>OY755047.1:31103350-31535850 GCA_963576565.1 Aspidapion aeneum | reverse complement strand
AAAAAGTAAATGGCTAGCACTAACTACGGTAAGTATAGATTTGTTTAGTATAAATTTATTTAGTTTATCTTTTAATGTTATTTAGATAATTAAATTATAATCAATAAAACGTAACCGAAATTAAGTTTTGTTTTAAAACTGTAGTTTCAGCTGGCTCAAAAGTTAAAGATCCATTCGAATCCATCACATAACTTTATTACTTCCTTTTCTACAAAACCTCATCTTTAATGTGGTATAAGCATTTTTTGCGGTATTTTGCGGTTCAACTCAAGAAAACGATTTCCAGAGTTTCAAGCATTTGCATATTATGTGACATTTTAACAAGATACATTTCCGTCTAAATGTCCCGCACACTATAATTTAAATTTAATAACAAAATATCACTCTGTTTTTGTTTATTAACAACTTTGCCTAGTTCAAAAAGGGACTAAACACATTTTAGAATCATATTCTGCCAATTCTTGGGCATTTAAGCTTAAAAGATTAAAATCAGAATTGGAATAAAAAATACGTAGGTACTTATTTTCTCCGTAACTATTTATTAATTTCTTTAAAAAATTGAATAAATATTTTTTGAGTTATAAGCTTAGGTGACAGTTATATAAACATATAGGCATACATACAGACAAAAAGGCAAAATCCAAAAACGCTTCAAATGTTTTTTCACAAAAGCAAAGATATATAATTTTGGTAAAATCATCGCACTTTTTGTTCTTGTAGCTTTCAGTAGGATAACTATAGATAATAATTAATTATAGTTTGGTATATTCTGCGCTAAAAATGACAGGAGAAAATAAGTTTGTTATATTTTAATAAAGACAGAATTTAGAAATATTAGGGTCGAAAATTTTTTATTTAAATAAAAAAAAATAATATGTGGATTATTTTGAAATCAGTCGTTATGATATTTCAATTAAAGTAAAAGAATGTCCGTCTTTAAATTCAGACCAAAAGTGTCAAAATGTATGTTATAGTTTAAAGAGAAGTGGAAAAAAGCTGCTAGAAATGAGTCAACTTTTATTTGAACAAACAGAAATTGGTTGGAAAGTAATTTAACTTCCAAAATTTGTCTATTACAAAGTATGTCGTCTGCTAACAGAGTTTACAGAATGCAGTGAAAACAGTGGACGTCAGAAAACTGCACATTTGCGAAAAAAACACAATTGAGAAAATATCATATGCTGCCCAAATGGAGTTTATATTACATATTTAAGCTTCCAAATTATTAAAAGAATTATCTTTAAATCCCGATTGAGCTTCTGAATACATAAACTTTTTAACAAAAGTAGTAAAAGAAACGACTAACAATCAATTGTCACAAAATGAGACGCTCTTGGTTCTTGTAGAAGTTGGCTTATCAAGGAATCAGTACAATCTCATCCGAGAAAAAGACAGAAGTAAATTTCCTTGCTTAAATTTGCTTTCGTTACCTGGCTGATTCTATTAAAATTGGTGGTCGGGAATCCGCAATCAAAAGCCCCCAAAAAATTATATGGCAAAATCCATCTCCATCGTCTCCCCGCTACTTCAGATTGTGATAATTATAGCGTAGGTTAGTTTTGATTTGTTGTTTTTTTTGTTCCTTTAAATATACTTTTTTTAAATAAATCATTTTTAAATTTATTCATTTTATTAACATGGGTTGTGGGCTATCAAATTAAAGGTTATTTTACCTAGATAATGAAATTACAATCAGGAAACATAAGGGTTGTTGTTTTTTTTTAATTACTTTAAGTTTTAATATTAAATTTTGTTGCTATAGGTAAGTACTGCGTTAGCGTACCGCACACCTCGGCTAACTGCTCGTGCGGCAATAATTTTTCATTAAATTATTCATTTTAAGAATAAAAAATGCGTTTATAGACAATTTCAATAAACATTATATGCATATAGAATTTTCGGTAACTTTTATGTGTCCCGGCCCCACTGGGCGCCGCTGCGAAGATTAAACTTTTTCTTTTTTATGGTTAGTATAATTTCCACTCTCTATTGAATTATCCCACCAAATCTTACCGTAAAATATCAATCTAAAGAAAACTTTTTATTGCCATTATATTTTCAGATCACATATTATCAGAGTGACATTTTTAAATCAAATAACGCAAAAGAAATGTTCCTTCTTGTATGCTCAAATAAAAAAGGTCGCCTTGAGGCAAAATCAATTTGGATCTAGACACGCTTGGAATTTCTGCGACGAACATTGCAAAATCCAACAAATGCCATAACAATTGTTGAGTTAAAAATAATAGAATGTCATTCCATACACGTAGGTTTCGAAAATGTGGCGGGAGGTGTCAAGATGGGGGTGAGAGAGGGGGAAAACATTTGGGCGCAACACCCCGACTTTTTTTACTGACTCAAAATTCTGGCACAACCATGTTGTATTGACACAAGCCGCCCTCCGCTGCGAAGATTCAACTTTTTCTTTTTTATGGTTAGTATAATTTCCACTTTCTATTGAATTATCCAACCAAATGTTACCGTAAAATATCAATCTAAAGAAAACTTTTTATTTCCATTATATTTTCAGGTCACATATTATCAGAGTGACATTTTTAAATCAAATAACGCAAAAGAAATGTTCCTTCTTGTATGCTCAAATAAAAAGGTCGCCTTGAGGCAAAATCAATTTGGATCCAGACACGCTTGGAATTTCTGTGACGAACATTGCGTAATCCAACAAATACCATAACAATTGTTGAGTTAAAAATAATAGAATGTCATTCTAAAGCCGTAGGTTGCGAAAATGTGGCAGAAGGTGTCAAGTGGGGTGAGAGAGAGGGGGAAAGTGGATATTTTTCAACGTGTAAACTTTACGCCAGATATTAAGATATGGAATAATGCTTTTGAATCAAGCCATATTTTGTAATAAAGATACAATGCTGATATTAGTAGTAGTAGTGGGGAGACCATTTTTGGTCTAGCGACTAGGCACACGGAGCGCCCTTTTTGCAAACCCCAATTTGGCCGTACGTCATATATCAACTATGATGCACGTGCCCCTTAGGATACAAGTTTTTTTTTTATCTAAGAGGACTTAATTTTGCCTGACACCTCTTTGTTGAGGGTAGGGATCTTTATACTGCGTAACAAGTATACACAGTGGACCTATGCTTTTACACCCCTTCCGAAAAGTGGTCCTGCTACATGTTGGACTTGCATCTATCTAACATGGTTATCGTCCCAGCAGACCTTGGTCATAGACGATAGACTTTTTTCCTTTTCAGCGCAACAGTCGTGGTCGTCGTGAGTTGACTGTAGGAGATTTATGCTGGCGCCATCCTGGTTCCGACTATATAGCACTTATAGCAGGCTCCTGGGTTATTATCCCTGGTTGCTCGGCTGGCTGCGTGTCGGCTTCTGGACTACACCTGCATATATTCTCGATGTTCAAGGTCGAATTTTTAAATTGCCGCCCTCGAAAATAAAAAATATTGCTATTTGAAGTTCGAAAAGTAGTTGGAAAATTGTGAACCTTACCTCTGTCTGTATACATACATATTTAAAAAATTATTTTTTTTTTATTTCTTTAATTGATTGACAGAAAAAAATAAAACGGCAATTTAAAAAGTCCCCAACTGTACAAGAAGCCGTTTTGTTTCCATTTGGCATATACCTAAAAAAGATACACTACCGGGTTCCGGATAAAGAATTTTGTATCAAATTTTAAAACTATGGATATTTAAGGAAGCTTCTTTGTGGAATAGAAACATACATTTATTATGTATTCAGTACTGTTTACCTTTTTCATTAACGTAAGCTTTAACAAAATTATTATCCTATTTTAACTTTCTATTAACTGTTTTTAAATAAATGATTTTCTCTCCAAATGCCTCGGAATCAAAAAAATCCCTATAATTTCTAGGTGTATACTATTAAAATATCTATAAATGATTTTTTAATCGTTTTTTAAAAATATCATTTAGCAATAATTTCGAAAATGCTATTTACACTCATTAAAGTATTATTGTAATGTAACTCGCATTAATAACACTTATGTCATATTTAAAGCTCATGTAGCACGTTTATAAATTTAATTCCGGAAATTGATGATAATATATGCACATATTTTAGAGGAACTAATTCAAATATTAGTCACGTATGTAAAACCGATGGTACAAATGCTAAAATAAATATTCCCTTGGATATCTAATATCTAATTCCTTTCCTAACTAAACAAAAATTCTCACTTGGTATAAATTATCCCACATTAGCCTTAGTAGTAAGTAGTTGTAGTGCTCCATATGGTGTCCGGAGTTAAGAATAGTACCAATGTAACCCCTAGGCTTGTCGTAAGAGGCGACTAAAGGGGTCTCGACCCATGGGTAAATGGGTAGTCTGATAACGTACGAGCTTTAGCTAGTATGCTAACCAAAAAAAAATTAAAACTGGTAACCTTTGGGATCACACGAGGTAACTATGGTAAAGGGAGTGGGTTATTCTGGTGATTCTCTGAATGGATTCCGGACCCGGCCATTTAGGAAATCACCACATGGGACAAGTTATATGGAGTGCCTATTTGAAGCTAGCAGCTAGTGCGGGCACATTGTGGCTCTCTGTACCCTGTTGATTATGTCAAAAAAATGTATGATACAGCAGTGGTCCAAGGCTACAACCACGGCATTATGTGGTATATCATGATGACTAAGTTCGCGCCTAAAACATAATTTGAAGTCTACTGGGTTCTATTTACTAGATAGTATGTAAATTATTTCTGAGTCGAACACAGTAGGTACGTGGTGCACAACGAGCCCAGAAAGGCGTACCTAGGTGCAAGGTTAGATCCTTTAAGGCCACTACCGTACATTCATACATTCAAGTAGTGGTATTAAATTGATAGGCAATTCCCTGAAGCTACCAATGTAGAATTATTTGTCTTTTTCAAAAAGTGTATCCTTTCCAGTGTTGCTGAACCCAAATTTTGCTACCTCATTCTGGCAAATTCATCGTGCTATTATATATATATATATATATATATATATATATATATATATATATATATATATATATATATATATATGTGTTTTGTGGTTTATTTTCTTTTTCCAGTGACACCACACGAAACATTCTAGGTAAGACAACTCTTAACTTGAATGGGGGTCGTGTGGCTCCTTAGCCATTTGTGTCCAGTTTCAATTATACGTTTCACTTGTCTAAAGTCGCTTTAGGCCTAGAAGCCATCTTATTTTAGCTGTTTTGGCTTTGTAAAAATTTGCTTCGACTATTTTAAATTTAATTTAGGAAATTGGTCATAATATATGCACAAAATTTTAGAGGTACTATTTAAAATATTATAGCCATTATTTAGAATCGATGCTGCAAATGTTAGAATTAATGTTCCCTTAGATATCTAACATCTAATACCTTCCCTAAAAAATATTATTTTTCCCACTTGGTATAAATTATACCATATTAGTTTTAGTAGTAAGTACTGGTAGTGGATTGATAGGAAATTCCCTGGAGCTACTACCAATATAGAAGCATCTGTCTCTTTCAAAAAGTGCTGTATATTGATTTAACCTAAGAACCGCAGCTCCAACCTTACATTTGCTACCTCATTTTGGCAAATATCTCATGCTTTGTGGTTTATTTTTTTTCTTCCAGCGCCACCACATGAAGAATTCTAGGTAAGACAACTCTTGTCTTGAATCTGGGTCATATGGCTCCTTAGCCATTTACGTCCAGTAATACCTGTCACTTGTCTAAAGTATTCGCGCTTTCGGCTTAGAAGCCATCTTATTTTGGCTCCTTACTGTCCACTAATTATACCTGTCACTTGCCTAAAGTCTTGGCGCTTTCGGCTAGAAGCTATGATATTTTGCCTGTATTTGGCTTTGTAACAATTTGCTTCGACAATCTGCATCGAGTTTTTTTGCCTCCTCAAAATGATTGATCCGTTCTATGCACACGTATTGGCTTAAAGCGGTTCTGGCAAGTTTAGCCTACACATTGCCTATTATCCCTTTTCTGTCCTAAAATCAAGTCTTTTATCCTAAGTTAATCCGATTTATAAAATAATCTGTGGGGCTTTTACGGTATTAAATGCCATGGCTATTTAAATGTATAACTGTGTTTCTCTATATAATATTTCTAAAAGAGCGCATACATTAGCGAGCGTTCGCTGCTCCTTGCATTTGCTATTTCATCGAATCCCCCATGATTCAGAGAAAAGCTGCAATCATGCATTGAAAACATTCACACTTGCACTAGAGCAAACGCGCGCAGAAAACACAGAACTTTCTAACTATCGTGGCACCGTCTTAATTGGAACTGAGAACATACAAAACGAAGCGTTGAAAAACTGACAGAAGCTGGATTGAAGCACGCTCTGACCGCAAAACAGCAATTGCTTCTTAAGCTCAAATGTTACACAAGGTAGTCAGTGCTATAGTAAACAATACACGCACGTTTGCTGGCTGAACGAAGGTAAGAAAGTCGCACATAAATTTTACCAAAAGGGAGATTTTCCATGTGTAGGTGGAAATGTAGATGCCACCCTGATAAAACTTGATGGCCCTCGAATACATGAGGAGCACTACATAGATCGAGATGGAGACCTTTCCCTAAATATAAAGGTAATTTGTGGTCCGGATAATTACTTTTATGCCATTAATGCCTGCTGGCTTGGAAGCGTGCACAATTCAAGGGTATTTAGAAACAGTAGTATTTATTTTAATCGGTTTGAAAGAGGATGGCGACCATTTCCAGGAGTTGTGATATTAGCTGACAGCGCTTCCGCCTATCCCTAATCCCACTAAAATACACTTTAACAGATACCACAAAAACCAGACATCTTATAGAAAATTCAATGGGTATACTCAAGGAGAAGTTTCCATGCTTACATTACTAGATAACACAGCTGGCAAAAGCTGCTAGAATTGTTATAGCATGTTGCATACTACACAATGTGGCTAGAATTATTGAACGTGAAGAAATTGAAGATGAAAACCCTGCTATAATGGCTGAAAATAATTCAGAAGTACCAACTTATAAAGCATTTGTTGTTATGATTTTTTTATTATTAATTGTTTATATTGATTTATAGACTTTTAGTACTAAAAAAAACCATTAGAGCACAATTCAAAACATAAAAACAAAAAGATGCTGTTACTGTTACACCAACAAAAAATGTATTATTTTCATTAATGTTTGCAAAGTGCAAAATAAAAATTGCAAAGTCACATAGTTTTTTATGTGTAACGCATTTCTTTGGCAGTTTTCAAATAAAGCAAAATCCAAATTCAAAGTAGTTTGGTGCAATAGGCCCCTTTTTATTTATTCTGTCTACAGCTTTTGAAACGTCCATAGTAGTTCATTAAGTGTTTAAGCAGTTTACTAAATATCAATCACTTGATCATTGAGTGACTGATTCTCTAGTATCTTCCCCGCCAAAGTCTTGTATTTTTATTTTAGGTGTGTCTTTATCGCTTCTTTCTTCATACAAATCTAAAGCAAATACTGAGTCAATTAAGGTAATTTCAAGTACTAAAGAGGATTCAACCTTGCAAATGAGTCCCATAAAATCTCAATTGACTCGCTTTCGGATATCTGTTTCGGTATTTTTGGATGCGTTGCATTCGTTGCAATGAATCTCAACTTCCTTTTTTAACTAGGCTGTTACTTTACTTGGATAACTAAAACAAATTCTCTATCTCTATCTTAGTTACATTTTACTATAGAATTTTTAATAAATAGAATATTTAAAAGAAATTAATTATTTTAAGTCAAATTTTTTCTTTATTGTTTATCAATATTCCAACTTTTTTATGATGTACCTTTTTATGGAAAGTTTGTGGAACTTGAAAAGTTATAAGAAGTCCATTATTGGTCTTGTTCTTCAGAAATAACTAATTTAACGAGCTTATTAGATTTTAGTCAAAATCTATTAATGCTAATGACAGTTTTTTGACATTTTAAAATTAACAAAATGCTAACTCTTAAACGGAGCATCTTATCAAATATGCGGTTTTCGGAGTATAGTAAACTACATTTTGGTCAATACTTTGTTTTGTAACCAAAAACACCATAAGAGCTTGAATTTCTGAGATAATTATAAAAAATGTTTTCAAGGCTGATATACCTATCATAACTTCACTTGAAGTGTGCTAATAGGCTAGCTAGGAAGGTATCAGATCCGTCATGGATTCATTTATTTATATTAATTATATCGAATGAGGTACTAAACAAGTGAAAAACAAAAATATATATTTATTAGTATTTTCATGTAAAAACTACTCAATTATTTTTCTTTTTCATAAGTTTTCGAAAAAGGTATCGCAAAGAGGATTATCCCATCTTAAAAAAAAATGTTAAATGTGAGTAAACCCCTTTCCAAGGGTTTGACCACCAGAGAGAAAGCTCAGTTGACCTGTTTTTGCTTTTTTCCAAAATACAATAATATTAACCTGCTATAAGCAGCGTTTTATTTAAACTTTGCATCCTGTATATTAAAATATATTTTGCCTACACACTCGAAGTTTTGATATTTTCGTAACGGCCTAATGTTTGCGATGTACTTTCCAAAACCCAAGTGAAAACTTTTGATCAAACCTCAGACACAAGTTGTTCGAATTTGTTAGATTAAGAGCGCAAACTTTATGAACTAGGCCGAAGAGTAAACACCTCAAACCTACAATGAATATTTACCACAAAGTATAGGGTATTACAAAAATCTTTATAAAATAATCTTTAGGTCAACCAAGAATAATTAATATAGCAGGCTTTTTTCAAAGGTAACAAAGACTTTATGATATGATGAGAAAGTTAACGGAAGAATACCAAAATTGGGGGTTAACAGTGAACGTGGACAAGACACAGTACTTATGTATTGGAAACGAATCAACTGAATTAAAACTAGACAATGGACAAACAACATCTCGATGGAATGAGTATGTATACTAGAAACAGACTGTAAAAAACTGGAAAAAATAATAGAAAAAGGAAAAAAGGTTATTGGATGTCTCAACAATATTTTATGAAGCAGAGTGATAAAAATGAATGTAAAATTTAACATATATAGGAATAGAGACTTGTTGCGTAACAAAAAAATACAAAACAAAAATGGAAAGTGTCGAAATGGATACAATAAGAACATTAATAAGAATATCTAGAACAGGTCATAAAAGAAATGCGATCATAAAAAAAAGAATGGGAATCGAGGGAAGCATAAGGGATGACATCACTACAAGACAACTGTTATGATACAGCCATGTACAACGGATGAACGACGAAAGATTACCAAAGCAGGTCCTAGGATGACAACCTGCAGAAAAGAGGGCGTCCTAAACTGAAAAGTCAGTCAATCCGAAGATCAATGAGTCAAAAAAACCTGACAGAAGATAATTGTCAGAATTGAAAGGTGTGGAAAACAGCCGTCGGACAACGTAGAAAAACGTTCTAAGCCTAAATTGTAGTAGTAACAAAGGTTTTTTTGGGTATTTATCGTATGTTTTTAAAAAAACTCTAGGACTCGTCGATGTTATTTGCGAGGAAGACACTTTTTGGCTTCTTTAAACCCCCTTGAGGGCTAAGCTTTACCTTTGCATTTAGAATAGGGAAAGCGAGTCCAGTAAAAACTTGTTTTAAAGTATCTTGAGTAACACAACCGTGTAAAAATTTTGAAAATCTATTACTAAGTGTTTGAGATATTTGCCTTCAAATTTTTAAATTTAACATGGAATCATAAAATAAAAATTAACTCAGAAAAATATAAAATTCTGATTTAATTATTATTTTTAGTAAAAAAAAGTCAATTTATTTAAAAATAAGGCAAATATCTCAAGAACTTATTAATAGATTTTTAAAATATTTATAGAGTTGTAAAGACATTTATCAAACCTTCAAAATAAAGGATTCATACGACCCACTTTCCCATTCAAAATATAGACGCTAATTTTACTCTTCGAAGGGAGTGCATGTTACAAAAATGTCACAATAGCCAAAAATATAGTGCTTGGAATACTGCGCAACTTCCTATAGAGGCGACGGAATGTTGGCCGCCATTTTTTCACAGGTTTTAAGTACAGGCGCTTACCACAGAGGGTGTTATGGTAATTAAGCATATAAGGTCACTGGATCACGGGACATTACAAGCGTATTATAAGCCACAGCCTCTAGAGGTCGCCGAGGAAAATAAGCAGCAACGCTCTGTCAAATCTCTTTAATGAAGGTCAGTGGCTCCATATGATTACGTGTTTAGTTCAATGCCACCGCCTTTTAAATCGTGTGTCAAAGTTGGCGTTGCTCAAACTGTGAAAAAATGGCGATTTCAATGTATTCCCATTTCCTTCAGCCTGTGCAGATTTGGCAAAAGGTCTATTTATTTTTTTCTTTCAATGATCCAAATCAATTTCCGTTTTCTTTAGTTTTAGAATGTCAAGTTCTGCCATCCAAAACGAAATTAATGGTTGTTGCATTATTCGCAAAACTAAGATAATCGCGTTCAAAGTATTTGTGTTAAGAATTCTGCAGTTGCGCTAAAATACCTATAACTCGGATTAAATATGCCAATAATATGATTTAATTTTTTTTGCAGCTTCTGCCATTTCGCTTCGGACGGAAGAGTTTTAGGTAAGTTTTTTAACTAATAAAGTATCGTAGATTTTTTATGGATATGCAGTGTCATTTTCTGGCATCTTTAGTTATTATATTTATGTGTCATTGTTTATTTTGCTGAAATTTTATACAATGTAGATGTATTCCTGCATCTCCAAAAAAATTCTACTACATTAGAATTTAAATCAAAAAGAATGAAACCTATTTATTTATTCAACAAGAGAAACGACAGCGAAACAAAGAAACTAAGTACAGGGCGGGGCAAACACGTCCACCGGTCTATAAGGAACAAAAACATTTCGTCACAGTTCAACCAAACGATCACCATTTTCACGTCTCACCTATTTTTTTATTATTTTTGATTTACCTTGTATCTTGTAGTTAGTTCATTAACTGTAGTCAGGCAAGCCACGTTGAGGTTGGAAATGCGTTTTTCGGAAACACCGGTTTCCGTGGTTTACTTTAATTCTTTGAAGTTGCATTTTGTACTTTGTTAACCAATTATCTTCGGTGCCGAACCGACCGACGCCTTGGAGACAGTGATAGCATGATTTGGTTGAACTGTGACGAAATGCCTTTCTTCCTTCCTTCGTCTCTCTCGCGGACTTAGTTTCCTTCGTTCGCTGTCGTTTCACTAGTTGAATGAATCAATAGGTTTTACTTATTTTCAAATTTTTTCCAAAATACCTTGTATCTTGTAGTCAGTTTGCTTTAGTGTAGTAAGGCAATCCCTGCTAAGGATGGAAATATCCTTCTCCGAAACACCGGTGTCTGTGGTTGACGTTACCCCTTTAAAGTTGCCTTTTATACTCTAGTTCATTTCATAATTTTTAAGATAACTTTTTGACAGTTATCAGCTGTTTCCATTAAAGGTAGCATGGGCCAACGAAAAAAAATTGTAAAAAGCTGTCCCAAAAACTATGAAATGAACTATATATTAGAATTTGTGCTGCTTTTTTACCTCACTGTACGTTTTAATGCGGATTAGTGAGATAACTAAAGTTGAACTAGTAACTTCCGTAGTGAGCCAACTTTGAAATTTGCCAATCTTGATAATAGAGTAAAGTTGCTCAACTTTGCAGACTGTATGTTATACCTCTATTCTAAATATAAACAAGACTACTTCAGAGCTTATGGAAAAGTGAGGATTTTAGGCTTTCCTGCATTAAACTTTATACTGTTTTCGGCGTTATGTTTGCGTTTTAAACTTTATTCACAGCCAATTCCAGTCCTTGGCCGAAAAAAGAAGTCTTTGGAACTCGTAGACAATGATGTATTAGTCATACAATTTTGGACTTCCATTGTCTTTATTTATTGTAAACACGACGTTTTGATTATTAAATATTTGTAACCATTTTCAAGTGTAAACTAAACAATCTAGTCTATCGGCTATTACTTATACTACTTGGTGTGCAGTCAGGTGTGACGGAACGTCCCCTTTTTTAATCCTAATATGCTTGTTTTCTTTAAGGAGTGGTTTTCATATATTTTGTATGTCCGTTCTTGGTTAACTGAAAACTTCTTTATTCTGCATTATAAACACAGCTTTAATAAACTTTCGTTTTCGCCAATGCGGCTCCTTATGTAAAACTTTAGCTTCGAGTGGTTCGAGGACCATGTGATTGACACAACAAGAGTCAAACCAAAACTTTGGCTACGATACATGGATGACACATTTAATTAGATGGCTGGAAAATGATGACGAACCACAGAATTTTCTACATCATAGGAACGGTATTCGACAAACAATCAAACGCATATTGGAAATTGAAAAAGATTGGGCTTCACCTTTTTTGGATGTTCTTGTCAAACGAATAGATAGAAACATTCAAACCACTGTATATAGGAAACCTAAATACACGGGACAATACCCAAATTTTAACTCTAATTATTCTGTTGCCACAAAACAAGGAGTTATAAGAAGTTTGTATTAAAATGCCGTAAATATGTGTAGCAATAATGAAGAATTAATGACAGAAATTAACAACAATAAAAAGTACTTACAACAGAATGGTTATTCTGCGAAATTAATAAACTCAGCGATCTCTAAAATTAGAAACAAACCAAATGTAGCAAATTCTCAAAATAATAATCCGTTGACTATTCTTAACATTCCATATATTCAAGGGATTTCAGACAGAATAAGACGAATAGCCAAACACTATAATATAAAAACAGTATTTTCATCGGGAAATACGATATGGAGTTTTGTAACTAAAACAAAACCAGAAAATCCCTCAAATAATAAGGAATTTACCAAAGACCGTGTGAGCGTGGTAAATCATATGTAGGTGAAACGAAACGCCCTCTTCAGGTTAGATTAAATGAACATCTAAGAAGTAGGGGATATTGAACAATCCGGTTTAGCGGATCATGCATGGTCAAATGATCACAGGATTTAATAGTCAGAAGCTAAAGTTTTGCATAAGGAGTCGCATTGACGAAAACAAAAGTTTATTCAAGCTGCGTTTATAATGCAGAATAAAGAAGCTTTCAGTCATCCAAGTACGGACATACCAAACATATGGAAACTACTCCTTAAGGAAATTAAGCGTCTTAGGGGGCGGACAATCACACCTGACTGCACACCATGTAGTATAAATAGTGGCCTGTGGACTAAATTGTTTGGTTTACACTTGTAAACGGTTAGTAATACTAATCGAAACGTCGTGTTTAAAATAAATAGAACAATGGAAGTCCGAAATTGTGTTTCGAAAAATTGAGATTGTGTAAGGATCACCTGGTAACCCTTAACATTCCTGTATAAATGCACATATTTTTCTGTAAAAACCAAATTACGTTAGCTTTTGTATAAAAAATAAATGGTAGCTGTTTTAAATTGTTAAATGTAACGGCTGTCACATGTCCCTGTTGTCTGCTTATTATATTATATCTGTTGGATTTTACTGTCTAGAGATGCAAATAAATAATAAAAAATGATACGATATAGAAATTTTGATAGAAACAGTTACATAATTTTCTAATGATTTTTTACTTTACTGTTATTGAATATATTAAAGTAGTACCCGAAAAGAGCAAACACATGCTCGGGTAGTACCTTAAAGCTATCTCACTGAGAGAGCGTGTAACACCGGTAGCATGCCTTTCATGCTTCAGAAGAAAAATCTAAATTTTATTTTGGTATAACTAGGGGCCCTCAAAACACTTTGTTGTTATAATATAGAGACTTTAACAGATGTTACAGAAATTTGCTTTAAAATAATACAAGAAAACAAATACTACACAACAAGACAAAGAACATCTCTAGAAATTGATTTTACTTGTAAAACTAGATTCTTTTAGAAAGAGAGAGGAACATGAGTTGCTTACCTCTGAAGAAACATGTTAGTAAAATGTATTCAGGGCCTCTAGTTAAAATTTTATTATCACGACTTTTACATTCACGTTCTAAACATCGTCTTGCATTTCAAATACTAAAAATTACATTCCCCATTTTTAAGAAATCGATTTCATAAGCTGAGACAGCGAAAGTGTCCCCTAGGTCGTAGCAGAGTAACATTGACAGTGTGGCAGACTAAACAGAAAAATATTGCGTTTCCTGCTTTCCTGTTTTTAAAACGAGTCATGCGACAAAAATATTTGCCATTTCGCTTTTGGTGTCAGTTCATCATATCATGTATTTATAACATACATACCCACCTATAAAATAATATAAAAGGCGTATTTTTAAGTTTCCGGCTTTCCTGTTTTTGAAACGAGTCATGCGACAAAAATTTTTGCCATTTCGCTTTTGGTGTCAGTTCATCATATATGTATTTATAACATACATACCCACCTATAAAATAATATAAAAGTCGTATTTTTAAGTGTTTTATTCTATTCAAAGATTATAGATATGATTCTATTTATTTTTTTTAAAGCAAAGTGTCAGTTTAGGTTCTTTTGGAAAACTTTTCGATCTCAACAGGGGTAAAGAACCAATAGACAGGAAAATATATTTTTCTACCACCGTACGATTTTACCCACTTGCCCGCACTCATTTCCGTTCAGAATGTATCAAAGAATTGAAGAAGATGATGTAGCTGCTTATTTGGTTGAGTGCTAAGCTAAGGCCAGATACGCCTTGGACCCGGAATTTAATGATCAAAAGCATGTTTAAATCAGAGGAAAATATCAGCAGATATTACAAACTGACCGCATTTTTAAAACAAGACGAACGTGAGATATTGGTCCAAAAAAGCACCTGGCGAAATTTACTTACTAACTAATATTGGCATCATATTTGGACTGGCAGAAGGCTGTTAAAGTTCTCATGTAAAAGACCTTACCACCGAAAATAAAGTGAAGTTCGCATATAGCGAAACCGCTTATAATGAACACTTGCTTATAGCAAACCCCATTCAAAATACTCAAAAAAAATTTACTTTGGTATACAATGTCTTCTTATAGTAAACCTCGGATATAGCAAACTAGTTTCCGTGCAATCTTTGAATTCACTATATCCGGACTACTGTATCAAAGAAAAAAGAAACTAGTGATTTTGAACGGTATCAAATGGAAATCTTGCATGAAGACACCCGGCATACTTTCCTACCAGAGTAATTTCTCTTTTGCTAGAAGAGGCCGAGTAGTTTCGAGATTCTTACCGACTTACACACCTCGACTGCGGCTTACCTAGGCTAGCCACAGTAACTGCATTGCAGTCACTACTAGCTTATTGTGCACCCTCTTGATTCCTAAGCTAACCACTCCATTAATTTCGTTCCGTGAACGAGTTTGTACAGGTCTTTAATAAAGTAGTCCCTAGTCGCTCTTGGGTGCAGCCATGCCTCGCAATGGCATATTACATGTTCTACTGTTTCCCGTTCCTGATTGCATAGTCTAGAGCTCAGACCTCCCTGATACAGGCCCATCCTGTTTAGGTGAACTTTGACCGCCATATGGCCGGTCATAATTCCTACTATGGTTCTAACTTGCATCCTGCTGTAACTCAGCAAGTCTTTTATTTGTTCCTAACCAGGGACTTTCATGTTTTCCCCTTACCCAGAGTTTGACCTGGGACCTTATAGCACACTTTGGTATCTCCAGGGCTGGTTCTGGTTCAATATATTTTTTAATCCTTGTCTTGCTAGTTCGTCAGTTTTTTCATTGACTTGAATACCTCTGTGTCCTGGCACCCATAATGGAATCTAGTGATTTTCAGAATCACAAGTTCGCAAAATCACTCCCAAAGATCCTTTGTGATTTCTGAGTATGTGGACAATGAAGCCTTTTTGAATCTCTACAGAAAATACGCAAGGACAAGGCCAGCACTGACAGTACATCGCCGCTATTTCTTGAATTATTCCAAAGGAAAATGCACCACGCAGTGTGTAGGCGTAAATACTTTTCGTAAAATGCCAAGTGAAATTGCTATGTATTTACGTCTTCCAAATTCCAAGTGCTATACAGGCCATAGCTTTCGACGTTCCTCGGCAACATTTTTGGCGGACTACAAGAATCCGAGAATCACAAGAAAAATTTGTGTAAAAAAAATCTGGAAATTGATACATCCTCAAGCGTCACTTCAGCCGACACCAGAACCCTCATCTACAGCGATTTTACCTGTACCGGACTTGGCAATGGCATCGAATACTGATTCCTGCAGTACTAATGTTACTAGATTATTGAAGAATCAAGAATTATCTAAGAGACCTATTAATTAACAAAATTTAAAGCTATACTTGATTTTTATGAAAGTGGCACCGCATCATCAAAACCGTGATGGGCAGGAAGGGAGTAGAGGGGTACATACAGTGGCCCGCACTTCCCGTAATTTTTTTATTGGTATTGATTCTCAAAACGAGGCACTGCACTAATTAGTCATTAGCTTACTATTTTACTTGCTTTTTATTTATGTCTTCTTCTAAACGATTTTATTAGAAAAGAACATATATACTATGACGTTTTCGATTCGTTGTTGTTTTGACTGTTTTAATGTCAAACAAATTGGAACCGACTTTTTACGAATCAAATTACCGTTTTTGCAACTAAATCAATATTTGCGCACATTTTATAATAGTTAGGTAAGTACCTATTTTATATCTCCTTTAAAAGGTCTCGGTGTTTTATTATAGACATATAAAGCGGCACACTGCAGGTACAAAGTGAAACAACAATTTTTTGGGACTTCTTAACATAGATTTTGCCACAAAACTTGGTTTACCATACCTATGACGCGGTGCCACTTATATACATCCTGAACTGTAAATGATTCTCGAAGCCGAGGATCAGGGATTATTTAAAAAGAAGATCAACTTTAGGAAACGTTCTTAAATTACGTTACGTAAAAATTTAGGATTCTCGAACATTCCACTCCCCGAAACGAACCCCTCCCCTTTTTAATTAAAAGATTTAAGTGTAATGCACTGACTAAGCCCTCCTCCACCCCTTAAGCGTTACGTAGTTTAAGAATGGTCCAGTATGCTACTTATTTTAATTCAGAATTATATGCGGTTTTCTATTCCTGAAATTCTTATCCAGGCCGCCAGGTCGGAAGTTATTTCCTGCTGAAACCGGAACGCTATTTATTTTTCCATTTCTCTAGTTATATTTTTGAGTCTAGATTTGGGGGTTTTATAAAAATACCAGTTTACAGTGTGCCCAGTCCAGTGTGATTTTAATAAGGAGGTATTGGAGATACATTTATTAAACAAATTTCCTGCTGAAACCGGAACGCTATTTATTTTCCATTTCTCTAGTTATATTTTTGAGTCTATATTTTGGTGTTTTATAAAAAAAACAGTACAGACCTTCCAGTCCAGTGTGATTCATTAGGAGGTATTAGAGACATTTGTCAAGTCATTTTGTGTCATTTGTTGCGTATTTTTACTGTAGATCTATTTCATTTGGAACTGTATATTTTTATCAAAATGTACGGTTGATTATTGTTAACTGACTTTAAAGGAAGGTGTTATATTAAATTTTTTTGACTAAATAATAAATGTTCGCAGAACCGTCAAAAAATAAAAGTTTTACTAAATAAGAATAAATAATAAATATTACAAGGCAGTAGACCTTACAATTGGTCCTTCGAAAACGGCAAAAGAAAGAAAATGAATTAAGAGAAAGCAAGATCTTTGATCAAAACGAGACAAAGTAAAAGACGAAATTTTGGAGTTTTTTTAATACAAAAGATAGTCGCATCGAACGCTGTGGGTCATTAGCGCAATTTACATTGCATATTGCTATATTAAATTAATTAAGTCTTTTAGAAATGATATAAAGTTGTTCATAGTAGTCACATCGTTGTTTAGTAATTTATTACACCAGTTCCAGTTTAAGTGTATTTTTACCTTCCTAGCCCATGTAGCAATGGCTAAAGAAGGTATCATTTTCGACGAAAAACATTTTTTTGAGATAACGCCGAAAATGTGATATTTGGGTGTATTTTGACCTATCTTAGCAATATCGTCGTGATGTCTGTCTGTGTGTGTGTATATATAATTTCTGTCCATAACACGATAGCTCCTAAACCGCTGAACCGACTTTTATCAAATTTTCAGGGAAAATAGTGTCTGACACTATAACGAACTAATTTTGGTCAGAATCCATTAATGCTAATGAGTTTTTTAACAATTAAAAAATTAAAAAAATGTTAACTTTTTAACGGAGCATCGCATCAAAATGCAGTTTTCGGAATATAGTAGATTACGTTTTACTCAATAGTTTGTGTAATAACAAAAAACATCGTAAGAGCTTTAATTTCTGAGATATTTACAAAAAACTGTTTTCAAGGGTGATATATCATGACTTCATTTGAAGTGTGCTAATAGGCTATAGCCGGGAAGGGATCAGATCCATCATGGATCCATTTATTTTAATACTTGCCGGATAAATTACTGCAAAGATTTGGTTAGGCTAAAGTGTACTAGCATAATAAGCATTCCTTTGTGAGTTTTAACTTACAAAAATTTAACTTTAAAAATAAAGAAAAACCACAACAAATTTGTAACACAATGTCATTTTTTGGAAATTTATTCCGTGCAGTCGTACGATTCCCGTTAAAAATAGTCTCAAATTGTAATACCAGACCTGAGGGGTGGTTTAAAGTTTGAAAAACAATAGAAATAGTCCATGATCGATAAAAAAACTTATATATAAGAATTTTCAAAGCTAAATAATAAATAACTTAAAACGATATTTGTAGATGCATTATTATATTAAATACGTATCAATATTTAAATATTGTAAAACGCACAAAATACATTAGAATCAAATTTCAGTTATATATTCAGCAAAACAAATAAACATCGGTTTAATCATCGCTAACAGCTGACACTGACTTGACAGTGATTTACACCTTTTTTATTGGATATCTCCTAGTGACGTTTGGAAGTTTAAATATTACTCCCATTTTTAAACCAAATCATTACACTTTTTTTATTTATTTCTAAGTATTGTGTGGAAGTAATGTCTTTGTTACAAACGAAAAAAGATGACCTATATCGCAAGGTAATTATGAATAATTTATTTAAATATTACAAACTATTGCATTCACGGGAAACTATTGCATTCACGGGAAAAATATGTTAAAACTTAAACCTAAATCAAGATGTAGACTTGTGATTGTAGCACTTAGCACTATGTTAAAGTTTATTTCTATTCGATGTTGCCTTCTAGAGTTTTCTAGAGCTGGGCAGTCAGACAAGATATGTTTCACTGACAGAGGTTCATTACATTGGTTGCAAACAAGAGGGTTTATTTTTTTCTAAACATATTCGTGTGTTAATTTGACATGTCCTATTCTGAGTCTTGATAAAATTACGTGGGTTTGAAATCACTGCACACTGTTTCGTTAACCACTGTAGAATCTATGTCACTAATTAATTCTTTCACGTGTTTATCTGCCAACTCGTTGCCTGGTTTGCCTTCATGTGATGATACTCAAATAAGGACTACATTGAGTAATAATTGTTGGATTTCATTGGGTTCATTTTTTATGAAATTGGTGACATAAACAATTAGATGTTTTGGGTAGAGCCTACACCTAAAGGGAGACACACTTAAGTTTCTGGCTTCTTACATATCTTAAAGCTTGATAGATGGAATAAAGCTCCGCTGAGTAAACGTTGGTATACTTAGATAGGTGGAATTTATAAATTTCGGAGTTTTCAATGAAAACGGCGGCTTCTAACTCCTGTGGGGATTTAGAAGTATTATTATCGATAATTTTAATATAATCTTGTACGATCTGCGCAATATATTTAAATTCATTTTGGATCAATTCCGTATTTGTGTTGCCTTGGTCATACTAGGTCATATTCATCAGGTATTGTGGCATATTTGTTGTCCAAGTAGGCATGGTTGTAGGTTTATATATAGTATCTCCGGATTCATAGAATGTAGGGGTGCTATTAGGTTTTTGTGCAAATCTAATACTGAATTGATGACACTTAAGGTGTTCTTTAACTGGATGCGATTGGTTTTGCATTATTGTAGAGTCATAGGTAAGGCTAAGTTGCATTTTTCGAAGGTAGAGGCGAACTCCCTGTCTCGCAAAGGAGACTTGGGGCTTGGTCAATAGACTCCTAGCGTTGTTCTGACAGAGTAATTTTGAGTTGTGTTCAGTAGTTTTGGTAAGGATTTTAAGGCAGAGTTATATGCTATACAACCGTAGTCAAGTTTAGGTCCTATTAAAGTTCTGTAAATTGTCATTAAAATTTTTGTCTCTACTATAGTTTTGTGACATCTTACGACAAGATCTTTTATGTGTAGATTAAAATTTAATTTTTGGTCGAATATCATACCCATTATATCGGTCTTGGACATTCTATATCTCGCTTTCGTGAAAATACCAAAACTTTTATTTTTGTTGCTAAGAACGTAAATCCTGTATTGTTGTATTAATTGCATTGATTTATTGCATTTTCCCTTTAACTTTAAAATCAAGTGATCAGCAAAAAGTTTTAAAAAATTAGACTTCCACCGACGAGATTTGGGTGCACGAGCGTCACGAATATAAGTAAGAATTGTTATAGAGGTAACAATGATAAAGAAACTAACAGAAATGACACAATTGAGGAAGATAAGCAAAGTAAAAATTGAGATGGTAAGAGATGTAATGAAATAGCGCGTATCAAAAAGCGCGCACATTTGAACGCATGTTCAAAATAGCGCGTATCAAAACAGCCCGTTTAATATTTTTATCTGTGTTTGTTATGATTTTAGTTTTAGTGTAGTTCAGTTCTTCCAGCATTTTAATTAATTCTTCTTGTCTTTTATTAAGGCGATATCATCAGCATATCTTAAGGGGTTCAAGAATTGCACGTTTACTTTGATGCCTATTATGCCTTCTAGGGCCTGGTTGAATAATTTAGGGGATATTGTGTGACGCTTTACCCATTCTTATGCGGATTGGCTTGGTTCCTTCGTAGATTCTGATTGATGTTGTTGCTTCGCTATATATATTGGCTATTAAATCTGTATATCTGTGATCTATTCGGCTATTAATTAAAGATGCTTTTACTCAGTGCTTTTTCAAAGTCTTTAAATGCAATATATAGTGGAATGTTATGTTCGTCGGCTCGTTCTATTAGGATTTTCATGGTTAATAAGTGGTCAACTGTACTGAAACCTTTTCTAAAGCCTGCTTGTTGCTTTGATTGATATCCGTCAAATTAGTTCATATTTTCATGAAAAGCTTATAAATTACATTAAGGAATCAGTTAATGTTATAGGTTGATAGTTTTTTAGGTCTGCTCTATCGCCTTTATTGTGTAGAATAATGATTATGGATTCTTTCCAGTTGTTTGGAATTCTTTTTTCTTTTAGTATTTTATTCAGGAGATTAATATACCTTATATTTGTCTTGTTAAAAGTAATCTATTATTTTATTTGGACGTAGGTATAGGGTGAAAAACAAAAGTAGGTAACGGAATTATTTTCTTTTAATAAATAACGAAAAATTCTCAATATGTATGTAAATTATAAGGCGATTTTGACAGAGAAATGCACAATGAAGGAAACCTTTCTAGATTTACTCTAATGTACCTTATAGAGTTGCAAGTTAAAGAAATAGGCAGGTGCAATATATTAAATCCCCCTTAATTATTATTAAGTGATATTCGAAACCAAAGCAAAGGCAGAAAGTACCTTTATGCAATAGACGGCCAATAGTTGACCACCTTTGATTCTCAAGCTCTATGTATAGGTCGCAAATCTCAAAGTTAACTGGGCTATATTTCGTTTTTATGGACACCTTTATATACTGCGTGTGAAGATACATTCTTTTAAAGTTGCCTTTATGGCCCTTTGTCATCGGAAATGTTTCAAACGCATAGGTTAGGACAGATTTATTAAGAGTTTGATAGAGTTTTGTCACTTATGTTTAACGTAAAATATTTTTTTGATACGATTTTCTAGCTTACGATACAATTAATGCGAAATCCCAGATATATGAACTTTCTCACAGCCTTAAAACTGTTTTACTACAACTACGGGTGACTGGTTTTATTTGATTGTTATTCGTAGTAGTACTAATAGTAGTAGTAGTGGTGTGTCGTAGGCTCTAGACCTGGCGATTATGCACGTGAAGCGCCCTTTTCGCCCTGCTGTGTTCTTCTTTTGCTGAGAAATCTGCTCGTCTTTTGTATAAAGGCCAGAATATCGGGCCACCTTAGATTTAGAAGGTCCTCTGTGTCAAAGGCTTCCTCTTTGAATACCTTTATTTTTACCTCCTTGCATGCTTCACATAATGTAAGAAAATGTACCAAAGTCTCCTCCTCGGCCCAACATTGCTCGAACAACGTGTCCTTTTTCACTCCCATCTTTGCCAAGTGTTCTTGTAGAATGCAGTGTCTGGTGAAGACACCCACTATAGCTCCTACCTCTCTTCATGTTATACGGCGCATGCGCCTAAATACGTCCCATTAGATATTTGTCAAAAGATTATATGAATAAAATATGCCTGCCAGGCGAAGGTCAGAATGGCAACGTCGATATATGACATCACCCGAGTTGATAAATGCTCTTTTTAAGGACGTTAATTTGTGTGGGTTTCAGCCCTTGTTTAAAAAGGAATAAAAATGCACGAGCAAAGTTTAATAATACATGTATTTTCTATAGAATATCCCCAACTATAATTGTAAAAAGTAAAGTGCCCAAAATAACCCTCATTAACGTGTAATATAAAATTCAAAATGGGTAACGGTCTCCAAAAGAATTATTAATACGCCCTTTGGTACCTGGGCAAAGGTTCCTTATCTCTAAAACCAAAAAAAGGTACAACACATGCTACTAAATTAGCTTAAAAAACGACGCCTAAGATTATCGTCGGTAGGGCCTTCTAAATACACATGAAGATGAGTGGTGAACGATCAAACAGTCAACTTCGTTAGATACCTAATGGGATTATTCCTCGCTTTCGAGCTGAGCTTCCCTTTCCAAAAGCTCTTCTATGCAAGCTGAAACTCCTAGACAAGCCCATATTTCAGAGTCGTGCCTTAGGTATAGTGGTGAACCCCTTGCTCAGGGTAAAAACCAAAAGTTTAACCGTGTAATGGTTAAAATTAATGGAGTTTGCCGATCGATTTTATAGATAAATTAATGCCTCGTCAGCTAATCGTAATATATTGAATAAAAAAGTAAGTATTTGGATAATTTTAATTTAGTTATTTAGACCGTGACAATATTTACAAAAAACTCTTTTCAAGGCTGGATATAGCGTGGAGTTCACTTGAAGTGTGCTACTGAGCTAGGAAGAATTTATTTATTCTTACAATTAAATGAATGTTTTACGCCTATGCTAGAATTTGTACACTTCGATTAATATGAGTTCTCCTCTTCGTTATACCCAATTCTTCCTAGAGTTTTAAGAAAAATAATGCTTGATCCACCAATGAATTGAAAGAAGGCTTTGAAAATGTATCTTTGCCTGTAGTTTTCTCAAATTAGGATTTCAAATTCTAACTTAGGAACAGACCTTCGTAAGAATAAGACAAAGATATTTCAAGATATCGCCCCATCTATTATAAAAATATTTCGATGGTGTAGTTAAACTGTTTTAAGCACAAGGAGGAGTGACTAGGTACATAAATTGAGTTTGGTTTACCGTTCACTGAAACCCCTTTTGCGCCTACACGTCTATAACGGTTTAGATCAAAATATATCTTATAGCTAATGTAACAGTGTAACCCTCAAAGTTTACCTAGCTCCTAGCACATTGAGTAAGCGATTTAACTTCAATCCATGGAAATATTGCTTAAATTAATCTAGCAAAAGTGATACCGTCATTGACACAAAGCGCACAAAGGTGGTATAGCCCTTCCATTTGAAAATGATAATAGGTAGCAAGCCCTTTCCCCAAATACTAATACTTTGAGCAAAACTCGGCAACGCTACGCCCAACCCCTCATCATTGTTACGTAGAAGACATATACATAACAATTATGCATTTGCTAGACTAATGAAGATGATTAGATACGATAATACTAATTACTTGTTTTGCAATAGGTATAAAGTTTCACGACAGAACCAAGTCTATCCGAATAAGAAGAGGTGTTAGATAGGATGAAACAATATTTCCTAAACTATTTAACAAGGCCCTAGAGCATCTTTTTAAAAACTTAGATTGGGAAGAAATAGGCATCAAAGTAAGCAGACAATACTTGAACCACTTAAGATATGCTAAATAACAGATAAGAAAGAAGAACTGATAAAAGTTTCGGAAGAACTAGATAAAGACACCAAAAATATAGGCAGACACAGATATCACGATCAGAATAAACCAAGAAATAATAGAACAAGTAAAATCTGGAAAAAAAAACATGACCGATTTAATATATTCCTAGCTAGTCTATTAGAACGTTTCAATTATTGATGCAATGCTCGGTTAAACAGTTAGTATTTTTTAAAATTTTTAATTGTTAAATTAGCATTAATGGATTTTGATCTAAATCTAATCAGCTTTAGAGTGTCGAACACTATTTTACCTGAGAATGTTGTAAAAATTGATTAAGCGGTTTAGGAGCTATCGTGTTGCGGACAGACATACACACACAAACTCACACACAGACAGACATCACGACGATATTGCTATGATAGGTCAAAATACGTCCAAATAACACATTTTTGGCGTTATCTAAAAAAATTAATTTCCATCGAAAATAATACTTTCTCTAGCCATTGCTGCGCAGGCTAGGAAGGTAATAAAGAAACCATTTCCTTTTGAATCATTTTTTCTTGAACTTTGAAAGACTTGCTTTTTGGCAACGTTTATAAAATATTTTCCCATATATTTATTAAAAATTTGAGCTGTTAGGTAACAAATAAAATTGCGAAAAGTTTCGTTTCAATTAAAGAACAGATTTTAAAAACTTTCTACTATTAAGCACATTTTTCATTATTAAGCTTGACGAAAGCAAAAAAGGTCCTAGCGTGCAACCCTTTATTTTCAAAAAAGGGCAACTTCTCTCGTTATATAAAACAAACAGTTCCCGGGACAGGCTACCTGGAGCAAATTTCAAAAAAGCTTTTTCATTATTTCCCAAATAGCCCCAGCTTATGCCAAGATTGATTAGTTTAAACCTTTAAGACCCCTCCATTAATACCATTATTCAGCAATAAGCCACATAGCACAGTATTTACCTTTTTCTCTACCGTGCCAGTGCTCGTCTTTTTATTATAGTGTATATGAGAGTGGTAAAAACAGATATAGACAAGCAAGGGCGTCAAATTTGTAAATTATTTAGCGGTTTAAATATTTAAGCTAGGTTTGTACCGTCTTTTACTAATAACTTCCCACTGTAAGGTGACAGGTGCCGCAGCGGGCTACTGCTAATATTTCATGAATTATATTTTCTTTTCCGCAACATTTTACATTAATATTTATTTTCTAACGACGACAGTAAGACATTGGGGATTTAGTGGGACATAAAAGTAATGGGGGGTGACTAGTATGTTCAGTAACTAGGCCAGTGTAGGTCTTTTTTGCCATGCCCCAGGTTTTTTCCTTAACACATTCAATAATGCACTTTCATTCGATTTCCAGAAAGCTCATTGGGCTTTCCTGTAATGTTTACCATTTGAGCAATTGCAGTTCTTTCTTGCTCTGCACTTCTTCTTGGTCATACCCAGAAGTAGCTTCGGACCTAAACAGTCGGTTCCTGCTCCGTTATTAAGTTTATGCGTCTCCTTGTTGTCTTGTAACCAAAACCAGCCTGTATGCCTCGAAACCGAAACCAGCTTTACCCTTTTGCTATCGCTTGGGGTCTCCAGCCAGCGCCTCTGCGCATTCTTCTACCAATGCATCAGCAATTTTAGGTGTGCTCCTAGCATAAAATATATGTTTGCTCTTTCACATCTTTCCTAATCTCCTTTAGTGTTGCCGTCATTTTTCTAAAGCACATTTCTGCTTACAACACTGAGCGGGTAGTTCTTCTGAACTTTTGGTTATTTTACATATACTCTCGTCTCTGTGGTACGCACATATCGAAGATACATGGATAACCGCGGTGGAGATTGCGGTTGCGTTCGATGTTAACATGGATGCCGGGCAGAACATGCCGAAGATGCTTTCCGTTCAGTCAAAGTGCAAGATTTCGGCTTTTAGTACTCTTTGAGGTTTCAGAGGAGTTATTTTAAATATTTAACAATATAAAGAAGCGGTGAAAAGTGGTGGATTATGTGTAATTCTTCAAATCGCAAGTTTAGTGCTCATCCTAGAAACCAAAAAAGGCAATATCTGGAGGAATACCATCACTTGTTTAAAGAGCTTCAAGATCATTTTGACAGATTCCATGAACATATGAAAATGAGTCTAGATATATAACTCAAACGTCTCAAAGCCTTTACACAACGAGAAACCACAAAGAACTAAAAAAATAAATACGTACCACTTTCCGTACTCATTGGAGATTGTCACGTGATTGCAAAGCACCAATAAACGTACAAGTTTCATCGCCATATAAAATCAAACTTATATGTTCTGTCATCGACATCGCTGTAAACCGCGATGATAGGCGGCAAGGGTGAACGGGTGAAGCATCCTTGGTATGTGCGGTCTCATTATAAAATAAAGGTTTGTTTTAACATCGATGTAGCGATTGCGACTGCGACCTCCGTAGCGCTCATCCATATATCTTCGGTATGTTAGTAGCCTCAAAAATTTCTTTTTGCTTTGTTGTATTTCCATATTTGGTATGTGAACTTTGTACCCCTTTTCAAGCTTCCAAGATGTGTAGCCTCTGCGAACTGTCATTGACGCAAGGGTGATTTCTCTACTTGTCAGCTCTTTTTACTGAAAATTAAAAAACTTAGGTAAGTACTTTTTTTTCGGGTCATTTTTTTGGTCGGCAAATTTTTCCGAAGTGCTTTAAAAACTATTGTGTGAGGACTTTTTTTGGGTAAAATTCTAATGCAAAACTGGTTTTAAAAAAGCTGGTTTTAAAGAAAAACTGTGACTGCTTTCACCCATTGCTAATTGCGTTCCTTCAGTAAGCGTATGGTGCAAATGAAACGCTGTATTTATCAGGAATTAGAACGGTTACGCCGTTTTGGCTGTCTCACTTTTTAGAAAAAGGAAAACATTTCCAGAAATTTACAAAAACAAATCGAGACTTTTCCAAAATTTCATTAACGCTTTCAGACTTTTTCAATATTTTGCAGACTAAACATTTCCTGACTTTTCCTGATCGTTTTCAAAATTTTTCAGAAGATTTCCAGATTTTTTATTCTGTGATACTCAATGTAGGTAATATGTATTTTTATATACATATATATTATTTATGATTCTTTATTTTAACTTTTAACTTAAAATATGTTTAAAGTTCATAAAAACCTTTAAAAAAATAGGAATAAAAAAACAAAACTAATTCGTAACTAGCACGACATTTTTAAGTCCATTACATTCTAATTCAAATTTCAATTTTAATTCCAATTGCAATTCCAATTCCAATTTGAATTTCAATTTCCCCTCCTCCAATTACACCTCTCCAAATGAGAAGACTCTTTACAGGCAACTGTAAAACTTTCCTGTTAAGTTTTGTGAAAATCGGTTAAAAATTTTATGCGTTGTCGAAGTGACAAAAATCGGAGGAAACACTTATAGAGCTTGTTTTGCTTACCAGAGAAGCCTTCTTTCCAATACCAAACAAAACGACGAAAATGGAAATTAGATCTCCTAGCTTAGAAACGCCAAGATCTGAAAGGATTTTTTAAAAGGCAAACACAAACACAATACGACGGAAGTAAAAAAAATTATAAATCTCTCAGTAAACCAATATTCTAAATTTAATTTTAACACCGGCGTTATATAAACAGGTTATAGGCCCGCGGGCGCTAAAGTTTTGTTTTAATGCCCGCAACATCTTTATTTGATAGCCTGCTTATGATGATTTGATGACTCATATTTGAGTGGGCCTTGGAGCCCTTCCACTGCGACCACTAGTGGCTCATAGCCTGCTTATACTTGTTTTTAATAGAGCTCTTAAAAAAAGATTAAGGTGTCCACTTATAAGCCTTTTCCAACCTATAATAATAAGTTCATATACATCTCCTTTTAAATTTATTCTTTGTTTTATTAAATATAGTTCCATCTCACATTCAAATGACAAAAAAAAATTGCCTAAAAAATGTGACTTTTTTGAACGTTAAAAACAGTAAAAGAAACAAAAGAAATTGCTTTTTTTATTGTGTTTAAGTATTACAGCAAATGATAAACTACTACAGGGTACGCAAAAGCTTTTAACTCGCAACTTTCAGTAACACTACCAAAACAACATGCTTTTTTTGAGTGGACACCACAGTATACTAATTATTTATAGTAAGGAAAGCACCCCGGTCTTGTCATTATACTGTTATAAATACCCCCTGTATACATTAGTTTGGAATACAAAGTTCGAGAGGCGCTTATTACAGACCGTCACCCCTGGTATAAAAATATTATGTACAGACTCCTGTGTTGTCGCCATGGACATTAACCGCTACTCTCGGTATATGTTTTTGATTATGACTGACATTGGCAAAATAGATAAAAATATGACGGTAATGTAATTCGGCATTTTTCATTTGTGGTCGCAGTTTTTCGTGATTTTTAAACTTTTTACCTTATTTTTAAAAGTGTTTTTTGCTAAATTGTGGCCTATCGGTATTTAAGAAATTTAAAAGAAAACAATTTTGTGTTCGTGGGTGCGAAAACTATGTTAGCAAGCGCGATCGCATTCCCAAACGGATCCTAAAGCTATTTGATGGGTGGCTAAAAATACTTCGCCGAAAAAAAACTAACTTTGACGAAAGACGAAATTCACGTTAAATATATAGTGTGTGATGGGCACGTTGAACCTGGACGAAGTTTTAAATGTTTAGTTTTAAATTTTAATATTTGGAAAAAACATAGATTATTTCACTATACTTATATACAGGGTCCGGCAGAATGATCTCCCACATTAAAAACGCCATTGTAAATGCTATTTATATTTAATTTTTTTTAACTGAAATCGTATTATACCATTTGTTTTTATTAAGTTTTGAAAATTACAGAGTCCATGTGGCGACCATTTTTTTCGGTACACAGTCGAAGCTGATTTCTGAAAGTTTCACTCGTGCAGTAACTCTAAAGCGATATTCCTGTAATTTATTGGTGTATTGCTGCTTTCAATTCGTCAATGGTTCGGGAATAGTGTTCAGATATTCCCAAAGTATCTGGAACTAAAGCGAGTCTACCAAGTGCGAAGTAAGTACGAAAAGTTATTTGTGTCGTAATCACAGATTCGTTACCTACTTTTGATTAATATCTCGATAACGAAGGCACGATGTCAAGGAAATGGCAAGCCGCGAGCTACCAACCAACTACGCTAAGATTCCCCTCTCTTCAGTGATTCAGGCACAGTGGCAGTGCAAAATGTGGGAGATCATTATACCGGACCCTGTTTAATTAAATGAATAACCGGCAATATTCACTTTACTTTAAAAGGCTTACGTTACATTTTTTTAAACACCCATTAATACCTAGTTAATATAGGTTAAGAGTGTAAATTTATATAATGTTTAATTTAAATACATTTTTACATCACCTAGCTAATACTAACAAAATTTTCCAAATCCATTAGTTCTTATTTTTCATGAAAAAACAATTTAAAAAGTTTCCGTCTATAGAAACATAACCTATATTTGCAACATTATTATGTATAAAGCATTGTAAAAGTGTACATTATTAATTTAAGTTAATGTAGAATATGTAAATATTTTCTATGCACTAATAAAAAGGAATTTACTGCATAACATTCATCAAAGAGCCCAGTCTTTTTTTAACTAGAAAATTAGCATCTCAAGGAAATTTATGTACCTAAATGAATGGGAAACAAACTTTTAAACCTTATAGATTGAATAAAAATTTAACTTTCCTTTTTTTTATTGCTAGTAGTCATTAATTTAAACATTCTTTGATTAAGCTTTCTTATTAATTGGTGTTTATAGAGTCTTTTTAAGCAAATTGAGCTTTTACACAAAATAACTCATTCTTATCAGCGCGCATCGTTTAAATTTAAAACTATGTAATTGACGAGTAGAATGAGTTTTTTGGTGTTAAAATTTAATTTGATAAGGACTGTTCAAAACACTATATTATAAGATGTAGCCTGATTGGAGAACGATTTCATTGATGGCTATGAGCATCCGGTATACGATAATTTGAAAAGCCATCCTGTAGCTTAGAGACAAACTGCGCAAGCGTTATATTGTTTCAAATCCCCCTGTAAATGTTTAGTACGGAGTACAAAGTTGGAGAGGCGCTGATTCGTGCACGACACCCCGGTATACTGCGCCAATTTAGTAATACAACTCCCACCGTGTAAGTGTCTGGTCTATCTCTGTCATTCGTCTATGGTGGACACCTAAAAATCTAAAACCGTTATGCTCCATTTATTTTGGTCTCATTTTAAACCTAAATTTCGGCTTTCGTAATACACCGGAATAAGGCGAAACCTAAGCTTAAAAAATCTAATATTGTCGGTTTTAATCTTCCCTCTTTCCCTTTTACTTAGTAGACCATAACTCAAATGTCAAACGTGATTTCTTTTAGTTATAGGCCTCGCTTAAGTTGATAGATTTGTTTTTGAAGATACTCAAAAAGATTAACTTAGGAATGGGAGAGTTCTTAAACCAATCGGAATTCCATCTTATTGTTGCGGTCGATGCCAACAGTCGATGGAACATATGATTTTGACAGCCATCAGCCAAGAGCCTAACAAAAATTAGAAGAATCCAATGCATTTTTATGATTTGCTTCAACCACGTCTCTGGTCATTCGAAAGTCGGATTTATTCTCCCTTAAACTATAATGTGTGATTTTTGAATGAGGTTTTCGTGCACTTAAAAAAGTTCTTATCCAAATCTGACGAACTGGATGAATCATTATCATCATTCAATAAATTAATTGGCAATTTTGCCGCAAAGCTGTTTATAGGTAATATTTCTCAAAAAGATTTATGACATTTTAGAAACTTGAAATATAAGGTTATGATATAAATCCATCCATCAACAGACCTCGACTCCAAGGGCCGCACATAAGGACAAATGGGTACATTGGCGCGACAATAATACTAAAATCAATTTGGTTCAATCTAATCACACATATATTAAAAATGTTGCCAATAGATGCGGCCACAAGGCAACATAAGAATTTTAATTTTTAAGGCCACCCAATTGTATTAGTATTCGCGCAAAGTTGGCTTTGCCTACGCGCTGTTTGTTAAATGACGTGTTTCTAAAAATGTGACAGAAAAACTTTCATTTGTTATTTGCTGTCAGAAGTCAAATTGAGAGGGTGTCAACATGGATAGTGATGCGGCAGGTAATTACTTAATTTTGCAATTATTGTTAACGAACCAGTTATTTTTAGACCTGGTATATACAGGGTTTTATAAAATACTATTTTTGATCAAAAAATTTTTAAAATTTTTAAGTTTGCTAGAGTTATAAAAAAAGTGCCGCCGAGTACACCGATACTTCTTTACTGGCTGAAAACTATATCTTATAGCCAATTTAAAAAATTATAATTTACGTCTCCCTTTTTCCCCCTCTTTGTTTTAATGGCTTTATTTTAGTTGAATCCGTATATTTGTTTTTCTGCCAATTTTTGTTTCAAATTTTGCGACAGCTATTTCAGATACTTTCCGATGAGCTAGAGACTTGAAATTTGGTACGGGGTTTCGTTGACAATATAACTTTAATTTTTTTTATAAAAAATAAAAATGGTGGATTTTAAATGGCGAACTTATTTATTTGACAACCAATTTACCTTAAATTTAAAAACTTGCACTGCTTAAGGTAACTTAATACAATTTTTGATTTAAACTTAAAAAAAGTATAATGACCGACCCAAAATGGCGGCCTTTCCAATTTACGAGTCGATATGTATCAAATTCAAACCTTTAGGGGACTTTCGCTGATTATGACTTTTGACTCAAATTAAAAAAAAATATATCATTCTTCTTTAATTTTTAACTCAAACTTCTTAATTTAAAATCAAAATGGCGGATCCAAGTTTTTAATCTGGTGTTTTTTGCATTGAGCACATTATTTTTAGGTAGTTGTGGAAACGATCCCGTTAAAAAAAATGCAGATTAAGAGAAGGGAGCTATTTATAGTGTTGAAAAATAAACATTTTTTTAAGCTATCGTCATCAGAGTGCAATGAACAGTTAGTACAGTATATAGTGGATAAATTTGGGGTTAGTGAACTTTCTGAAAACTACGTAAAACAAATACAACTTTTAATAAAAGTGTTTCTCACAAAGCTATTGGTGAAATGGCGTGATTGTAAATACATGTACATTTATTAACACACATATGAAATGGTTTGATGATTACATAAAACGTCCAAATATGAGGCAGCCACTACAGCATATAGCTTCAGCACCACAAGGCAGAGAGTTGTAAACGCGGTAAACAAAGTCATGTCTAATCGATTGTATCAAATCTCAGTCCAGAGCAGCTATGCTTAGCAGTTGAAACAAGCTTGGAAAAGTCAGGTAAAAGAACTGCCGCCCAAGTTATGAAGTTAGCACTTAAAACATCGCCCAGACTGCTTAAAAAAATGAAAATGGTAAACAATGCAGCCTCTAGTTCTACTACTGTAAGACTGTACAGTTCCGAGGAAGCTTTAGTATGCAATTGTTTTCTTTTTAACTAAAATACTTAATTTAAAATAACATTTATTATGCATTTTTTTGCAAAATAAGAATTTAATATATGCCTCATAAGCATTTCTGATCATATTGTCACATAAAATCAAATTTTAGATTTTTGTCGCGCCAAATTGTTATTCTGTCCTTGTGTGGGCCGATAGCTAATGTTGTCAACAATCGATTACATCGGAAATTTAGAAGAACTTGTTTCATGGCATGTGGATTGAATCAGAACTTTTTAAGATCCCGTTTGATTGCATCGATTAGCTTATCGATGAAATTAAGAACTCTCCCAAATTGTTTTGTTCTTTAATAAATTGCATATTCACTGACACTGGCTCAGTGCTCTCAAAAAAATTACAACGAGTGCAATTTTAATAGAACATGCAAAAGACGCAAAATCCCTCTCATACACAAGCTAATAACCTTACATTTTTGGTTTAGATATAAACCAAAGGTACACAGGAAAAAAAAATTATTCAGTCAATGCATATTGCTTTGATAGTGAAGACGATATTTTCTTAACAAAAAAACTATTCTCTTGAACTGCTGGTTTTCGTTGAAAATAAAAGTTGCATTTATCGAAGAAAATTGATTTGTTTTGAATGGAAGCAGCAACCTTCTTGTTTTCTAGTATTATACCAAGACATAATTGAAAAAAAATATCTTGGTTTAAAACAATGGGTTTACGATAAGATCTTGCACCAAAACCATTGTTATCTTGTTTTAATATATAATTTTTCATCCGAAGAAAATTAGAAAATTAAATTTTCTTGATTGAATTATAGTTTGTTTTGCTTTGAATAATCTTTTTTTTTAAGAAAACAACTATGCATAGAGTCAAAAGGATTTTAATGTCTCAAGTCAAGACAAAATTAAAGAAAGAACCTTGTTTATAAAATCAAATAATGACAATGGAAGTCCGAAAATAATGTTTATTTAAAAAAAAATTTTTTTTGAAGTAAAAAAAAATGTATCTAAAAGTTTTTCTGAATCAAAAGATTCTTTCTTTAATTTTGGCTTGACTTGAGAAATTAAAATCCTTTTGACTCGATGCATTTAATTGTTTTCTTAAAAAAAAAGATTATTCAAAGCAAAACAAACTATAAATCAATCAAGAAAACTTATTTTTCGAACTAAATGTAATAAGTCAACAATATTTTCCATATTTTTTTAAAGCTTTTATTTAGCATTTTTGCTACAATATTTTCTTAAACTTACTTAAAATTACACTTGATATTCAAATTTACAAAACAAATAAATAAATAGGTATAAACTAACACCATATTAAAAAAATTAAATAACTTTATATAAATCATTATGTAAACACATTTTTTTTTAAACATGCACTCACTTTTTTTAGCAAGGCGATGAAGTCAAGATATTTTGACATATTTATGTTCCTATAACGTAGAAAATGTAAATATGTCATGACGAGACTGCCTTGTTAAAGAAATTATCTTTAGAAAAAGTACGTATTAAAAAAATACCCGACATTGACACGCGTTCGCCGCAAGTTCAAAATACGAAATGCCGAAAGGTCTGAACTTGTCCATTTTCATTTAAGAGAATATATAATTTATTGCTTTCACTGAAGAAAATATTGATACCCTTGTCTTGTTTTAAAAACTTAATGCGCCTGTATTCTTTAGTGCAAGAAATTATTATTATAGTTATTTTGATTTAAAGCACATTGTTTCCATATTATTTAAAGCGTTTGAGATAATATTTATTTACATATCCTAATTCAAGAATAAGTCCCAGATTTTCTTTTTGTTTTAAGAATTTTCTATTTGCATTTTCTTAAGTTAAAATAAATTATCTTTTCCATTGGAATAAATTGCCATTTTCGTTTTGAGATGCCGGATATTTTGAGTTAAAAAATTCTATATATAATTCTTGGGGCAAAGTGAAGCTTTATTTCTGTTGAAAAGATATTAGTAAGACATTTTATATCTTGCTTCAAAACCACTTTTTCTTCGCTAAAGGTAGTTTGTTTTAAACCAAAACAATTTAACAAGACAATTATTTTTTTCCCAAAACAAGCGGTTTGCTTAGATGAAAAGAAAACACTTTATTCAGAGACTTTTGCTTTTGGGCCAAGATAAGTTTTTCAAGAAAACTACTTTTCTTAACTGAAGAACTTCTTTTTTTCTGTGTATTGGTTTATATTTATCTTTGGTACAAACTGTATAAATATGAGGTTAAGTTGAAATCTTTCTTGAAATTTTATTAAATTGTGTTTATTTTATTTATTTAATCTTTGTCGCTGCTGCTACTCAGCATTAAACAAAATTTCAAGAAACTATCACTTGTTGTCATTGACCCATTTAAAATTAAATGTCGGGAAACAGTTTTCAGTGCGGCTCCAGCCCTTAGAGTCGGTGGCAATAAAGTGCAAAACTGGAATCAAAAGTTCCTTAATAAAAATCGAAAAATTGCACGTGCACTACTAGTGCTGTAATAATTTTCCATATGGTGTACGCCATTAGTTTCTAGAATAACGTAAGAATTGGACGTATTAGCAAGTGATAAGCTACAGTGTGTGCTAAAAATTTTAACTTGCAACTTCCAATAATAACACTGCTAAATATCCTGGAAACAAAATAATTTGAGTGGACATTTAATAATCTTAAAACCATATATAAATAGGCTATTAAATCCGTTGTGCTCCGTTTATTTTGGTTTTCATTTTAAGGCTCATTTCGGCTTTCGAAATACACCGGAATAAGCCAAAACCTAACCGTAAAAAATCTAATATTGTCGGATTTAATCTCCTGTCTTTCCCTTTTATTTAGTAGGCCGTAACTTTGAAATGTCAAACGATTCAAAGGCGATTATTTTCTATTCTAGGCCTGGTCCAAGTTGACAGTTTGTTTTTTAAGAAGGCCAAACAATTAACTTTCGAGAAATTGTTTCGATCTTTAATAACTGTTATATTCGAGCTTGACGAGTATCGTCAGAGACGCAAGAGAAAGGTAAAAGGGATCAACAATCGTTTTCGAACTGCAACAATAGCAGTAACGTCAACTCAAGTTCATGACGCTGATGAACTAGCAGGATAAGGATATTCAGAAAAATATATTGGGCCAGAGCCAGCCCTGGGGGTACCGAAGTGTATTATAAGGTCCCAGGTCAAACTCTGAATAACGGGAAAATATGAAAGTCACTGGTTAGAAAGATAGGAGCTAAGGCAAAGCAGAGCCTTTATCAAAGGCCTGGATGCCAAACTTACAAAAGACTTGGTTAGTTACAGTAGGATGCAACTGAGGGCCATAATAGGAATGATGATCAGCCATATGGCGGTAAAAGTTCACCTAAACAGGATGGGCCTGTATCAAGGAGACCTTAGCTGCAGACTATGCAATCAGGAACCAGAAACAGTAGAACATGTAATATGCCATTGCGAGGTACTCTATCGCAAAAGGCACATAATATTTGGGAAAGTTGAACTAGACCCAACTGGGGACTACTTTAATAAAGACCTATACAAACCTATTAAGGGAACGAAATTAATGGAGTAGTTACCCTAGGAATCAAGAGGGTGCACAATAAGCCAGTAATGGCTGCAGTACAGTATGTCTTGCCTAGGCAAGCTGGAGTCACATTCGAGGGGCTCCTAGCAGAGGAGAAATAACTTGATAGGAAAGTAGCTCGGGTGGCTTATGCAACATTTCCCCTTAAGCCCCTTAAACACGATTCGCCGAAGTGTGTTCTTACCACGCGAGATTTTTTTACTAAACAGATTGCCTAAAAACAAGTTGCTTTAATTTTTCTGCTGCCAAATTGCGAATCACGAATGGTATTTGGTAGGAATGTTTCCTGACTGAGCAAAAATACGTAGATTAAATCACCGAATTGACAAAAACTTAACCACAAAGTTCCTATAAAGAATTTGACGTTTAAGCTGATCACACACAAACTTGCATAAGCCGCAGAACGCTTAGGAGCATAGGGCTTTTAACCAATCAGAGATCGACTAGACGCGGCCATATTGAATTTTCATAAGAAAAGTACGTAAGGTGAATTTTTTACAGAGGTCTCTTATGCGTAGTGGAAAAATAATAAATAACGGTGATTTTTAAAAATAGGAGACACACAAATGAAACTATTGTCCATACAAGAAGTTCATCCATTTTAAAACAAAATAAACACTTAAAAAGATAAACAAAAACAAATTAGAAAAATTTTTCGTGGCTAAGCCGTCATAGAAAGATTTTGTTTCTCTTGTATTTTTCCGTGGGCAGCTCGAAAGCTGTACACCCACAGGAGTCCAAGATCTAATGGACACCTATTAAGTTTTGACAGGGAAAAATTTTATTTCTCTGTGCACCCACGCGGGTCCAAAATCTAACGGACACCTATTAAGTGTTGACAGTTTATTGTTTCGTCCTTAAGGGCCTCTGCAGAACACTGCATGGTCAATGTGACCCTTTTGTAAAGCTGTAGAGATGGTATATAAATCTCGTCTTGTGATATTGGTAAGCGAAATGAATAAATAATGCCTGCCATACCATATGCTTTCACATAGGTGGCGACATCTACAAATACAAAATAAACTACCATAGTAAAAATAAAAGGCAGGCAGATGAAACAAAAAACAGTACCCATAAACGTGACATAATTTGTCCCTCAAGTCGGGTCAATGCATATTGCGTTTTTTTCGCCTTCACAATGTTTTGTGTCGAGTCAGCGGAGTGTGAGCCAAAAATACTACAAACATAAAGTTTAGTACCCGTGAATAAAAAAACAACAAAAATTTTTCGTGGTGAAGAGGACATAGAAAGATTTTGTTTCTCTTGTATTTTTTCGTGGGCAGCTCGAAAGCTGTACACCCACGGAAGTCCAAGATCTAATGGACACCTATTAAATGTTGACAGTTAACTGTTTCGTCCTTAAGGGACTCTTCAGAACACCGTATGGTCAATGTGACACTTTTGTAAAGCTATTGACACGGTATATAAATCTCTTCTTACGATATTGGTAAGAGAAATGAATAAATAATGCATGCGATACCGTATGCTTTCACGTAAATGGCGACATCTACAAATACAAAATAAACTACCAGAGAAAAAATAAAAGGCAGGCAGATGAAACAAAAAACAGTACCCATAAACGTGACATAATTTGTCCCTCAGGTCGGATCAATGCATATTGCGTTTTTTCCACCTTCACATCATTTTGTGTCGAGTCAGCAGAGTGTGAGCCAAAAATACTACAAACATAAAGTTTAGTACCCGTGAATAAAAAAACAACAACAATTTTTCGTGGCGAAGCGGGCATAGAAAGATTTTCTTTCGTATTTTTTCGTGGGCAGTTCGAAAGCTGTACTTCCACGGGGGTCCAAGATCTAATGAAGTTGTGTTGACAGCTTATTGTTTTGTCGTTAAGGGACTCTTAAGAACACTGCATAGTCAATGTGACACTTTTGTAAACCTATAGAGACGGTATATTAATCTCATCATACGATATTGGCATATATGCAGATGCATTGACCCGACCTAAGGGACCAATTATATCACGGTCATGTGTACTGTTTTTTTGTTTTATCTGCCTGCCTTTTATCTTTACTCTGGTAGTTTATTTTGTATTTGTAAATGTCGCCACCTATGTGAAAGCATACGGTATGGCAGACATTATTTATTAATTTCTCTTACCAATAGGGACTTATTGGAATAAAACCTGACTTTATTTAAGAGTCGACTTTATTTTGACACATTTACACAGAAAACTAACAGCTGACCTCTCAAAATTGACATAGCAAAGCCAAATTTAATAATAAAGATGCTAACTTTCATTTAATAAATACTGACACTAATAAATCCAGTTTTTAAATACACAAAGGCCGAATTTTGAACCTAAACCCTTTGGAGCCACGTAATATTCCAGGTTACTTTTGTGTCTCTCAGTATTGTAGAACAGTAAATAAGGGTTTTGGGGGAACAGCGATTTTCATAAGTGAATACTTCTCTCAGTTGAACCAATTGGAAGTAATCGACAAGTACGACCATTTATGTAAAGATGGCGAATTTGAGTTATCGGTCGCCTTAGGTAAAAAATACAATTTATATATTTTGTGCGTTTACAGATCTCCAGATTCCAATGTAGAAAATTTCCTCATAGATCTTGAAACTGTATTACTTGATCTACCTAAAAATAGCAAAGTTATTCTGGGTGGAGACTTTAACATTGACTTTGGTAACGAATCTTCGACATCAAATCAAAATTTACAAAATTTACTTACGTCATATGGTTTAAATATGTTAGTTCAATCTCCAACTAGAATAACAAATGTAACAGCGACGACTATCGATTATTTTTGTAGTAACTTCGATGGGGATGGCAGTGAGTGTGTTATTATTTCGACAGATCTTTCCGACCACGAAGCTTTACTAGCAAGCGTTCCTCTTAGAACCCAAACTAAAAAAACTCCAGCCCAACTTAAAAGAATTTTTTCGGGAAGAAACTTTCAAAATTTTAGAGAAAAATTGACAACGGTTGATTGGCATTCTGTGCTGGTGTCGGACAGACCTGTCGATTCCTTTCATTCATTTCTTCAAACACTGTTTAATAATTGCTTTCCATTGGTGAGAATGAGATCACGTAATAAGAAAAAATCTTGGATGACTAAAGGAATCAAAACTTCAAGTCAAAATCTGCGCTCCTTGCATAAAATCTGCAAGCATATTAATAATAATTTTATAACTAACTATTACAAAAAATATCGCAAATTGTACAAGAAAATTATAAGGGTCGCTAAAAGAAACTTTTACTCAAACAAAATATCAAATGCGAAAAATAAAGCTAAGGAAGCTTGGGCAATAGTCAATGACTTTAGAGGCAAAAATAATTCTTCCAAACAATCAGCAAATATCGATGTCAATGTTTTAAATCAATTTTATTGCACTGTTGCCCAAAAACTTACGGCCGAATTAAGACCAGTAATCAATCCTATGGATAACTTAAATAACATCGTTATCAATGAAAACTTTAATCTAGGCATCACAGATAGATTGGAATTAAAAAACACAATAAATGAAATAAAAAACGTTTATTCTTCCGGTCAAGATGAAATGAACATAAAAATTTTTCAAAATTTGGATAACAGAACGTTGGATGCTCTTGTTGTTGCTATCAACTCATGTTTCTTAAAGGGTGAATTTCCAGATGTCCTCAAAATAGCCGTAGTTGTTCCTCTTCATAAATCGGGATCATTTGACGAGCCCACTAATTTCAGACCTATCTCACTGTTGGATACTCTATCTAAAATTATTGAAAAACTGGTAAAGGTTAGAATGACCAATTTTCTTAAAAAACATAGTATCCTTAGCACTAATCAATTTGGTTTCCAGAGCGGAAGGAGTACTAACGATGCTTTGTTCTCTTTTTTGGAAAGCCTATATTTTAGACTTAATGATAAAGAAGCTGCAGCTGCAGTATTCTGCGACTTTCAAAAGGCCTTCGACTGTGTCAGTCACGACCTGCTTTTAAAAAAGTTATTATTAAGAGAGATATGGGTTTAGAGGAGTCTCGCAGCGTTTTTTTCACTCATACTTGACTGGAAGATATCAGATGGTTCGAAATGGTGGTTGTGTCTCTTCTTTATCCAAAATTAACTTTGGTGTGCCTCAAGGTTCTGTTTTGGGCCCACTGTTATTTTTGTTATATATTAACGACTTAACTTTAATAGGTATAAGGGGTACTCTAACACTTTTTGCTGACGACACTACAATTTTATGGCATCATAAAAACGAAACAATATTAAAAGAAATAGTGCAAGAGGACATACAACGAATTAAAGAGTGGTGTGATGCAAACTTTCTCTGTTTTAACATAGATAAAACAAAAGTCCTCAGTTTTAAATTTTCTTTTGATGACCTAACTGTTTCCAACCAAAGAATAACTCAGGATGAAAATACTAGATTTTTAGGAATGTATATAGACAATAGGTTAAAATTCTCCTCGCATATTCCCTATCTTAATAAAAAAATATCGATAGGTAGTTACGCCGTTAGACAAACATTTTTTGAACTTGGTTGTGAAATGGCCAAAACAACTTATTACGCCCTTGTTGATTCTCATTTGCGCTATGGAATAGCCTTTTGGGGGAATTGCAGTCAGTATTTGTTCAGATCTGTGTTTGTAATTCAAAAAAGATGCATCAGATATATTTGCGGAGCAAAAATCAGAGACCATTGTAGGCCTTCGTTTATGAGAGAAAAAATATTAACTCTTTGTTGCCTTTTTATACTAGAAACAGTGGTGCTGATTTATAAAAAAATTAAAAATCACACATTTGAACAAACCTACCAAACAAGAAGTCAAGAATATAACAGCATACCACTGCCTATTCCTAGGTCTCAATTAACCCAAAACTCGATAATCTACCGCAGTATTAAAATTTTTAATAAGCTTCCAAATAGATTGAAAAGCATTCACTCGGAAAAAATATTTAGGGTTAAGGTAAAAGATTTGCTATTGGAGAAGGCATATTATAGTCTTAATGAATTTTTCGAGGACCAGTTATAGGATAATTGACAAATATATTTAAACATTTAAATTTTTTTATTTTACTTGTGTATGTATCAGATTGTTCTGTTTGTTGTTTCTTGTGTTTTATATCTAACTTTAACATATTTTATTTTTAACATATTTTGACGTTTTAACATATTTTAACATGATTTGACATATTTTAACATGTTTTTACGTATTTTAACATATTTTAACATGTTTTAATGGATTGTATTTCAATAATAGTAAGTGAATAGGTGTGATAGGTGGAAAGAGAAAATATTTGCATAGGAGAAATATTTTAAAAAAAATATATATATCGCGAAATTTATAGACTGTTACACTATTTTAAATGACTATTCTGTACCTCAACTTAGACTTGTAAGCAAGTGTTTATCTTATATTTACAATTAAGGACCATTTTTTGCTTTGTCTGTAAAACTCTACTTTTTTCACAATAAAGCATAATTTGATTTGATTTTGATTTGATTTGAAGTAGAGCAGCTGCTTTTTATATGTAAATCTGTCACTCTAGGGTCGATTTTAAAATAGGGTCAGGTTTTATTCCAATAAGTGTCTAATATCATAAGACGAGATTTATATACCGTCTCTATAGCTTTACAAAAGTATCACATTGACCATGCAGTGTTCTGAAAAGTCTCTTAAGGACGAAACAATAAACTGTCAACACTTAGTAGGTGTCCGTTAGATCTTGGACCCCCGTGGGTGTACAGAGAAATAAAATCTTTCTATGCCCGCTTAGCCACGAAAAATTGTTGTTGTTTTTTCTTTACGGCTACTAAACTTTACATCTGTAAAAACAACTTAGGTTATGATAATGTTTTTATTTCCCTCTTTATTGATATGAAGAAAAAGACCATACGCCATACGGAAGCCCTTCGCATTTGTGTGTGTTGCGATTTCCGTAAAAAGCGTCATGCCATACTATGCCATGCTATGCACCGTGCTACGGACGTGTGTGTGAACGCTTTTACAATGACACACAAAAACAATATTTACTGTTTACATTTTGTGCTGAAATTAGGCTTTCCTATCCTAATAGACCAGAATAAGCCGAAACCTGAGAGTAAAAAAATCTAATATTGTCGGTTTTAATTTCCTCTCTTTCCCATTTATTTTGTAGACCATAACTTTCAGATGTCAAACGCGATTTCTTTTAGTGCCATTATCTCGGTCAGTTTATGGTTTTTCTAATACGGCTAGAGGAGTAGAGGCTCAGGATGCGATAAACAAAAAACAAAAACCTCACAGATCTGCTTCTGTATAATACCCTGGTGATCTCAATATTCTAAACGGAGATGCCTTGGCTGTCCATATATCTCAGTTATCCCAGTCTCCAACAGTAAGATTTCGCTCGGACATTGCTAAATTTTTTGCATCTGCGAGCGTTTCGGTCGTCCTTGTTCCCGCCTTTGATATGGAGTCCACTCCACAGCTAATTTGGGCATTCTTTCTGATGGCATTTTCTAGACCATGCATTACACAGTGTTTTCAAAAAAAAAATCCTCTAAAAATGGTTCTTTGAACGCAAACTTATCCCAACCTTGCAATCAACTTGCCGAGATTAGATTAACACCAATTACAACTTTCGATAACGAGGACAGGAAGAGCTTATTTAAGGAAAAATAAGCGAGTATAGGACCTCTTTTTATTTCCCTCCTTTACCAGTGAAAACCAAAAAAATTCGGAAGGAAAGTGGAAATTAATATAAACAAACTTACTCTGGTTTTGCTTACTTTTAAATATCTTGAGTGTGCTAGCTGCCCTAATTCTAATTGACTGAACACAGTCCGACGTCTATGGTACAGAGTTGCCACTTAGTGCGGAGCAAACCCTTTTCACAGTGTCTCATTTTTTAACTATCATCACCGTTATTTTTACCGTTGTGTAAATACCAAATAAACATATTATAATAATTTGAGATTCATACAAAAAAAAAGAATTAAGAGGGTTCCTTGACTACAAAGACACAGTCAAAGGAACAAAATAAAAAATAAGTTGTTAGGCGAATCCAGTAGCTCGTATACTACCCGGGTAGCTATTTTGGTCTTGAACGATGTGACCATCCGCATCACACGCTTTGACCAATGGCAAACTATGAGCGGTCGCGTGTTGTGCGAAATGACTTGTCTCGACCAATGGCATAATCGCCCGTTCTTCAGACTTAGTGAATTTTACGTCTTTGACTGAAAGTCTTTTCGCATAGCACGTAACGGCTCGGAGCTAATTTAAAGCTTATCATTGGCCAAAGCATGTGATGGAAACTATCACATCGTGCAAGACCCAGAATAGCTACACCGGGAGTTTCGGCTTGGTGATGATGATATCTTAAAAAGAAAATATGAAATGTGGATATTTACTGAAAACAGAACAACTACCGAATTGCTTGGGTTTGAAGCAAAATTTAACATAATTTCCTAAAATTCTTGCTATAAAAAGAAACTTTTTGTATTGACCACTTACTAGCACACCTAAGGGGTGACAAATTTAAGCCATTTAACCCTTTATTTTATTTTCTTTTCTCTTCACCCCCTAATGTCACAATTATGTCTCGTGCACGAAACTGTTACCTAGATGCACTTTTTTCGAAAAAAGCAGCCTTTATGATGTCTTGCCAAATGTTTATGGACCCAGTAGGCCATATAAAAAACATATAAAAAATATTAAATTAAGAAGACAATACCAGGTAGTAAAACGGTTAAATAAAATTGGTCGTATACAAAATTACAGTTCAGCGCAATTTGGGTTAGTTCTTTTTTGTTATGATCAAAAGAAAACAATTTAACGCACTATTAGCACAAATAAAAAACATGGCTTTAAGGAGTCCAAAACCGATCGTGGGTTGGCATGGATCACTACGTTTCATTAAGTTCTCAACAAAAACATCAAGCATCGCGTATCGGTATAATTAAATCACGGTAGGGGTATTTTCCCCCGAAGTTGTTATTTTTGTTGGTTTTACACAGCTTATGCTATAGAGCAGGACGCTGGAACATATGCGCGCGGACAAATGCGCGCAACCATTAGCGTGCAACAAATTGCGCGCGGACCATTGCGCGCAACCATTAGCATGCAACCAATTGCGAGCGCAACCATTAGCGCGCGGAAAAATGCGCGCAACCAATAACTAAAAATCAAAAGTTTATTTTTAGAACATTTTAAGAACAGCTTCGAAGACAAACGTTCGTGCAAGTGCGCTAGCAAGTCAAATTGCCCTCTTCAGTCGAGGTGCACCAGGGGCTGAGGATAGTTGATAACTTGACCCGGTTAGGTTTATTATTCTAATCTGACCCGGTTAGGTTATTTTACAAAAAAAACTTTCTTGACCGGATCAGGTTAGTGTTTTTTGTAAAATAACCTAACCGGGTCAGGTAGAATATTAAACCTAACCGGGTCAACTTATCAACTATGGCTCTTGGTCCACCTTGGCTGGACAGGGTAATTCGACTTCGATATGGGTTGGTTAGGACTCTGATCAGTGGCGTATATAGAAAAAAGTTTCGGGGTGGGCCCGAGGCAGTTTGGGGGGGGGGCCGAGACCCCATGAGGCCGTATTTTATGCTATTTTATGTTTGTATTCAGGAAATATGTGGAAAATATCTAAAAAAATATCAGCTTCGGGGGGGGGGGCCCAGGCCCCCCTTATATACGCCACTGACTCTGATATAAATACATGCGCGCAATGTACGGTTTTTGCGCGCTATTGGTTGCAATCTAATATTCTCGCAAAGGATCCTGCACACTTGTAATGAGTTTCTAGTGCACGGCTAATACCGATAAAATTTTAGTATTGTAAGGTTCGTCTTTTTTAACTCACCTTTTTTGCAATGGGTATCAACCAAGGTAGCACCAATCACTGTTATACCATTTTAATTGTCATTTGTCACTTCCGTTCTTAATTAGCTTGACAGGCAGGCGTCAGGTACCATAAAAATAAAACAATAAACTTACTCATCTGCTCAATTATTCATAAACTTAAAGTTTACTCACCGGGGGCCTCATGCCCCCCTTCCATGCAACTTCACTATCGTACATTCCATTAACAATAAAATCAGATATAATTTGGGTAATACTTTTAATCTTCTTTCTTCAGCATGCTACCCTAAAATAGTATGAGGGCTTCCCCTGGACGCTTAATTGCCGCTAAACAATTAGCATCCCAACATCCAAGTGATAAGGTTATCTTTTACTGAAACCTTCCACCTTGATGTGTCATTCAGAAAGCATGTAAGAACCTATAAAACTTACAGATCCTCTAATCTGAAGGAACGCCGGCAGGCACTAACAGCCTCTTAGGTTTTTCTCAGTGGCCCGCCATAATGCGCACTGCCTCAACAGTGATCCGCCATTATGCGCTTCACTACTCAACAGTGGTCCGCCATAATGCGCACTGCCTCAGCAGTGATCCGCCATTATGCGCTACACTGCTCTTTCACAAACTATCTCACTTTTCACTAATGAACTACATTCTCTCTTTTTATATTAAACTCTATGCTTGCTTCGCAACACCCAAAACACTTGAGCTTTTACCCGTCTTTACTGGGCAATATCTAACTTCTCAATAATCCTCATATCTTAATGTTTTATTCTATATAATGCTTTTTGCCTGCCTGCCTTTTTAGTCAGCATAAAATAAATAGGTGGGTGTCAATAATTATATTAAGAGGGGGTTTCAACTAATGAATAATAATTAAAGAATATTTCAGGTATATTTATGTTAAATACAGAAAAAGGTAACTAAATACTAATTGATTAAAAATATACGTTACATTCGGCCATCCTGATAATAGTCACGTCCTCGTGACTGCTACTCAGAATCACTAGGAAGAATAACTCCATCTTCGTCTTGTTCACTGGGACTATCTGTATCGTCGGAAACTCCACCTGGAGGTATCCAAGGTTTCATGCGATCCACAGCTATTACATTATCGTATTTTTTTGTGTGACTACGGGTAGATGATGGCATATCTTGCACACGGTATCTGTCATTTGGTAAAACTTCTTTTATTATCATTGGGCCTGCATATTTGGGGGTTAATTTAGTACTCTGCCCCTCTGCATATTTATTCATTTGAATCAGCACAAGTTTACCAACTTTATACTTCATCGCTTTCTTTCTAGTTTTATCAAATCGGCGTTTTTGTATTTGTTGATTATCTTTGATTCTGGATGAAACTTCTTTTCTTATGGCCTCAATATCTTCATTTACTTGATTTAGATTAAGCTCTGCTGTTAAGAGACAATCTTGTTTTGCTCTTGGCGTATAGCCCATTAAAAGTTGATTTGGAGACTTTTTTGTAATTTGGTGTACTGTATTGTTAATTGTAAACTGTATTTTGTTAATTTGATGATCCCATGTATCTTCGCTTTCACTGGTGGTTGATAATGCTGATAATATTGTTCGGTTAAGTCTTTCGACTTGACCATTGGCTCTTGGGGTTGCTACAGAATTTAAGATTAGTTGAGTGTTATGTTGTTTGCAAAAATCCTTAAAACTCTTAGATGTAAAGGCTGTGCCACGATCAGTAATAATTCGTGTTGGGACGCCATACATATCAAAGATTGATTCTAAAAATTTAATAACAAATTGACTTTTTGTGGATTTTACAGGCTTTAATAAAACGTATTTTGTAAAAGCATCGATAATAACGATTAAATGTATGTTGCCTTTGGGGGTTTTCTGAAATGGTCCTAGATGATCGATGTGTATAGTATGAAATGGTACAGGTATTTTAGCTATTGGATGAAGATAACCTTCTCTACGACCTGAAGGAAGTTTATTGTAAAGACATGGAATACAACTAGCGATATATTTTTCAACGTTTTCGAGGAAACCAGTATTTTTCACAGAGTTTCTTGAGAGTTTTCTCAATTGCAAAATGACCTGCATCATCATGACACCACTGAACTACTTGTCTTCGGAATCCTTGAGGTACGACCCATTGAATTCCCAAGGCAGTTATTCTGTAAACTCTCCCTTTACGCAAGGCATAGTTTTTATATATTGATTTTTCGTAATCACTTTCTGGTGGCTTTGACAAGATATCAAAAACTAACTTAATCTTTTCGTCGGTTAATTGTGCAGAGAGTATCCAATCTGCTTCTTCAATTTTTAAAATGTAATTTTCAGTCGGAGGCATTTCAGATGGGTTTGGGTTGCGGCTAAGTGCATCTGCATGTTGCATTCCCTTTCCTGGACGGTACTCTACAGTAAATGTGTATTCTTGAATTTGTAACCACCAACGTGCTATTCTTGGTATTAAATCTCTTTTTGAACTGGCAGTCTTAAGAGCATTACAGTCAGTAATTACCTTAAAAATAATACCAAGCAAATATACTCTAAATTTTAAGAGAGATTCTACCACAGCCAAAGTTTCAAGTTCATAACGACTTCTGCTTTATTAGTGTGTCTACTATAATATGCAACTAGATTCAATTTACCAATGTGTTTTTGTAATAAGATACCAGCTATTCCACTTTGTCTAGCATCTATATGAATTTCTTTCTCTAAAGTAGGAGAATAAATAGCTAGTATTAGTTTTTTTAATTAATTGTTCTTTTAAGATGTTAAAAGCGTTATTTTCCTTTTCTCCCCAAGTAAACTCGCAATTTCTACGCGTTAGTAGAGTTTGTAGTTTGTCAGTAAATGGTGTATTATCCAAGTTTAATTTCCAATTCATCATAGTTAGCAATACCTAAATTTTTATCCTTGTCAAAAATCAGTTCTTTAAATTCTTGCAATAACTTTATCAGCTCTAATCTTATTTGTTCATCCTGTGTACCAATATTAATACTATTTTCATCCAACAGAGGTAAAGCTTCTAGATTTAATGCAAAAATCTTCTCTTCGCTTTCGACTTTGCTAGGTTCACAAGGATAGGCCCTAACAATTGGGTGTTTTGTATTTAATGTAAGCTCTTTTCCTGATAAATTAATTATTGGAATAATTGTGTTCCCATTTTCTGTGTAATGAATAAGAATTCTTGGAATGGCATACTCTTTTCCAACTTTCCAACTTGGTATCTACCACATGCTTCAATATAAAGTTCACCTTTGAATGGAATTTTTGTAAAAACTTGTAAATTTCCAACATGACATGGAAAAATCGTTGTTGTTTTAGATAAAAACAATTCTACTTTATTTACTGTTGTTGGTTGTTTGGATTCATTGAAAATTAATTTGTTACTATCTTTAATGACAACAACCCCTGGTTGTTCGGTAAAAGTTTGACCCACTAGAACAGAAACTTCTTGAAGATGATGCGAGGCAATTAAACAATCAACAACTCTTTTAACATTATCGACCTTGATTTTAATTTGAGTTTTTCCGAATGTCCTTGTTTGATTTAAACCATAGCCCTTGATGATAACATCGCAATTATTTATTTTTAAATTTAGTTCTTTGGCATTGCTTAGACGGATAAGATTGCATGAAGCACCAAAATCTATAAAAGCTTTAATGGGTAGATCATTGGCAAAAATGTTCTTAAAATATTTTTGGTTGTTTATTGTGGACAGTCACAAGACCTTTTCTTTTTTATTCTGGCTTGTAGGTTGTTGCTTCTTAACGGGACATTCCTGAGATCGATTACCAAAACGCTGGCAGCTATAGCACTGTACTCTTCCGCATTGGAACGCTCTATGTCCAACTTGATGACATCTGCGACATGTAGTTCTATATTTGTAATTAGTAACTTGTCCTTGGAAGCGGCTTGTTCTATTCAAAAGAGCTGGAGGAGATCGAAAACCTCTTGACGTGCTGGGTTGAGATTGTATGTCGGTATTTGGCGGAAAAGCTTTATGCAATTCAATCTTCCATTCTTCCCATGTATACTGAATTGTTGGCAAACCTCGGTACCAAATCTCAGCAAGTCCTTTTAGTTTGGCAGTTGCGTGGTATACTGTGGTTTCATCATCCCAGTTGTAAAGGTTTTTTATTTTATCAATTCTGTTGCACCACTTATCAATGGATTGATGACAGTCTTCCGGATTAAAGACTGGTACTATGGTGTCATGCGGGCTTAAGATTTTTCGTGCAGATCGTTCATTGTTAGCTGTGACCTGCATTTCCATTAGTTTAACCAAATTTTTAACCATGTCCGTCAATTCATTATTACTAAGGACGATGTCTCGGATGTTACGCCACTGGTTTCAGTATTGACTCGCTGTCTTTTCGCCACGGGACCAGCTGTAGCACGTGTCTCTGGTCTGTTGTTTGACATGACGCCCTCTATAAAAAAATACACCCTGTATCTTGGACACAAAAACACACTCAATAATTTAAAATAACTATTGTTTTGTTTAATCAAATGCCAATCGGTTAATTATTATAAAGAAATCTTACCTTTGAATACACTTGTCACTAAAACTTTAGCACAATAACTCTCTAATATTTTTATAACGGGCCAAATATTTAGAACTAGATTCAATAAAGAAAACACTTCTTCCAATGCTGTTGTAAGCATTTGCAAGCACTATCGGGGTATTTGTTTTTTATAAACATGGGTATCGGAATCACCAAAACCTATCGGTATCAGAACAAAACATATCGGTCTCAAAGATGCCGCATCCTATAATTTTTATTGCTTTTGAGTCATGCCTAAGTGCCTAAATAAAATTCTATAAACAGACATATTAGATTTCTTTTGGGCAACAAAACAACCATAGATTACTAATACAAAGCTGGCTCTAATTAAGTGTAATTAATTCTGAATTATTTTTTCAAAACTCTTTTAACAGTGATTGATGATAGTAATTGGTCTGTAGCCCCACACCTGAATGTAAGGTTCGTCTTTTTTAACTCACCTTTTTTGCAATGGGTATCAACCAAGGTAGCACCAATCACTGTTATACCATTTTAATTGTCATTTGTCACTTCCGTTCTTAATTAGCTTGACAGGCAGGCGTCAGGTACCATAAAAATAAAGCAATAAACTTACTCATCTGCTCAATTATTCATAAACTTAAAGTTTACTCACCGGGGGCCTCATGCCGCCCTTCCATGCAACTTCACTATCGTACATTCCATTAACAATAAAATCAGATATAATTTGGGTAATACTTTTAATCTTCTTTTTTCAGCATGCTACCCTAAAATAGTATGAGGGCTTCCCCTGGACGCTTAATTGCCGCTAAACAATTAGCATCCCAACATCCAAGTGATAAGGTTATCTTTTACTGAAACCTTCCACCTTGATGTGTCATTCAGAAAGCATGTAAGAACCTATAAAACTTACAGATCCTCTAATCTGAAGGAACGCCGGCAGGCACTAACAGCCTCTTAGGTTTTTCTCAGTGGCCCGCCATAATGCGCACTGCCTCAACAGTGATCCGCCATTATGCGCTTCACTACTCAACAGTGGTCCGCCATAATGCGCACTGCCTCAGCAGTGATCCGCCATTATGCGCTACACTGCTCTTTCACAAACTATCTCACTTTTCACTAATGAACTACATTCTCTCTTTTTATATTAAACTCTATGCTTGCTTCGCAACACCCAAAACACTTGAGCTTTTACCCGTCTTTACTGGGCAATATCTAACTTCTCAATAATCCTCATATCTTAATGTTTTATTCTATATAATGCTTTTTGCCTGCCTGCCTTTTTAGTCAGCATAAAATAAATAGGTGGGTGTCAATAATTATATTAAGAGGGGGTTTCAACTAATGAATAATAATTAAAGAATATTTCAGGTATATTTATGTTAAATACAGAAAAAGGTAACTAAATACTAATTGATTAAAAATATACGTTACAGTATGTTGTTCGTCTCACCTTACTGATCAATAGTTGTCATGGGCCAAATTCCATCCTATGATTAGTTTTGGAGATACGGGGGCAATTCAAAAAATATTGCACTAAAACGTTAAAAATCTTGTGGTTTGATTTTTAAAAGTTTTTTTTTGTAAGAATCTTAAAAGTGTCTATATTTTAGCATGGAATTTGGCCCATGAGAACTATTGATCAGTAGGGTGAGACGAACAACATACTAAAATTTTGTCGATATTAGCCGTGCACTAGAAACCCATTAGAAGTGTGCAGGATCCTTTGTCCGCGTGCAAATGTCCCAGCGCTATTGACCCAGCGCCATGGAGTAGTTGTTTGTGTTAGTTTCACACAGCTTAGGTTCTATAGAGAGCCCTTGCCTGCATCGACCTGTGGAGGGTTTACTAAGGCCAAAACCGCTCGTGGTTTGGACAAAAAGCAAGGGGAGCCCACAGTAGGCTATACCCCTTGTTAAATGCCAGGAGCTCTCTACACCGGAGAGTAAAATTATAAACATGGAGGTAAGTCGTTCGCCATATACTAACATATGCAGCCCCATGCTGGAACAAAGTGTGCAAAACGCAAACAGGAATCTTACAAAGCTTCCAAAACAGAGTCGTAAGACAAATAGCGGGAGCCCGTGTGTTTGAGCGTAATGTACCAATTAAGAGAGAACTCAACATTGAGGATATCTCAGAAACAATCCAGTAGCAAAAGGGTCGTTTCATGAGACGGGTCGAGGGGCATCAAAACCCCGTGGTATAGGAGGCGTTCCTGTACCGGCCCGGAGACAGGCCAGGGATCTCCAAAAGGCCCCTGGATATCTAACAAAGTTGCGCCACAAGGGCGCTAAATTGAGATATTCAAGCTCAGGTAAATCCACATAGAAAAGTACAGACTAGATGCAGCATGCATTAGATCTTAGTAGTAGTACTCGTGGTTTGGCATGAATCACTGTGTCTGCAACTTGTCATGACGTATTCTATACAAGCATGATTCATTGGAAAACGTGAAAACTACATAGTTTCAATAAGTTTTTCACAAAAACATTTATCGGTATCATTCAATGTTGGTAGGGGAATTTTCCTCGGAGTAGTTGTTTCTGTTGGTTTCACGTATGGATTTTTTGATCACCTGTGCAAAAAAAAGACGCAGATTAGTATAAAAACTGGACAGAACCCCACTTTACCAGTTTTATATAAATTGCATAAAACTGTGTTGCCCCAGTTGTGTACAATACTATATAGCAGCCAAAAAGCGATGCGCATCTTTTGATCTTAAGGTTTTATCGAAAATTATTTTAAGCAAATCACCAAATGCTTTTAAATTAAATTAAATTAAAGTTTCAGTTCAGAAATTTTTGCATGGAATATTTTATCAAGAGATTTCTAAAAAGCAGGAACTTCTGGCTCGAAATACATATTTACTTTGTGCTTAAACCTATTAGAGGGTTTTTGCATAGTAATACCAGCATCTGCTTTCCTATACAGAGTGTTCCAACTAAATGGTAACAGACGTGTTTTTTGATATTTTTTGTGTGAATTTGGAGAAACGCTCGGACATGTCGATTTTGTTTGCGAGGTGAACACCTTTTGGCTATCTCGAAATTTTTGTAGCGCGCACCATCTTCGAGGGGTATACTTTACCCCTATATTTTGAATAGGGAAAGTGGATCTAGTGATACCTTATTTTGAAGTTCTCTTGAATATCTTTACAACCGTGTAAAAATTTCGAAAATCCATAAATTAGTTTTTGAGATATTTGCTTTCAAATTTTGAATGAATGAATGATAAAATAAAAATAAAATCCGAAAAATATAAAATTCTGATTAAATTTTTATTTTATCAGTCCATGTTAAATTTGGAAGTTTGAAGGCAATTATCTCAAACACTAAAGGCCGCTTGACATGGTGCATGACAATAAAATTTGCAGGCAAATGGCATGAAATTTTGCCCAGGTGCATGCGCAGTACACATCCAGCTGATTGTTGCAGGCAATCCATTTTTGTCGGTCCGGTGCCATTCTTTTGCAAGCAAACTGGGTAATTTTTACCTAGATTCTGGGGAATCCATGCATGGCCATGCACAATGTCAAACGAAAAGAAGATTTTTTGCAGGCAACAATTTGACCGAAATTTTTTGCTTGCAAATATTTGCAGCGCGTCACGCACCATATCAAGCGACCTTAATAGATAGATTTTTTAAATTTTTACACGGTTGTAAAGACATTCAAGAGGCCTTCAAAACAAGGTATCACTAGACCCACTTTCCCTATCCATAATATATGGGTAAAGTATACTCCTCGAAGATGATGAGTACTACAAAAATTTCAAGATAGCCAAAAGGTGTCCCTTGCACGTGTCCGAGCGTTTATCCAAATTCACACAAAAAATACCAAAAAACACGTCTGTTACCTTTTAGTTGGAACACCCTGTATATCTTTCTTTGCGGTGTCATTTACTCAGACATTTTTTTCCGCTTTTATTATTTTAGGCAGTGGCGTATTTAGAAAAAAAATTTGGGGGCGGCGAGGCAGTTTTGGGGGGGGGTCGAGACCCCATGAGACCGTATTTTATCCTATTTTATGTTTGTATTTATAAAATAAATGGGTACAGATGGGTTTAAACACTTGTTTGTATAATAACACTTTAATATAGATGATATAATATATATTATATTCTATAATCTTTGTAGATGATCAGTTTGAATGATTTCCTATCAGCTGTTAAATGTCCTGTATTTTAGTTGACGTTTTTAGATTTTTTCTATTTGGTAACGTGTGCCTTTCAGCGTAATTTTTTACCAAGCACCATGACGAGTTATTTGGCCTGATTGGATTGGAGTATGGTGTGGGCGAATTATTGGTAAAAGGCAACATGAATTGATTTTGTTTTGTTTAGCCTATGGCAAGCTTAGACAAAAATTTCGAAGATCTTTGTAAATTAAGAATACGCAAGAATTGTAGAAGTAAAACCCTCTTTGGTTCTACCCAAAACTCACGGCGAAGACTAATTAAATAGGATGAGATAATGTGCTTGTAAAGATCTTGTCATTAGTTGTTCGACAGTTTTACTAAGTTGGTGGTTGTGCTTTCGGGCTGTTCGGCGGTCGTCGTTGGAAATTCGTTCTCGACGTTTCGCCATCTCGAGTGGATGGCATCTTCAGGAGATGTTGACTGTTTGTCGGCTTCTCGAAGACAGTCTTCGAGACTGACGAAGACTGTCTTCGAAACCGAACAGCCCGAAAGCACACCCACCATTGGACGATGGCCGCGAAAGCCTTTCACAATTTGTAGTTTTAGTAAGTGTTATTTTATCATCCTGTTTATTGGACGAAGATAAAAAATGAAAATTTGCTTTGGAGCATGTAAAAACCAATTTATAAATAGCACGAAAACTCAAACATTTGGGAAATATCATATCATAATAAAAACATTTTATGTAAAAAAAGGCCAGTACTTGAAAATGGTATTCCGTAAAAAGAATTGAGATAAAAGTAAAGATAAGTTTTCTAATACAAATTTCAAAATAAAGGGTTCTTACTAGTTTGGAATTGTTTCTTTAAATTTACATTTATAGGGGAGGGAAGTAAATTAAAATGTTGGTGTTTGTAATTTTTTTTCCATAGTTTTATCATAGCCTATCATTCTTCCAAAACTCAGCTCTATAGCGTTTCTGGAAGTGGGCAATGATACTACTACATAACAATTCATGTATAGGGAAAGGGAGTAAATTAGAATTTTGGGGTTTCTTGATATTTTTCAAGGGTTAGTCATAATGCCTATCAGTCTGCCAAATTTTAGCCTTGTAGTATGTATGGAAGTACAGTTGAATTTTGATGATCTATTCATAAGTGAGTGACTGAGTGGCAATTCTGACGTTTTTTGAAATTTTGTAACTACTTTCCTACTTTATGGAAGTTCATGAAACTTGGAGAGGTTGTTAACTCTATGAAGATCTACGACTTGAGTTTCGTAGCTCATTTTTAGAAAGGTCAAATATGGGTCAAATTTACTTGTTCAATTAGAATTAGAATTAGAAAAGATAGGTAGACTTTCCTGCACAGCCTGCCCCCTCTGAAAACAATATTAAATATTCTTGCTGTGTTAAGGCTTATATTATAGTGTATATACTAGTTCAAAATTACCAGTTTTAGTCACGCCAAGAAATGCAAAACTTTCTTATATCGGTACTTAGCGCCGTTTAAGTTTTGTCGAAGCGCGGCAAACTTAAAATAAAATTAAAGTGCACCTTTAAACACAGTGTGCCTAAACGAAGTATAGGTTATATAAAAATGGTGCCAAAAACTAATTGCACATTTTGAATATGGACTTTTTTCTGACTTCAGAGCGATATTCATATAAATCCCAGCTGATCCTCTTCTCGAAATTTTATCAATTTTTTGCCATTTTTCTAGTTAGTCTAGGCGCTGGCTCCTGTCACGTGCGACCTAATATTTGCGCTCAGGTTGCCTGCGGGGCATTGTTAAGCATATATATATATATATATATATATATATATATATATATATATATATATTAAGTTTGCAGCGAAACGATGCATGCTAGCGAAAAACGTTAAGAATAATATTTTATAGTACTTTTAATTCCGCTTCTTCTGATCATTGTCATATCTTTTACAATTTTTAAGGAAAAAAATCGATTTTGGAGCGAAAACATGGAACTTTTGCAAAATTGTATATTTTAGCTGGCTTGTACAGCTAACTATCAAAGCTAGGATGCTAAAATACATCAGAAGAAGCGAAATTAAAAGTGCTATAAAAAATTAATTTTATCGTTTTTCGCTAGGATGCATCGTTTCGCTGCAAATTCACTTTTTCTATAATATTGTGAACCGTTTCAGAAACCACCCTCTTTAAGGCAGTGTCTAGGGGTACCATCCAACCAACTTTAAAAACATATAGAGGGCATTTCTTTCTTGAGATATCGGTATTAATCATTATGATAGTAAAAAGTTTAAAGCTTTCTATGTAACAAAAAAAAACAAATGTCAATAACATTGTAGCTACAATAAAATGAGCATGGGTATTATTTTAACTCTTTTGCGAGCCGAAATACTAATAATCTTGGTATATCTCAAAAACTACGTAATTTATCAAAAATGTGTTTTGACAAAATTTGTTTGTCTTTCAAAAAGGAGTAAAACAAGCTTTAAAAGTTTAAAATAGGAACACTTGGTTGGGAAATACACTTAAACAAAAATATTTTAATTTGTCGGCCATTTTCAAAGATGACCAAACTTTTTTGATACTGCTATGGGTGCTTAACAAAGCCCCGCAGTCAAACTGAGCGCACATATTAGGTCACACGTGACAGGAGCCAGCGCCTAGACTAACTAGAAAAAAGGCAAATCATTCAACAACAACAACAAAATTTCGAGAAGAAGATTAACTAGGATTCATATGAATATGGCTCTGAAGTCAGGAAAGAGTCCATATTCAAAATGTGCAATTAATTTTTGGAACCATTTTTATGTAACCTATACTTTATTCAGGCACACTGTGTAAAAGCTCTTCGCTAAGTTCCATGCGCCTAAAACATGCATTTTTATCGTGAGTCTTATAAGAGTCTCTAGGATAATATCCGTACTCCATTTTAAAGCTTTTAGAAAACAAAAACTACGAGCGCTGATTGATACATTTTTGGAATGAGCACTTTGCTGTGGTTTTTTTGCATAAACAAATTATCGCTTAGTTGGCCATGCCATTTGAAGGGTCCAGTGGAAAAACGATGAGATTCAATTTTTCAAAAAGTTAAGTAAAACGAAATTTGGTGGGAGTCTCATCGTTTTTCCACAGTGCTGCCTAATTTTAGCCGTAGCTTTTAGTGGAATCTCATTGTTTATCCCCTGTAATGTTTAGTGTGTGGTTACCTCTCGATGATTGACCAACCATGATTCCCTAAAAAGGTACGTGAAGCCCCGGAATCCAACAAACCTAATAACTTATTTCCGAGCACATCCACTTCTAAATAAGGCCTCTCATCTTTACGAGCATGACTTATCACATAATCTAAAACGTACGTTAGCCTGTCGGTCGATGCTTGTTCAGGCTTACTCGAAGGTCGACCGCCTACGAGCTCCTGGGTCCGTTTCCCTGACGATTACAATTACGACATTCTCTGAGTTTTACCCCTGCTTGACCACACGAATAACACTGCTTACCTCTAGGTAATGCGCACCCGATCGCCATGTGCCCTGGGAGAATGTCGTAATTGTAATCGTCAGGGAAACGGACCCAGGCGCTCGTAGGCGGTCGACCTTCGAGTAAGCCTGAACAAGCATCGACCGACAGGCTAACGTACGTTTTAGATTATGTGATAAGTCATGTGTTACTACTTCACGTTACAAGCTATCGCATGGCGTCAAAATGTCGGCAAAAAATGGAATCTCATCGTTTTTCCACTGGACCCTTCATTTGTTTTTACTAAAGGCCCTCTATAAATTTTTACCCAACTGTAAGTAAATATGTTTGTGTCACACTAGAGGGTAAACGGCTGAACCGATTTTGACAAAAAAGGTGTCGTTGAATTGCTACTGATCCCGAAGGTGCTATAGGCTATATTTTTTTAAATAGGTATCAACATGGCGGTCACATGATGAAGGTTTTAAGGCATACAAATAATCTAAGTTTTAGGCGAATTTAATGAAATTTCTTTGATTACCCATTCCAAATGTCCTGTAATTTGCTGTAGTTACTCCCCTCCTGTCATTCCCCTTACCCTATTTAAAAACCATATTCGCATAATTTTATCAAATATAGAGCGATTTCAATAATTCTTTCTGCATACGCTTTCAGATTTTTCTCCAGCACCATTTTACTAGTTACCTAGTGATCCTAATTTTTTCGAGAAAAAAAGTTGCTCCGATTTTAAAAATTTTTATATATCTTTGCGTTTCAGATGATTTTGAAACTTTTTGTTGCGCCGTCTGTCTGTCTGTCCGAAAGGTAGGAAGCCTGTCTGTCTGTCTGTCTGTCTGTCTGTCTGTCTGTCTGTCTGTCTGTCTGTCTGTCTGTCTGTCTGTCTGTCTGTCTGTCTGTCTGTCTGTCTGTCTGTCTGTCTGTCTGTCTGTCTGTCTGTCTGTCTGTCTGTCTGTCTGTCTGTCTGTCTGTCTGTCTGTCTGTCTGTCTGTCTGTCTGTCTGTCTGTCTGTCTGTCTGTCTGTCTGTCTGTCTGTCTGTCTGTCTGTCTGTCTGTCTGTCTGTCTGTCTGTCTGTCTGTCTGTCTGTCTGTCTGTCTGTCTGTCTGTCTGTCTGTCTGTCTGTCTGTCTGTCTGTCTGTCTGTCTGTCTGTCTGTCTGTCTGTCTGTCTGTCTGTCTGTCTGTCTGTCTGTCTGTCTGTCTGTCTGTCTGTCTGTCTGTCTGTCTGTCTGTCTGTCTGTCTGTCTGTCTGTCTGTCTGTCTGTCTGTCTGTCTGTCTGTCTGTCTGTCTGTCTGTCTGTCTGTCTGTCTGTCTGTCTGTCTGTCTGTCTGTCTGTCTGTCTGTCTGTCTGTCTGTCTGTCTGTCTGTCTGTCTGTCTGTCTGTCTGTCTGTCTGTCTGTCTGTCTGTCTGTCTGTCTGTCTGTCTGTCTGTCTGTCTGTCTGTCTGTCTGTCTGTCTGTCTGTCTGTCTGTCTGTCTGTCTGTCTGTCTGTCTGTCTGTCTGTCTGTCTGTCTGTCTGTCTGTCTGTCTGTCTGTCTGTCTGTCTGTCTGTCTGTCTGTCTGTCTGTCTGTCTGTCTGTCTGTCTGTCTGTCTGTCTGTCTGTCTGTCTGTCTGTCTGTCTGTCTGTCTGTCTGTCTGTCTGTCTGTCTGTCTGTCTGTCTGTCTGTCTGTCTGTCTGTCTGTCTGTCTGTCTGTCTGTCTGTCTGTCTGTCTGTCTGTCTGTCTGTCTGTCTGTCTGTCTGTCTGTCTGTCTGTCTGTCTGTCTGTCTGTCTGTCTGTCTGTCTGTCTGTCTGTCTGTCTGTCTGTCTGTCTGTCTGTCTGTCTGTCTGTCTGTCTGTCTGTCTGTCTGTCTGTCTGTCTGTCTGTCTGTCTGTCTGTCTGTCTGTCTGTCTGTCTGTCTGTCTGTCTGTCTGTCTGTCTGTCTGTCTGTCTGTCTGTCTGTCTGTCTGTCTGTCTGTCTGTCTGTCTGTCTGTCTGTCTGTCTGTCTGTCTGTCTGTCTGTCTGTCTGTCTGTCTGTCTGTCTGTCTGTCTGTCTGTCTGTCTGTCTGTCTGTCTGTCTGTCTGTCTGTCTGTCTGTCTGTCTGTCTGTCTGTCTGTCTGTCTGTCTGTCTGTCTGTCTGTCTGTCTGTCTGTCTGTCTGTCTGTCTGTCTGTCTGTCTGTCTGTCTGTCTGTCTGTCTGTCTGTCTGTCTGTCTGTCTGTCTGTCTGTCTGTCTGTCTGTCTGTCTGTCTGTCTGTCTGTCTGTCTGTCTGTCTGTCTGTCTGTCTGTCTGTCTGTCTGTCTGTCTGTCTGTCTGTCTGTCTGTCTGTCTGTCTGTCTGTCTGTCTGTCTGTCTGTCTGTCTGTCTGTCTGTCTGTCTGTCTGTCTGTCTGTCTGTCTGTCTGTCTGTCTGTCTGTCTGTCTGTCTGTCTGTCTGTCTGTCTGTCTGTCTGTCTGTCTGTCTGTCTGTCTGTCTGTCTGTCTGTCTGTCTGTCTGTCTGTCTGTCTGTCTGTCTGTCTGTCTGTCTGTCTGTCTGTCTGTCTGTCTGTCTGTCTGTCTGTCTGTCTGTCTGTCTGTCTGTCTGTCTGTCTGTCTGTCTGTCTGTCTGTCTGTCTGTCTGTCTGTCTGTCTGTCTGTCTGTCTGTCTGTCTGTCTGTCTGTCTGTCTGTCTGTCTGTCTGTCTGTCTGTCTGTCTGTCTGTCTGTCTGTCTGTCTGTCTGTCTGTCTGTCTGTCTGTCTGTCTGTCTGTCTGTCTGTCTGTCTGTCTGTCTGTCTGTCTGTCTGTCTGTCTGTCTGTCTGTCTGTCTGTCTGTCTGTCTGTCTGTCTGTCTGTCTGTCTGTCTGTCTGTCTGTCTGTCTGTCTGTCTGTCTGTCTGTCTGTCTGTCTGTCTGTCTGTCTGTCTGTCTGTCTGTCTGTCTGTCTGTCTGTCTGTCTGTCTGTCTGTCTGTCTGTCTGTCTGTCTGTCTGTCTGTCTGTCTGTCTGTCTGTCTGTCTGTCTGTCTGTCTGTCTGTCTGTCTGTCTGTCTGTCTGTCTGTCTGTCTGTCTGTCTGTCTGTCTGTCTGTCTGTCTGTCTGTCTGTCTGTCTGTCTGTCTGTCTGTCTGTCTGTCTGTCTGTCTGTCTGTCTGTCTGTCTGTCTGTCTGTCTGTCTGTCTGTCTGTCTGTCTGTCTGTCTGTCTGTCTGTCTGTCTGTCTGTCTGTCTGTCTGTCTGTCTGTCTGTCTGTCTGTCTGTCTGTCTGTCTGTCTGTCTGTCTGTCTGTCTGTCTGTCTGTCTGTCTGTCTGTCTGTCTGTCTGTCTGTCTGTCTGTCTGTCTGTCTGTCTGTCTGTCTGTCTGTCTGTCTGTCTGTCTGTCTGTCTGTCTGTCTGTCTGTCTGTCTGTCTGTCCGTCCGTCCGTCCGTCCGTCCGTCCGTCCGTCCGTCCGTCCGTCCGTCCGTCCGTCCGTCCGTCCGTCCGTCCGTCCGTCCGTCCGTCCGTCCGTCCGTCCGTCCGTCCGTCCGTCCGTCCGTCCGTCCGTCCGTCCGTCCGTCCGTCCGTCCGTCCGTCCGTCCGTCCGTCCGTCCGTCCGTCCGTCCGTCCGTCCGTCCGTCCGTCCGTCCGTCCGTCCGTCCGTCCGTCCGTCCGTCCGTCCGTCCGTCCGTCCGTCCGTCCGTCCGTCCGTCCGTCCGTCCGTCCGTCCGTCCGTCCGTCCGTCCGTCCGTCCGTCCGTCCGTCCGTCCGTCCGTCCGTCCGTCCGTCCGTCCGTCCGTCCGTCCGTCCGTCCGTCCGTCCGTCCGTCCGTCCGTCCGTCCGTCCGTCCGTCCGTCCGTCCGTCCGTCTGTCTGTCTGTCTGTCTGTCTGTCTGTCTGTCTGTCTGTCTGTCTGTCTGTCTGTCTGTCTGTCTGTCTGTCTGTCTGTCTGTCTGTCTGTCTGTCTGTCTGTCTGTCTGTCTGTCTGTCTGTCTGTCTGTCTGTCTGTCTGTCTGTCTGTCTGTCTGTCTGTCTGTCTGTCTGTCTGTCTGTCTGTCTGTCTGTCTGTCTGTCTGTCTGTCTGTCTGTCTGTCTGTCTGTCTGTCTGTCTGTCTGTCTGTCTGTCTGTCTGTCTGTCTGTCTGTCTGTCTGTCTGTCTGTCTGTCTGTCTGTCTGTCTGTCTGTCTGTCTGTCTGTCTGTCTGTCTGTCTGTCTGTCTGTCTGTCTGTCTGTCTGTCTGTCTGTCTGTCTGTCTGTCTGTCTGTCTGTCTGTCTGTCTGTCTGTCTGTCTGTCTGTCTGTCTGTCTGTCTGTCTGTCTGTCTGTCTGTCTGTCTGTCTGTCTGTCTGTCTGTCTGTCTGTCTGTCTGTCTGTCTGTCTGTCTGTCGTCTCTTGTCTGTCTGTCGTCTCTTGTCTGTCTGTCGTCTCTTGTCTGTCTGTCGTCTCTTGTCTGTCTGTCTGGCTGTCTGTCTGGCTGTCTGTCTGTCTGTCTGACTGTCTGTATGTCTGTATGTCAGTCTGTAACGACCAACGCGCATATCTCAACTAAAAAATGAACAAAATCCACCGAACACAAGCCAAATAAAAGAGTGGGGGAAGATTTCAAAAATTAGAGTTTATGTAAAAATATGGCGTGTGTGATATCAAACGAAAGGTAATTGAGTCATGAGTTAAACAAAGTACATTTTAGTTTATTTAAAAAAAAGGTGGGGGTAAATTTCAAAAATTAGAGTTTAAGTGAAAATATGGCGTGTGTGATATCCAACGAAAGGTAATTGAGTCAGGATGTATTTTATTTAAAAAAAAGGTGGGGTAAATTTCAAAAATTAGAGTTTAAGTCAAAACATGGCTTGTGTAATATCAAACGAAAGGTAATTGAGTCTGGAATTAAATAAAATATATTTCAGTTTTTAGTAATATTAGCTCACACGTACACTATAACTATAGTACGTAGCAGTGGCGTATATAGAAAAGAGTTTCGGGGTGGGCCCGAGACAGTTTTGGGGGGGCCCGAGACCTCATGAGGCTGTATTTTATGCTATTTTATGTTTGTATTCATGAAATATGTGGAAAATATCCAAAAATATCTTAGCTTCGGGGGGGGGGGCCGGGCCCCCCAGGCCCCCCCATATATACGCCACTGGTACGTAGTGTAAGCTTAAGTGCCCTTAAATTGGCAGAGTATTTTTGGGATGATGTCTCAAATAGATCAGCTGATGCGTAGATATGTCGTGGATGACAAAGCATTGTTTACTAAAAAAATGCAGTTTTCAAATTAAGTTTTTTTTTATTTTTCATTTTCAGATACCAAATAATGTGTCAAAGACTTAATACTAAACAAAATAGGGCGTAAATGACTATCACGCGGCTGCGAGTCGCCTAAGCGGCATTTACACGGGTCGATTTCTGGCCGTGCGGCCAGGCCGCACGGCTAAAATCGGCCGTATAAATGGGAAATCGTCTGGGCCGCATGCGAGTAGATCGAATCTGCCAAAAGTTGGGTGCCTTTCGACTTTTGATGCGCGACCGTAGGTCGCATGCGCCGGGTGACTAAAATCGACCGTGTAAATGGTTAGGTGATTCGCAGCCGCATAGTTCATTAGTACACTTTTTTGTTGATTAGGAGTTTGTGACAAAAGTATTTCGTTGTTAAAGACACAAAAATAAAATATTTGAATTTTTTTAGTGCTACAAAAAATATCCCTGTCTGTGGAATCCTAGAGCAGAAGGGTACAGAAACCAATTCTTGCAGAACTTGTAAAAATTAAAATAAAAAATATAAGAACAACATATAATGGTTTTTTCAAGCAATTCTTCAATTATTGCTTCACTCACTATTTTAATTCCATGACGTAAAACATCCGTCTGACCTATTTTCTTGCGACTTTAGTCGCCCCGTGTAAACAGGGAAGCGATTCGACTTGCCGCATGGCAATTTGAGGCCACTCGCCGCACGGCCAAAATCGACCCGTGTAAATGCCGCTTTAACGATAATAATGCAGTTGTGCAGGTCTAAGTGAAATTATGCCGTTAGTTTAGATTGCTCATTTAATAAATTCTAAATCAAATAACTCGAATATTAGTCTTTTGTTATGAAAAATAAAATCAGTTCTAAATAAAGAATTGAAAGACCTTTCCAGTAAAGTATCACGACCCACTTTCCCTATTCAAAATCAAGGCGTGAGACGCGCCCCCACTAGGGGTTGATAGATAGAGATGTCGCAAAATCGCGAAAAAGTGTCCTCCTCGCAAACAAAATCGGCGTGCCTCGGTATTTTTTAAACCTTTGAGCACTTCTCGAGAAATTTCGGGTGGAAACTTAAATGGGATACCCTTTATATTAAGAACCAATATCGTTTTTCAGTTTTTCATGAAATTATTTATTTTCTTTCAATTCTTAGGTACAATAGATCGCGATTTGGAAACGCTTTTTGGTTTTCCCATTGGATATTGAATTGTATTTTTAGGGCAGTAATGGGTTGCGTGCACAGAGAAAAATGTATGTTTTTTTTTTCAACAATTGTTAATTTTTTTTGCACAATTTGTTTCCAAAATGGGCACAAAACCAATTTGCATAGATTTGTGCAATGGAATTTGTTGTTAAATTTTAAAAAATTTCACATATTTTTGCACAATTTGTTGTTATATTTTGCATTTATTTTTTTTAAATTTTGGAAAAATTGCATAATTTTGTGCAAAAATTTTGTATTATTTTATAAAAAATATTCATGTAGTTTAACGTTTTTACACAATATTGTGCAATTTTCTAATTCTATTATTATGTAATTAAATTTTAAAAGATGTGTGTAGTTTTTGTGCATTGTGGTGCAATATTTTGAAGTAAATTTTTTATTTTTACCACAAAAAATATAATATATGAATATTATATATCATATATTTTACAATAAATAATTTTAATTACGCCAAAATTGCACAATTTTTGTGCATATATTTCCTACAATTTTATGTAAAATTAGTTAAATATATTAAATTTTTACATAATATTCTGTAATTTTCTATATCAATTAAATAAAAAGTATCCCTGAATTTAGCAAAGATTCTTCCGTCGTTCGGATTTCCTCTTGCTTGGGAATTGTAAGGAAGGCAACGAAGACAAAATAGCTGCTTGTCAGCTAAAAAAAATAGAACTAAGTGTAACGGACATTGAAGAATTACATAAACTATTCTAAATGATATTTTGATAACCTTTAAATAAAGGTTACAGTTTTATAGGGTTAAAAAGTTTAAAATTTTTATTTTTTCATAAGTCTGTTCTGGATCAAACGCTGCAACAGTTAACAGTGATAATAATTAGTGTATTATGTTTTTATTCAATAGCATATTCAAATAAACAAAAATAGGATCTAGTTACTGTAATCGTCTAAAACACACCAGCAACCGTCCAAAACACCTAAAGTTGTTGTTTCAGCTAGTTACATTTTGTTTCGGATAATTACGTTTCTCAACATTTTAAGTTGCTACAACTTTGCTTATAGTAACTTTTTTAATTTTTTTTAGGTTTTATTAATTTGTTTGCCCGAATAGCGATTATTTCGCACACTATCGAATAAATTTCACGTTTCGGACATTACACATTTTTTGCGCCAAAATATACTACACATATATTTACATGAAAAGCTTTAACTAAAATTTTACGTTGTTACTACAGTTTTATTTTCTTTAGAGAAAATTGTGATATTATAATATAATAGTTATTTATATAGTTAGCTTTAAGACTTCAAATAAAAAAATTTTTGTTTTAAATTTCTAGAAACTTCACAGTTAAATTAAATGTACCTATGTTTGTTTCTTGTTACAGTAATTAACAAGATATACAGGTTTGAAATTTAAAATAAACCCGAGTGACACCGTTTCAGATGCTTTCATTGGATGATCTTAAAGGTTTTTTCATAATTAATAGAGTGACGCCAACCAAATTTTTCAGGGGCTCTAATAGAATGGATCTTGTTTTTTCAGTAGAAATTTTGCTCCTAAAATTGGAACAAATAATTTTTTTTCTTGAGTGACATGGAATTTCGTATTTTGGTCATTTAAAAAAAAAACTCTGGAAAAGCTATACTGGGGGGACTATACGCTGAAATTTTCAAATATGGAGGAGAGAAAATACTAGGAAATCTCATATATATAATCAGTCAATGCATAAACGGACATCCACTACCTGATGATTGGAAAATTGCATTCATATCCTCAATATATAAAGAAGGAAACAAGCTGGATTGCAACAATTGCAGTGGAATTTCAGTAACAAGTACTCTAAGTAGATTGTACTGTAGGATTCTTAGAGATCAAATAGAGAATGATTTTCATGTATAAGAAAAAGAAAAGCAAAGTGGGTTTGGTGCAGACAGATTTTGTAGTGATAATGTTTTTACCTTAAACAAGTAATTAAGAAAATTAGTACCAGAAATATAGAGACTCATTTTACCTTTGTAGACCTACAAAAAGCATATTATACCGTTCCAGTACAAATATTATGGACAGTGTTAGAGCAAACTAATATCAATGATACATACATAATAGCGATAAAAGAACTATACAAAGGGTCAAAATCTAAAACTAAAATTGGAAATCGACTTACAAAAGAATTCCTGGGAACAAAAGGCTTGAGACAGAGATGTTGTATTTCTCCAACTCTTTTTAAAATATATATCGCCGTAGCTCTAAAAAACTGGAAACGTAAAGTACACGACATTGGAATACAACTTAACCACCGATTTACCATATACACACTACAGTTTCCTGACGACCAAATAATTGTAGCTAATGGTAACGAAGACATGGAGTATGTGATAAGAAAGTTAACGGAAGAATACCAAAAGGGGGTGTTAACAGTGTGAACGTGGACAAGACACAGTACTTATGTATTGGAAACGAATCAAGTGAGTTAGAACTAGATAATGGACAAGTATGTATACGTGGATATCACGTTTGATAAGACAGGAAAGACTGTAAAGACCCGGAAAAAAGAATAGTTAAAGCAAAAAAGGTAATTTGATGTATTAACAGGCTGTTGCATAACAGAAAAATATAATACAAAAATGGAAAGTGCCGATATTGATGCAATAAAAAGATCAATAAGAATATTTAGAACAGATCATTTAGGAAATTACATCATAAAAGAAAGAATGGGAATCGAGGGAAGCATAACGGATGACCACTGAAAAACAACTGATATGGTACGGCCGGTATGAACCGAACCGAACCGAACCGAACCGAACCGAACCGAACCGAACCGAACCGAACCGAACCGAACCGAACCGAACCGAACCGAACCGAACCGAACCGAACCGAATCGAACCGAACCGAACCGAACCGAACCGAACCGAACCGAACCGAACCGAACCGAACCGAACCGAACCGAACCGAACCGAACCGAACCGAACCGAACCGAACCGAACCGAAGCAGTTCACAAAATGGCAACCAATAGAAAAAGTAGTAGTAGAAAAAGAGGGCGTCACAAACTAAAATGGCCACAAACAATCCAAAGATCAATGAGTCAAAAAAACCTGACAGAAGATGATCGTCAGAATCGAAGGAGTTGGAGAATAGGCGTCGGACAACGTAGAAAAACCGACATAGTAGTAGTAAAAAAAACTTTCCTATATCCATCTATCTGTAGAAACCGTAAAATTTTTAGCTGACATCAATTTAAGTCAACTTTTGCTCTTTGGCAAAGATGGAGAAAAATGAGATATGAGCAGTGATAAAATTCTTGGATTTGGACCGAAAAATCGTGACTAAAGTAAAATCTTGATGGCACACTTGGCCCACATTCATTTTTGACGACACAACCCGAAAATAATTTTTAAATTGCACGAAAAAAAATACCATTTCCCATAATCATAAAGACAGTGGCAAATTATATGAGTGGATGATGAAAATTTTGCATAATGGATTAAGTTTTTAAAAACTTTTAGCAAGATGAGTGGTGTATTTGCATACAGCAAAAACTCATTAAAATCATCACTTCGCTTAGAAAATAAACGATTTCCACAACGGATCTAATACCTTCGTAGCTAGCCTATTAGCAGTTTTCAGGATCAGCCTTGAAAACAGTTTTTGTAAATATCTCAGAAACTAAAGCTCTTACGAAATTTTTGATTGATAGTTTTAACACAAATTATTGAGCAAGATGTAGTCTACTATATTTCGAAACCCGCATATTGATGCGATGCTCCGTTAAAAAGTTAGCAATTTTTAAATTTTTTAATTGTCAAAAAACTGTCATTAGCATTAATGGATTTTGACCAAAATCTAATAAGCTTGTTAGAGTGTCGAACACTATTTTATGAAAATAGGTTTAGCGATTTACGAACTATTGTGTTATGGACAGACACACACACGCATACAGACATCACGACGATATAACACATTTTTGGCGTTATCTGAAAGAAAAATTTCGTCGAAAATAATACCTTCTGTAGCCATTGCTGCGCGAGCTAGGAAGGTAAAAATATGGAGATTTTTGTCCTAGATTTGTTTTTAAAAATGAGACGAAAGGAGAGACGGAAAACAAAGAGTAATTAAAACAGTAGGTAGCCCTTATAGAAAGAGTCCCAAACAAGGCAACTACCCTTAATTCAGGGCAGGAAGAAGGGTTATACATTATTTATATTATGGTGTACCTATTAGATTTTTGGGACGCTTTGCTTATTAAATACCTCGAAAACGGAGGAACATTACTAGGGATTATTACCTACTTAAAACTACTTCGATACATTTAATGCAACAGTTAAAGCCAGAATGACCAGGAATGACTATAAATAAATATTTTTTACCGGAACATTAACACTTTGACCCACGGTCCCATTTTTTTAACTGATTATTTTTTAAGAGGACATTTGAAATAATTGCTTTCTTGCTTTGCAATATAACTTCAGGAGAACTGGGGAAATGTCAGATATCTGAAATTGACCAATGACAATAGGAAGAATTAAGAATTTACAAAATAAGCGCCCATTTCACATTACGGAATGTTTTATCAGGAACTGACAGATTTTGGCTATGAAGCACTGGAAAGTTGTTGGTTGGTAAAAATTTTCCAATAACCAAGAGGTCATAGAGACGAATAATGCTTAAATATTTTAAGAGTTTTGAGAAAATTAATTTCTGTGTAACTATTCTTTAAAATTATGGAGAAACAAAAAATTCCTTGATATAAATACTAAAAGAGATCTCTCGTGTCTCTTTTATTATTTATTTAACAATAATTGGAAAAGTATACCTGAAACTAGAACTACTTGCAATAATACATAAAAGTAAGCATAAAAAAGCAGCATCAAATTTTAAAAGCATATAAAAGTTTTTCGCAATGAGGGCCTGTCATTTTGAAATTACTATTTAAAAAACTAAAATTAAAAAAAAAGTATTTAAAAACAAATTTCGGCCTATTATCCTTGATTGCAAAATTATTTAGCTCCACTCACCTTAAAAGCACTTTGCAATGAGGGCCTGGCATTTTGAAATTACTATTTAAAAAACTAACATTTACAGAAAAGTATTTAAAAACAAATTTCGGCCTATTATTCTTGATTGCAAAATTATTTAGCTCCACTCACCTTAAAAGCACTTGACGCCACTATTTTTCTTCCCAGCATAAAAACTTATGTTGATATAAGGCAGTAGGTATAGGAGTTTTTAATTTGGAAATTTATTTTAGTGCAAATTTGTTTTCTACGTGCGTTTGGGAAATGTTGGCAAGGTTAAAGCTATATTTTTTATAATTTATTTCTGATTGTGTATTGTACGTAAACTTACAGCTTAATTCTAAAAAATTAAACGTTAAATTAAACGGTGTTTATATTAAGCGACCAGGATAGGTTATTCCAGACATGGCTGTTCCTTAATTGAATTCCACTAGCTCACACTCACATGGAAATTCTGTAAAGAAAACCTACAGAAAAATATTTTATAGACGCAAGAATTTTTAACCATTTGGTTTGTTTTTGATTTTTGAATTTACAAGTATCTTATCTGCTTTTGAAACCTACCAAGTAACACAAGGTGTTTCCTAACAGATCCTTCAACTCGCAATATTACTTTTGCTCTCTGTTGTCCCAATATTTATCAAATATTTTTAAAACATTGGGGCAGCTTAACGCGGTATGGCACAACAGCATTAAGGCAAATGATTTTCAACACACAATAGCGTTCTTCAAACATAATACTTTTTTTTTTTTTTTTTTATTTATTTATACTGGGATCCAATCAGGATCAATTGCCCAGTTTTGCAAAGTTCGAGCAAGCTTAAAGCATTTTTAAACAAACACAAACAACCAAGTACCTAGCCAGGAATCGAACCCGGACCGCCGGTTAAGAAAACAAACATTGCTACAACTATACCACGACGGCGACTAAATAATACTAAAGACCAACTTTTATATTTGAAAATTCATTTTTCTGACCAATTACTAATAAAAATGTTAATAAATCTCCTAGCAAGTAACCTAACAGATATGATTTGTAAAAATGAATGATGGCACATTATAACTTAGACTGTAATTGTAGATGTTATATAAATTAGACTTGTGCTAACTTGACGGTCTTTATACGTTTACACAGGTTGCCTTGATCTTTTCTTGGCTGTCCCTGTCTTGAGGAAATTAGCCAGCTCTCTTCGGTAGACCCCAAGATAATCTGACTCTAGGTCACTTGGAGTCTGGTTTACACAGGTTGCCTGCAAAATTTGACCAGTCATGTGTACGACTGTAGCTGCGTCATCGGTTTTCTATAAAACAAATGGTTTAAGGCAACCCGGTGACGTAGATTTTGAATTCAATTACAGTTGGCCAGTTAGGTTCAATGACCTTTCAAATTCTGTAGATAACCTGTGTAGAAGTATAAAGATAAACTTTACCGATAAGACCTGGCTGGCTTGATATTTTATAAAACGCTGCTACTTAAATAATTTTTGTGCTTTTCACGTTTTTTTTTTAAATATTTTTAGGTTATTTATTTAATTGGCATAATTCTTATTGCAGTGAAATTTAAATTTAGACTAGGTATCTAGACCAAATTGTTGCGTTATTTGAATGGATTAAAAATGCTTTTTGATCTGAGAACTCACTCAAAAATTTTATGTAGATTTTAAAAAAAAAAATCACTAATCCGTCGCCAACATTATTGCTAACAAACTTGTTTTTATTAGCATTCATATTAGCAGGAGTATAAAGGCAGAAAGTCAAGAACTCAGACCGAAAACGATAGCATGAAAGGACACGTTAGGTAAACTTTTGACTGAGTGTGACGCAGTGATAGGAAGAAGAAGGGAATATTTTAAAGATTTGCTGACAATGAGCAGCACTGATAGTGGAGAACCTACAGTGTACTACATAGCAAAACCAAATAGTGAACCGACAGGTTATGAGTAGGTTGTTCCTGCAGTTAAATTTTTGAAAAATTCAAAAGCTCCTAGAATTGACAACATACCCGTTTAAAAAAAGACTAAAAGTTTATGGCGAAATCTACACACAAGAGAAAATTCCTGAGGAATGGACTCTGGGCATTTTACAGCCAATTTACAAAAAAAGGCAATAAGCTAAACAGCCAAATCTACCAATACTGCTAAACGTAGTTTATAAGGTATTGTCAGTAGCTCTATACAACAGACTATTGGAGTATTGTGAAGGTGCCCCAGGGTTTTGTTAAAACCGAGCAGATATTTTCTTAAGTTCCCTGGTTGCCGTTACAAAAAGCTTAACCTTCTTTTCAGGGTAAGCGTTTTCGTGTAGATAGCTTTGATTACAGCCGTTTTATTAAAGTATTTAAACACCTTTTTTAAAGCAAGTAATTATATATTAATAAAATAAAATATAGTACATAATATATCAAAGTTTTGCATTTTCATATTTATTTAACTAACACAAAAGTTATATTTAACATTAAAGTCATATTTTTCATTAATATATTTTGGTCCATACTTTATCAGTTAACACATTAGCCAAACGCTTTTATGAGCAAAATTTGTATTGCAAAGCAAAACGATTCAAAGTGAATTTTCATAGTCCACGAATTTAGGCAACAAACGATAAAGTTCAAACTAAATGTCTCACCATAATTAGAGCCAGAATGCCACCACTAATATTTAACACTACAAACACTAGTTGGTCTTTTACAGGCTGTATATTTACTTTGGATTCAAAGCCAAGACTTAGATGCTTCTTCTATCCAGATCGAGCTTTTACGCCAAATCTTATAGTGGGGAACAACATCAAGGTTTCCTGCTTCGTGACTTTTTGCTGTTTTTAACACCATATAAGCTCATACAGAGTAACAAAATTTGGCCTAAAGGGATTAACCTTATGGTCATTATTTTGCCTTGCTTGGCTGTCCTAATTAAAATTAGCCAGAGTTGGCGCCTATTTGGTCTCGTGGTGTTTGTTGGCGGCTATTTCATGATTCAGCAGAGTTGGTAAAAAGGCTAGAACATATTCTATTTTTATTTAATTTAAGCTAACAGTCGCTATAAGAAATATTGTTAGTCAGTGGTTATAGTCTAGTTTTCCGTATAGTGTTGTGATGGTTTGAATGCAATAACGTGAGTAACTTTTTAACTTTATATCATTCAATAGTTATTGTTAATTAGTTTTCAAAATTAACCGAGATTTCTTTACGGTTCAACCTCTAACTGAGTAAAGTTATTATTTAAGTTCTGTATCTAGATTTTTAAATTTCAACTATTAGCTGACCACTACAGTATTCTGAGCTGGCTAGGGAAGAATTCCCATGTGAATTCCGCCACAACAGATCTACCTCAGATCAAATATTTGTTATTAGACTAATTCTAAAAAAAGCGTATGAACACAACTTAAATATAAGGGAAAGGGGCAAATTCATAATTTATTTGAATTTAATTTTCTGATTTTTAAAAATTTGCCCCTTATCTCAACAAGCCCTTGAGTAAGTTTAATCCATTAATGCCCAGTGTTGCGATTTCGCAACAGGTTTAAGTAGTACACTTTATGAAATCTAGCGGCCAAACAACAAACTAAATACATTTCGAATCAGCAAACCCTCTTTCATAACAGTATCCCCCGTCGACTTCGACACATACACAACATGTCATAGGACATGTGCATTAAGAGTTTTGTTATCAAACATGTGCTTCCTTTAGGCGGAAGAAATACAGGTGTTTTTAGTTACATAAATGCCAAAATATCGCGACTTTTGTAATAATATAGTTTTTTTTGTGCAATTAATGTCTGAGAGATACTAGTTATGCTATGTGTACGAGGTGAGCTTAAATTTTTCTTATTTGTAGCGTCTGCGTAAGTTTGTTTTTAGGTGTTGCGTTTTCGCAACACCGGGCACATACGGTGCCTAGTAGATCGTTCTTGATTTTTATTACGGTGAGTGCAAAAAATCACAGTACTACAGTTTCTACGTATTCATTTCAAAATTAATCTAAATATGGACCAAGTGCCTTGCTCTTCAAGCTCTCACGGAAGCTCTACTTCTCCTAAGACAAAGAAAAGGACAATCTATTCTTCCAGAACCCACAAACTAATGTCAATCCTTGAGGAATCCAATATTATGGAATCTGTCAGATATGCTCAAGTTTATTTAGCTCCTCCTGATCCTAATGATTTAACCGAAGAAGACAGTGCTGATGAAGATTATGGTGGCACTGTGTACAACTTGAGTAGCGCCCAGCTACAATCGGAAGCCATAGCAGTTCTTGATGTCATCGGTGAAGTAGATGAAATTAGAGTCGACAAAATCAACATAAACATTTTTTTAGAAAAACACACAAGCCTCACAGGATCCAGAGCCAGTGATTGTACAGGAATTAACGGAATAATTACACAATGAGCCTAATTCAAATTCCAAGAAAAAAATTGGTAAAAAACTTCAGAAAACCCCGTCGAAAAAATTAGATAGAAAATTCGCTGGGTGCTAGTCTAGAACAAAAGCGCTCCCACTGCCAAGAAGTTCTGCAATTTTTTCACTCCGGTCCGCTCACTCCACTCCAAATATTTGAATTTTTCTTCAGTGCCAGCCATCTCATAGCATCGTAAAAAAATCTCGATGTGTCACTTCAATCAATCATTCAACCAGAATCAAAAAGTGTACCAAATGTAGTGTCGCGCTACATGAAAGTGTTTGACTAAATATCATACAAAGTAAAACAAAGTGCTGTATTGACCTCCTATATGCCCAGTGTTGCGTTATCGCAACAGCCGTTTTCTCAAAAACTACATAACTTGTTTACATAAAACTGATTAATATCTTCATTTTAGAGTATTGATATGTGATTTTTTTGCTCATATAAAAAAAGTTGAAAAAAAAAAGTTCTGGCCATTAATGGGTTAAATTTATTAAAAGCTAGTGTACTTTCGCGTTATAATGGAACACTCCAGTATGAATCATCTACAACATGAACTGAGTGTCTACCGCCTTAGGTCATGTGCCGAAAATGTTTTCGTAGAAAAACGAATTCGCTCGAACCTGTTAATTACTTTTTTTAGTTACTGAATTATATTAGACTCTTGCTTACAGGTTCCTTAACATTCAACAATTTGAAAATATGTGGGTAAAAACTAATGTGTTTTTGGTTTTGGTCAAAACTCAATTGTGAAATACGCGCGACGTGTTAAATACACTCAGTGCATAGGGCTTTAGGTAGTCAAATATTCTTTAAGTTACTAGACTATTTTAGTCAAGTTGGCTTAAAAAAAGCGTTTGCAACTTGTTTGCAGACCTGCACTGAGTGCTTAGAGCTTCGAGTAGTGGATTGCTTCAAGCCATGTGACGAAAATGTGCGTTTTCGTAGAAAAAGCAAGTCGGTCGGAAAGCTGTTAATTATAATATTTTTTCCAGTTACTAAAAACTAATTCGTAATCGTGTTGGCTTTAAAAAAATACTTGGATTTTGTTTACAGGTTGTTTAAATATAGAGTGCATTTTCGCTGGCTGTGAGTAAACCTATGTGAGCTTTGAAAACATTTACATTTAAAACATTTTTAAACAGAATTAATTAAAAAATCATTACTGAGTAATAGTGAAAATAAAAAAAGTGAGACAGTTTTGTGGACCATGTGTATACGAAATAATTGTTTATAAACTCACCGCACAAACTTTTTAACTTTTTTTATTAATTGTCGTACAGAGATCAAACAAAAAGACCGTGTCATATGAAATGATAGCATTATTTTTCGACCTGGTAATTTAAAAAAAAATAAGTATAAGTATAAAAAATAAAAAGGAATTTTTTTTTTATATTTTTTTTAGATTTTAAAAATATTCAAATGTACAGCATGCCACTGAATAAGATGTTTTTATTGAAGGAAGTAATTCTTCGGTCTTTTGAGATACAGTGTTCAAGATTTTAATACTATCTTCTCTTTAGATATCTTTGTGAAATTTGATACAAAGTGTGTATTCATCAAGAGGCAGTTTTTTATATATAAAATATTTTTTATTTATTTTGGCCAGTGACTTTTGGACGGGAATTGCTTATTTTAAATAAATTGTTTTTTCCCGTAAGGGATCTATTAATTTAACGTTTTCAAACAAAAACGGGTTACGGGTAGACCTCATGTCTATCATCGACCTCTGCGTTCCGTAGATTTCAGGTACTCCCTGACCCGGACGCAAAATAAAAAGTGTGACAAAAGGGCGAAGTATCAAAAGAGCGAAATATTAAAAGAGCGAAGTATGAAAAAGCGAAGGTATCAAAAGAGCGAAATGTTAAAAGAGCGAAGTATCAAAAGAGCGAAGTATCAAAAGAGCGATGTATCAAAAGAGCGAAATATCAAAAGAGCAAAGTATGAAAAAGCGAAAGTATCAAAAGCGCGAAATGTTAAAAGAGCGAAGTATCAAAAGATCGAAGTATCAAGAGAGTGAAATATCAAAAGGGTGAAGTAACAAAAGAGCGAAGTATGAAAAAGCTAGTATTAAAGTAGCGAAGTCATAGAAGAGCGAGTAATAATATAGCGAGTAACATTAGAGCGAAGTAATAAAATGGAGAAAGGATCAAAAGAGCGAAATGTTAAAAGAGCGAAGTAATAAAAAAGCGAAGTAAGTGTAAGAAATGAGTGAAGTAATAAGAGCGAATGTAACAAATGAGCGAAGTAACAAATGGGCAAAGTAATAACTAACATACATTAAAAAAAAACTTCCCTGACTTCTTTCGCGGGATCCAGAGGGTTTGAAAGCAAACCGAACCAAAACGAATAATTTTTTCAAAAAATTATTTCTTTAAATTTCGGTTCGGTTTCACACCTTCTAGGATCCCGGGAAAGAAGTCAGGGAAGTTTTTTTTTTTGAAAAAATATGTTAGTTATTACTTCGTCCATTTATTTCCTTGCTCATTTGTTACATTCGCTCTTTTCTTACTCGCTCATTTGTTATATTCGCTCTTTTGTTAATTTTGCTTTTTTGTTACTTCGTTCTTTTGTTAATTCGCTCTTTTGATACTTCGATGTTTTGATAATTCGCTCATTTATTACTTCGCTCATTTGTTAGTTTGCCCTTTTATTACTTCGCTCAATCGACATAGCTCTTTTGATACTTCGCTCTTTTAATACTTCACCCTTTTGATACTTCGCTCTTTTGATACTTCGCTCTTTTGATGCTTCGCCTTTTTGATACTTCACTCTTTTGATACTTCGCTCTTTTGATACTTCCCTCATTCAATCCGGAGCCGTTTACATACAAGTTTTTTTTAGTGGAACTTACATGCAAATGATATCTTTAAAATATTAAATACACAAAACAGAATCAGTGTTTAAGTTTTTACTTGTTCTCACTCAATAGAAAAGCTTAATTTTTTTTTTCGATTGGCCATATAACTAAAGCATTGCGATGCCTGATTCAGTTAACATGCAAAACAATATGTCAATGGTTTTTCCAGTTTTTTCAAGTAAAAAAAACTACAAAAAACGGTGCTAAAACAATTCGTTTATATCCAGAGTTAATTTTATCTGGCATTTCATTTTTACACCTTCTTTAAATTGACAGTGTACGTAAACGAAAATCCCGAAGTATATAATGAAAATGAAAATAAAGGTTAATTTTTCTGGCTATTTCAAAAATTAGTTTAAAATGGAACATCCTGTGCTTTAAACGTGTGTTGATTGCAACATTAGATTGTGAAAATAAAAGTGTTCTATATCGAAGGTAAAGTTTTTGTTTTCTTTTATGTTGATTCCGAAAATATAGTGCGTCGGAAATAGATCTTAAAAACAGAAGAAGGAGATTTTAATAACGGTAAGGAGATTTTTAATATGTTGAATAGGTTTTTCAAGTCAAAACCTGTATCTCTTGTTAAAACCATATCATATAGTCAGCGCTAGATGCCCTGGATAAATGTTGAAACATCAGCAAACTGTATACAAATTGATCTATAATAATTTAATTTTACATACTTGTTTGTTGGGAGCAAGTTATCTATAATTAATATATAAACTACTCTTTGTTTGAACATAGCAATTATCTTGTAGTAATAAACAAAATATATCGAGATGAGTAATGTGTTAATTTACACGATTTTGGTGCATAAAAACCCCTTATCGATCTACTACTACTATGTCGGTTTAGAACGTTTTTCTACGTTGTCCGGCGCCTATTCTCCACCTCCTTCGATCCTGACAGTCATCTTCCGTCAGGTTTTTTTGACTCATTGATCTTTGGATTGACTGTTGCCATTCCAGTTTAGGACGCCCTCTTTTTCTGCGCCTTATTGGTTGCCATTCTATCTTATCGATCTAAGGCATTAAAAAATATTGGCTCCGATAGGCACATACAGCCATCCATAATATTTCGTCGTTCTGGATGTTAACGTAACTTGATGTTTGTTAAAAATTAAATATTTATCAATTTTTAAAAACTAAGTACTCTAGCTCCTGTCGTTTTTGAGATATACCGCATGAATAAATGGAATAGGGACTACTTACTCTAAGATAAGAAAAACTGAATATGGTTACGCCCAATTTTTCAGCCCCACAGCCAATACCTGCCCTCTGTGCGCCTTAGTAAAGTAGAGGGAGAAAATTTCTGTCACCGAATGTTTCCTCTGCGCGGCGATTTTTTTTTTAGTTCGTAAAGAAAATCGATCCAGGGGACTTAAAATATCGAAAATTTAGACGATCACTGAGTAACATAATATAATCGTTGTTTCAAGCTTGTCCTTTTTTATAATATTTAATGCCGTGTCCCCCACAAACTAAAGTTTATGGCTTCCCCGTCGAAACAAATAAGAGAGGGGTCTGTTCTAAAAGCAAATTCTTTCATATTGATTTAAGAACTACCTATAGAATAAAATTCTCAAAAATACCACCGCTCTGTGCTAAACAGTATCCGAGTCTGTTATAAAAACATTACTTAGCATTTCAGCTTTCACTGATTATAGAGTGGTGCCCCATAAAAACAAATCATTGGGTGCCAAATCTGGTGACCTCGGAGGCCAGCTAATAGTACCTTGCCGCTTATAATAAGCCACTATCAAAGGCAAAGTGTCATGAGCTCTAAAAAATTGTTCAAAAATAATTTTTGTAAAAAAATTTTTTTAATTTTTTTTATAAAATAGTTTTTGAAAAACTACGTATTGAAAAAGCATTTTTCTTTCGAAAACCCATTTTTTTATGGAGTTTTTTTTTGCAAAATGTTGGTGGTCTAGACACCGGTTAGGTTATGTTTGCGATCAATTGGTTAGGTTTAACACAGACTTTGATCTTCCAACAAGTGGACAGGGGAGTTATGCTTTAAGAAAAAATAAGTTACTTTAGATTAAAATAAAAATTAAAGAAAAATTCTTACGGCGAATTCTCCCCGCGACGAATTGACCAGCGGCGAATTGTTCCCTACCCCCATCTACCAAATACAAAAGAAACTAAAGACGACCGGTAAGCAAGCAATAAACTGATCGATTGATAAAAAATTACTCCATGACCAAAAACAAAAAACTTAATTATTAATGATTAATTAATTTAGGGATACGAAAATTTAAGTATGTTTTTAATTATTATGTTCAAGATTTCTAAATCGTCAGTTCATAAATGTTTTAGTGGCAATAAGTGTCTGAAAACATTCGAAAGTAGGTTAATTGCGTTAGAAATGCACTTATGCCAGTGACAGATGAATTCTGTTCAAAAATGTCCTCCCGTAATTCTGTTAACGTACTTACATACACACACATACATATACAAGGTGTCCCCTAAAAAAATATTCTATCTATCGATGGTATCTCAATACACTTATTTTTTAAAGTTTTTTAATAAAATTTGCTATTTTATTTTTTTTGTATAATGTTTTCTTTATTTAATTTCATGCATTGAAAATAGAAATACAGAGTGTGTTCCAGAAAAACTTATCATAAATGCTTTTTTAGGTATCTCTTTTTCACTCTTTAAACTTTTAAGTTTTAGCAACCTTTGTTGTTTGTTGCAAATATATATTTATTTCATATCTTTTTAAACGTCCATTGAATCAAATTATTCAATTAACTGTTTAATTTAATGAATATTACTGTTTAGGTTTGGGATATTATATTAATCAAAAATGCCGATTTTAGAGCAATTAAAGGTTTGTTTTTGATGTTAAAACAAAATTTTAAAACACTAAAAACAGCAATGATAAAAGTCATTTAAATTAAAAATAAACTCTTAAAGATCAAAGTAGTTAGGAATATCAAAAAGAATAGATTTACATCACGCTAAGATATTTGACAAAATTTCACATTTCCCCAGTTGAAAAAAGTCCCCTTATATAAAGCGAAGTGAAGGGTACGGAAACCCAGAATACGTTTTAACGGCCTTTTTTATCTTGGTGAAAACCACCCAGCTTGTACCCCCAACTTGCCGTTGATTGTTTCGAACTCGAATGCTAAAGCGCTATGCAGAGAAAGAGATAGACTGTGCTTTAAACGCTCCGGACAAAGAGACAAAACTCCAGTGTTAGCCAAAAATTCGTCGACTTAGAAAACCGTTAAAGATCAAAATTACAGTGTGTTAAAAATTGAAAATAATTTGTTAAATTTGGTTCCAGTTACAAAATATAAATGATTGTGATGTTAGTTGCTCAATAGACAGATTAGCTGTATACAACTCTTATTAAATTATAGCGATCCTGAAAATCATGCCTAAAAACAAGTCTTTGTGTCGCCATAAATTTTACACTTTCTTAACTTAGTCTTGCATGTGCTTGTTGATGTGGAAATATAGATATATATATATATATATATATATATATATATATATATATATATATATATATATATATATATATATATATACTCGTTTTGTTACGGTATCTTGAATGTCCGTAAAATGTAAAAGTTTCGACAATCTATTTACTCGTTTTTGAGATATTTGCCTCCGAGGTTACCATAGAGTGATATTTTTTTTATGTACGTTCTGAGAAAAAAATCGAAATACGTTGATTTATTTTTATGATATAATAATATTTTGCAGAAACTTTATTTTTCATTTTATTATTTTTCTTATTTTACTTCTTTCATCGCATAATCGAATAATTTCGGAGGGAAATATGTCAAACAGTGATCGATGGCTTTTGAAGTTTTTCCCAACCTATTTAAAATATTAGTTTACCCCTTGAAGAGAGCAAAATCGATGTGTCCGGAGGTTTTTCCTAGTTCTATCAAGAAATAGCCAAAAAGCCTTTGTTAAGCTTTCATTGGAACACAATGTGATGAAAAAGAAGAAACACTTTTACTTTACATTTTTTAAAAAATCTTTAGCTATTATATTTTATAAATTCATATCTAATAAAATTTTTTACAAATAAGTCAATTTTCAATTTTAATTTTACATTTTGACCCTTTATATAGTTCTTTTATCGCTTTTATTTATGTATAATTGATATTAGTTTACACTGTCCATAATTTTTCTACTGAAACGGTATCATATGCATTTTGTAGGTCTGCAAAAGTAACATTATTCTCTCTATTTCTGGCACTCCTTTTTTCAATTACTTGTTTAAGACAATAAACACTATCACTACAAGATCTGCCTGAAATGGAAACACCTTGTATATTAATGTATATCGTGCACCGACTTTTCCATCTAATCCCGACACCTATGTATTTAATTTCGGGAAAAATTATTAATGGTTGACATTATTAGTTCTATCATAAATTCATGAAGTTTCGCGTCTATTCCTGCATAATACTTACAGAATTATTAGAAAAGCAGAATATTATCAATGCATTAAAGATCAATTGGTCTTTTTTTTAAATGGGAAAAATTCATGACAACATTAAAACTGGAAATGGAAAGCAATATACCGCTGCCAATGGGAAGATGAAATTAGACTGAATTTGAGGTATTAGAATCAAATGAGGTGAAAAACGGTTTTTTTACGATTTTCAGCGATCCTTCTATCAAAAAAGTTAAATAATAAAGTTAAAGGTAATTAAAAGGTCACCAACTGTTGTACATTATATAAAATTATTTAAGGGTACGGCCGAGGCGTGGCTCGATCGCCGATTTTTGTACACCAAAAGGAAATACCTAGGGTATTTTCTGAGGTATTTTCCAGTATTTCCCCAAATTTCAATGGTATTTCTTAGTATTTCCCAAGCAATGGTATTTCCTAGTATTTCCCCCCCTAGTAATTTCAATAGTATTTCCTAGTATATTTCACGGTACTTCCCAAGTATTTCCTGGTATTTCCCCTAACCTGTACACCAAAAGGAAATACCGAGCCACCCCTCGGGTATGGCAGTGCCCGGCTAAGTTCGCGTAAACTGCTTTACCATCTTTTCTTGGAACATTTTAGCCCATATTTGACATATCTAAAACTCCACCTCGAAATAAGCTACGAGGCTCAAACTTAGCACAGTCGTAGATTTTTATAGATAATATAGTAAAGTAGTTACGAAATTTAAAAAAACGTCGAAATTGCCACTAACTTACTCACTCACTCATGTATAGATCATCCAAATTCTACTGTACTTCCAGACACGCTTCAAAAGCTAAAATTTGGTAAACTGATAGAAATTATGACTAAACTTTTGAAAAAAATCAAAAACCCCAAAAATTCCAATTTACTCCCCTCCCTTACACATGTAAAGTTATGTAAAAGTAACATTGCCCACTTCCAGAAGCGCTAGATAGCTGAGCCTTGGCAGACTAATACGAAATATGATAAAACTATAGGAAAAAAATTTAAAAACCCCAAAGTTTTAATTTGGTTCCCTCCGCTATAAATGTAAAGTTATGTGAAAGTAACATTGCTCACTTCCAGAAACGCTAGCTGCATGTGGTTATTAGTTTTAATAAAAGTGCACTATATTCCAAATAAAACAAAATTAATTTGAGAAAGATCGGTTAAGAAATAAAAACGTTGTGAATTTTCCAAAATTCTGCCGTTTTTCATGTTTGAGCCACCACATTGTTTTTGGCATGAGTTTGACAGATGTCCAATAAGTGCAATTATGTTGCCAAAGGTGAGGGCTTTGAACCCCTGGACAAAGAAGATATATTTTCTTTGCCCTGGAGTCAACTTTGCATTAACCCGGGAGTGCATGAAGGCCTCTAAGACATTTTATAATTTCTGTTAGGAGTGGTTTTTAATTCTGCGCTCGACTTTCTGTACTATTTATGGCCAAGATTAATGGATTACTGGGTGTTAATTTTAAACGGCCATAAAACATTTTTACACTATCTCCGGCTCGTTGCCGCTAAGAACTTTGGTGCAACTTACAAAAACTTTCTAAATATAAAATACAGCGTTGCGATATTAGGAATTAAAAGCTACGGCACGTATCTTGACGTAACGCAGATTGTCCTGGGAGTGGTGGTATTTAATGCTATACGAGTATATATGTACTTAATAAAACTACAGGGTTTCTTTGGTGGAATATAGGAGTAGGATTTTCACAAACTAAACAGAAATGTTCTATATATATATTTTTTGCAGCTCCAAGAAACAGATATATTGTGCAATGCTATCAGTTCTTAACTTCGGTTGCATTGGAAATGTAGTTAAAGTAAAGTTATACTGCTATCGATATATTTTTGATAAAATTCGAAACCCACTAATGTAAAGTCAATCAAGATAAATGACCCGCTGCGTTCCTCCATTGGACGGCTGTTTTCTAGCGAACTAACTCGAAGTTGGAGAGTATGAGTATTAAGTAAACATTGTTTTAAAAAAATCAATTTTTATTATTTAAAAAAAAAATTAATATATTTTTTTATCAAATTCCAGCACTCTTTTTTTCTAATTTCATTTTGTGTCTATCTATACTCTAACACAGGGCTTTCGGCAACCTATATCTAGCATTAAGAAACTTGAAGAATGAAAGAAGAGCTGGAAAAGCTACAAAAAAAAGTAGCTAGCTTCTAACTACAAGCTATTTTAAATGTGAAATAGTTGATTTACTTTTTTCATGATGATTGATGATTCATATATGAGTGGCCCTTGCAGTCCTTCCACTGTGACCACCAGTGCGTTTATTGTGGCTCACTTTTGAGTGGTTTCTTACCCCTGTATGCCTAATCCTCGAAAAAGGTTGGCTATTAGTTTGAAGTTTACCGAAAGTGTTCTGACGTAAACCTGCAATAGCCGGACATTTGTCTGTCTGACTGTTTCGCCATCCTCTATACAGAGTCTATATTCGGTCTCTTCTGTTACTCCCATTCTGTGCATGGGTACTCTTAGTTAGAGTCCCTGTATGTTGACATATTTGGATATATATAGTTTACCGAAAGTGTTCTGACGTAAACCTGCAATAGCCGGACATTTGTCTGTCTGACTGTTTCGCCATCCTCTATACAGAGTCTATATTCGGTCTCTTCTGTTACTCCCATTCTGTGCTTGGGTACTCTTAGTTAGAGTCCCTGTATGTTGACATATTTGGATATATTAATATATCCAAATATGTCAACATACAGGGACTCTACTCTTAGTCGACAGTGATCCGTAAAAAGACCAGTCACTAATGCGCATCTCCTCTTTTGTAAGTGTAAACGTCCAATAGCCGGACATTTGTCTGTCTGACTGTTCTACATTCGGTCTCTTCTGTTATACAACATACAGGGACTCTACTCTTAGTCGACAGTGACCCGTAAAAAGACCAGCCACTAATGCGTATCTCCTATTTGGTAAGTCCAATGATGTTTCTACAAGGTCCTTTAATACTCTTTAGAGTGAGCCAATTCTGGTATATTTATCTAGTATTGTTGGAAAAACTCGGCAGATGCCGCTTCTCTCGTTGCTTGGTTCGCGGCATCATTTCCCTCGTGCCCTAAATGCCCATGGTATCCATACTAATGACACATTCTTAGCGCTACCAAGCGCATTCAGCGAATCTCTGCAGTTCCTCATGGTTTTCGATGAGACCGTATAGGAATCAGCGCTCTTAAGGCTGCTTGACTGTCGGAGAATTTTTTTAGTATCCTGTTGTTGGTCCATTTGTGGTCAGTAACCCACCAAAAACATAGTTCAATTGCTACGACTTCGGCCTGAAATGAGGTAGTCAATTGGCCGAAAGTATGTTTAATCTTAATTTTTCTTGGATATTAACAACTCCAGATCCAACGCCTGATGCAATTTATTTACAGCCAATACATTTGTTGGTTTTTCCGAAAATTCTTTTGCACAGTTGACTTGCTTAGTAGCTTAGTTCTGTGGATAGTTTAGCTACATATTAAATAAATTATAAGCTACATTTTACAGATTAGACCAGACTTTTTAAGAAAAAATTAATGTAGCTTTCACAATAAAAGTAACTTAAGCTACCAAAAGAAGCTAACATTTTGTTGTATTTGGTTTTTATATTTTATACTTGGAGATTCTTTTTTTGGGTTCCCTGATGGAGAAAAACTAAATTTGCGTTTGGAAACGGTGGTAGTTCAATTCCAAATACTTTGCTTCTATTTTGACACGTTTTGACTTTAGCTCTGTTTTCAACTTGTTAACTGTTACTGCGTAAAATTATACATTTTTATTTTTAGCTTTTTTTAAACGTGACAAAAACGCACTAAATGATTTTGTATCGAAAATCGCCGAAAGATGTCAACTGGGAACTGAACTGAAGTTGTTCTTTGATGGATGGTACAGGACCAGTTTTATGTACAATTTTAGGTGGTTTCTCCAGTTTTGGCTGGCACTGTATATACAAATTTAAAGGTTTAGTTCCCACAAAGTTTGTATCATCTCTATCTTTCATGTATGAGAAAAAAATTACTGTTTAACAAAAAGTTCCCTAATTACAAACCACGAAGAATATTGAAGTGTATTAAAAATAAATTATCTCCTTTATCTAGGAAGAGTTTATTTTTATGCACAGAGAATTCTTTTAACTTATTCTAAAGCAAATCCCAAAGATTTTATTCCATTCCATATTGTTAATGTACAGCATTTCATAACTTTTGAGAAAACTTTTTTCCTTGGCCTGTGCTGGTTGTTATGACAGCTGTCAAAAATTATAAAAGGAACAATGGCGAATTCTTTTGGGAAAAAAGTGCAGCACTGGTGCGCCACTAGTGCAGTTTTCGTATTCTTTTGGGAAAACTAGTGCAATTTTTTGTATTCTTTTGACCCACTGACAAGCCCAGTGTTGCACTCAGTGCACATTTTTTGGCACGGGCTCTCCGAGCTCGTGTTGCACTAGTGCACTTTTGTATTCTTTTGAAACTGCACTGGGGCAATTTTTTGACAGTACCAAAACAGTGTTGGACCACGAGTGGCCCACTAACTTTCTCAAAAGAATTCGCTATTATATTCATCTCATGTCACGCTTCTGGAATGATCCAGATTTTAACTTTACTCAGGTAGTAATAATACTATTACTGCAAATACGAGTAGTTATTACTTACAACATCAGTTTATTCAATATGCAATATTTAACGTAAATAAAGAATAATGGACTTCTTGATATATAAGTTTATTTACAATAGCGTGGCGTGGCAGGAAGTATTTGCGGCCACTAAATCAAAATAAAGCTGGATAATAGATATTTACAGTTAGTAGGTAGTTGGAACAAAGGCAAACAATAAATATCAGGAATATTAGAACTCCTGGAGATTCATCTATGATATCTTGATGCTAAAAAGTTGCATCTTCAAAACACTTTCAAACTGGTTCCAAAAAAAATGGCGTTATCAACAAAGTTTTTACCATTTAATGCAATGTATTTTTGCCAACAATTTCCACCGCTTCGGGGAGTCAAATATCAAAACCTCAAATACATATTTGGTTAAAATTTTAAGCAAAAATAGTAGAATTATTTTGGTTATGTCTCGTGTAATAACGGTGAAGGTGGTAAATCATTTGGATACTATTCTACTACTGTACAATCGGTTTTTTTAACTTTTTGATTGCCTTATTGCTGATGGCTGTTATCAGTGGCAGAAACTTGCAAATGGAAGATATGCATATCATATCCTTTAGTATTGGTGACCCCAACATTTATTGCCTCATTCTGGCATATGATTTGTATTATTCCCAAAAATTCTGTAATGTTTCTCTTTGGGTCATGTGGTTTGCCAGTGGGTTAAGTTATTACATACATTAATAAATTATAAAATGATTTATTAACAGGGCACTTTTTTAATGTAAGACTGTAACGGTTAATTTAAGAACCTGAGTGTTGTCATTGATGATATTAAATCCAAATATTAAGAGCTCTCTTACAAACGGTCCCTTTCTACAACCACACTCAATAATATAGGCAATTCAAAATCACAAGAACAATTGGGCTACATTTACATTGTCATCTAAGAATTATTAAGTAAGCATTTTGCACCATTATTTGCTTAATAACTCTCTTGCGAATGAGTTATGCCTTACTTCTTAATAAAGCAAAGGGGCGCTTTAAAATTAATTTAAGAATAAATTGTTTGTCTTCTAGTATGTTCTGTGGAAACTTTGACATTTACGGCCAATGTTTTTATTTGTGTTAAACCACAGTAACAAAGTTAGGTCGTTTTTTGTTAGTAATGAAAGTACGCTTTCCCGCCAAAACAGTATTTTAGTTGTGGGGACTGCCGGTGTGTGGCGCTGGGTGTCATAATTATTTTTCAACGACAAGAATATAGCCGATATGTTCGATGCCTATAGTCTACCGTACCAACTGACAAGATTTCATGTTATGTGCTAAACAAACCCTTTAAAAGGAAAAAATTCAAATTTGCCGCTTTCAAAAAATTTTAAATCTCCCGCCAGTGGATAAGGGCTTAAAAAGAAAAAAAGGTTAAGCCTGCCTTTTTTATCAACCTCATAGACAAGTTTTTGGGGAGATGGTGCTACTGTTTGCGTAAAACTAAAATGTGAAGTCGGTATGATCAGTTTCAAATCTAAAAACCCCTGGATTTCTTGGTAATCTGTGTGTTAAACGAATACGTGATTTAGTTGTAGTAGAAGTGGGGAGACCATTTTTTGGTCTAGCGACTAGGCACACAGCGCTCCCTTTTCGCAAACTCCGATTTGTCCGTACACCAAACTGATGCAGGTGCCCCTTAGGATGCAAGTTTTCTTTCTCTTGAGGGCCTAATTTAACCTGGCACTTCTTTGTCGAGGGCAGGGTCCTTTATACTGCGTAACAAGTAAACATAGTGGCCCCAGGCGCTTACACCCCCTCCAAAAGGTGGTCCTGCTACATGTTAGACTTGCATCTATCTAACATCGCTATCGACCCGTCTGAACTTGTTTCTATACGATAGGCAGAATTTGGGTATAGATGATAGACTGTTTTGCTTTTCACAGGGGCGGTCCCAGACTTTTAAAATGAGGTGGGGGGGGGCAATTTAAGTTTTTTGAATATTATATAATAATATTTTTTGCGCAGGTGTGTAATACACCATAATTTGCCTCTTATATTTGGAGTTCTCTGGAAAAAAGGGGGGGGGGGGAGATTGCCCCCCTGCCTTGCCTACTGGGACCGCCACTGCTTTTCAGCGCAATAGTCGTGATCGACGTGACTTAATGAGATTTTTACAGTCACAAACCTGGTACCGATTATAGCAGGCTCGTGGGTTATTAATCCTGGCTCCTTGGCTGCGTGTCGACTTCTGGACCAAACCTGCAGATATTCTCGATTCGGTTCCGATGTAATCGGTGAGCAAAATTATATTACTTTACAAACTCGATGACAAATAAAATCTGGCTCTGGAACGAAATAGCGATGTACAAAATAGCGACGTTCAAAACAGCGTGTAATGAAATAGCGACTATCAAAATAGCGATGTAATGAAAGAGCGACTATCAAAATAGCGATGTATCAAAATAGCGTTTGTAACAAAACAGCGACATATCAAAATAGCGATGTATTAAAATAGCGACAATCAAAATAGCGATATATCAAAATAGCGACAACCAAAATAGCGACAATCAAAATAGCGATGTATCAAAATAGCGATGTATCAAAATAGCGATGCATCAAAATAGCGATGTATCAAAATAGCGATGTATAAAAATGGCGATGTATCAAAATACCGAATCAAACCAAACCGAATCGAATCAAATTAATCCAAACCGAAAACAACCGAAATGCGCTATTATATCCTATTTTGACTATACCAGCTTATTAAAAAAAAACTTTCCTGATTCTTTTCCGGGATCCTAGAGGGTGTGAATCCGACCGAACCGAACCGATCTGAACCGAATTCGGTTCGGTTCGGATTCATACTCTCTAGGATTCCGGAAAAGAAGTCTGGAGAGTTTTTTTTGAAAAATATGCTGGTTCGGTTCAGTTTGGGTCGGTCCGGTTCGGTTCGGTTCGGTTCGGATTCACACCCTTTAGGATCCCGGGAAAGAAGTCAAGAACGTTTTTTTTTTGTAAACAGTTCTTAGAAAGAAACCCTTTAGTCGAGCTATATGCCAAAACGGAACAAAAATATCGCTATTTTGATAGTCGCTATTTTATTACACCGCTGTTTTGATAGTCGCTATTTTGTTACATCGCAATTTTGATAGTCGCTATTTTGTTACATCGCTATTTTGATAGTCGCTATTTTGTTACATCGCTATTTTGATTGTCGCTATTTCGATACCGCTATTTTAATAGTCGCTATTTTGTACATCGCTATTTCGTTCCAGAGCCATAAAATCTACCTACATAAGTCTGTTTACACCATTTGCCAGCTATCCCTTTTAATTTATATATTAATTATTAAGGAGCTGAATGAACCGTTTTGCAATTTTATTCGGTTGAGTCTCATACGGAATCCTCTGACGACACGTACTAGATTGCCAAAAAATTACATATCGTTATAGATGTTTTATTTCGTTTTTGTTTATTTTTTAAGTTAATTTGTATTTTAAATAAAACTATTACAAAATAAACTTAACCCGGTCCGAACCACGTCTATAGACTTAGTACTTGGACCCTGGTCTAGGTGCTAAGTATTAGGATGTTAATGAATATAAATTTGTATATTTACCTAGGGCCGTATCCAGGAAAAATTTTCGGTGGGGGGGAGAAATCAAGAAATTTCAATAAAAATTTTCAAGAAGTAAAATTAAAGAAAGAAGAATTATAAAAAGTTTGTTTTCGGCCGGGACTCGAACCCGGAATCTCTTGCTCTGTACGCACACGCTCTCACATTAAGCCACCAAAGACCATACATAAATTTTCGGAAAACTTTTACCCAGGTATGTGTGTGGTGTCTCAATACAAGTACAAGCCATTCAACTGACCTCTATAATTTTTCTTTTCCACTGTCAAAGGTATGACACACAAACACAGATGTGAGAGCGTGTGCGTACACAGAAAGAGATTCTTTTTCTTTTATTTTATATGTTGTTTATATAGTTTTAGGTCCTTGCATTATTTTGCAATTTGGTATTTGAAAAATTTTCGAATTGTTGCATTTTTTCTCGTTTGTATTGCTACAAAATCTGTTTTAACATACTTTCCCTTGACACGGCCTTGTACTTACCTGGCAAAAATGGTTACACTACAAAAAACTCTACTGTGAATATTTGTCGAATTTTTTACAGAAATTTCTATTATGTTTTTTTTAAATTTATTCCAGATATTTACGCGCAGAGAATTTTATATTAAATGTATTTTCGATGGCGGTAGAAACAAGCGTCCTACGCAAAAGAGGGTTTACTTTTTTCAAATTCTCGATATTCTGTAGAGGTTGATTCAATATAAATTTTGGTTGTTCTTATTTGCTTAAAATTTAAAAGATTTTTTATAATGATACGGGAAATTTCTAACTTAGTAACTTGTTACTCGCCCTACAATCGATTAGATTATTCCATCATTGTGTATCTGTGATTTATTCGGCTATTAATTAACGGCAATACTTAATTTCAATTGTTTCATAATAACCAATGTTTTTAATTAAAATCTTACACGGCTCTTAAAAAATTACGTTAATATTTAAATAAACGAAAACATTTTAGATTTCTAAATTCTTTTCTAAATAGCAAATTCATCAGTGACTCGCGTTACATTTTAAGGATATGAGATAATCCTTCTGTTAATTTTTTTATACTTCTACGAATTTAATATCATATAATAATTAGCAGAAATATAATTATGTCAAATAAAGACACTATAGCCTTCTATTAGGTGGGTGGATTACATAATGTAATCGACGCCTTTTTCAGCAGTGACCAATTTAAACCTGGCTTGTGGTTGGGATCGCCCGCTTGAGTATCTGTCAAGCATACGATCAAGCATGCCAGCAGCGTTGCCATGTCTACTGATTTTTCAGTAGATCTACTAGATACCTACTTAGTTACCTATTTAAAATATTTATAATTTTTGCTTGTTAAAAAATTATATAAAAACGCCCACTTTCTTTAAAACATCTTCATGATGTATTTTATGTCTGTGTTCGATTTTGAATTTCGCGCTTCTTCGTGAAATGTAATAGCGATTTCGGCTTCACTGCTCTGAAATCACTCGCGGGTAGAGCGGTAACGTCACCAACCTCTCTCCGAGCACTCCGGAATTGATCAGAGATTAAGCGGGATTGCGCATACGGAGCAAGGGCGCGAACACCACTTTTTAAACACTCGAAATTTCGTGGGTTTGATAAATTTAACCAAAAAAAATATTGTTGTTTTATAATTTTTTTATTTAAATTTTTTTGATGTAATCGACTATATGAATTTAAATTTTCTACATGCAAAACACGGAAAATCCTTTTAAAAACACAAATACACCAAAATTAGAAACAAATTAATCAGATCTAAAAAATAGGGTTATGGGTTTTGAACTGAAACGTTGCTCCTTAAAAATAGATGAAGCAATTCAGAGCACCCGCTCAAAGATTTAAGGGCAATAGTCGAGCACGCAAATCTTTTGTAGGACTGCTCGTCTTTAAGTAGACAGCGTGTATCCGTTTCAGCGCAATTTTCGAGCACTCGAGAGCAGTTTTCGAGCAAAAGCCGAAATCGCTATAAGTAAGCGTCGGGGATCCCCGCGTCGCGTCGGTTGTCATCACGCTTCGTTCGAGAATTGGTTAAGTCAACTATTTTTTTTGTTTATCACTAAAAGAAACATGAAATGATTTTTTGGGGTGCAAAAAAAAGTTTTTTTACAAAATCTACTGCTTTTTTTATCTATGACCTACTGTTTCCTTAAAATTCGACCTAGCGACACTGCATGCCAGTATGGAATTAATATGTGAAGTGAGCGTTGTTCTACGTTAGTTAATAGTTTTAATATTAGATATTTAAGAGTATTCGTTCGATCGCAGTTCAGTACGGTTATATTGCATCGTATCTGCATGATAGTACTAACGAGGTCAAAGTCGAAGTTTGTTTTGTTTACAATAAACCTCGCGCGCGAAATACCTTTGTTAAAAATCTATATACAATGTGTATTATAAATAATTATCATGTTTAAAAGCAAAAAAAGTGTACCATCACCTGTGAAACTTGTTTTAAAAATTAGCGAAAAGCCCAAACAAAATCAAGAAAAAATGGATAATGCCGAATTATTTCAGGATAGCCATGCTAGAACACAAAATGAAGAAGTTTTATATAGCGAATGGAAAAAATCCCAAAACGAAAAAAATTCACTTAGTGTACAAGTGGATTATCTCCGAAGTCAACTGGAAAGTATGCAAAGAAAATTTGCAGATTTAGAGACAAAAGTCACTAAAAAAGAAGAGTCTGACATGGACTACATTACTGATGAGGACGATCTGGCAAGAGAAACTGAGTGGATCAGACAAAAAGGAAAAGGTTGGAAAAAACGTCGAATGGATACTTCACTCTCACCACCACAACAAAGCTCGGGCACTGGAGAGCCCTCCAATAAAACACAAAATGAAGAACCCCCAACTAAGGTTAAAAAAGCTCCATTACCTCCACCGATTATGGTAAATGGCGTAAATAATTTTAATGATATTTATGAAAAGTTAAATATCATACAAGGAGTTAAAATAAAAGTTTTAAATAACGAAAATATTAAAATAAATGTACAAGACGCAGACAGCTATCGGCTGGTTACTAAAATGCTTAATGAAATAAAGCATCAATGGCACTCATACGAAAACAAACAAATAAGGCCAATTAGAGTAATAGCGAATAGGCTACACTTCTCATGTGACCCACAAAAAATTGTAGCTGATCTACAAAAAAAAGGTTTTAAGGCACTGGAGGCCAGCAACAAACTTAAATGGAGAACAAGACAACCTCTTAACATGTTTATGCTCACATTTAGCCTCGATGAAGATATCAACAAAATTTTTGAAATTTCCAGTATCCTTGGGATTGAAGTGGAAATAAAAGCACTAAAAACCTCAAAGTTAGTCCCTCAATGCAAAAGATGCCAATCTTATGGACACACGCAAAAATATTGCGCTAAAGAACCACGTTGCGTAAAATGCACGGGGAAACATCTTACTGTAGAATGCCCCAAACCAAAAGAATCTGAGCCAAAATGCATCCACTGTGGAGGCAAGCATCCTGCTAACTACAGAGGATGCCTTGTAGGAAATACAAAAATTGAAAAATAAACCTAAGAAACCGAATCTCATACCAAACGTGAGTACAAATAGACAAAACCAACAGACAAGAAACACAGTCACACAAAACTCTGTGACAAGGACATACAGCCAAGTAGCAGCAACAGCTACTATACCTGATATTAATATCAGTAGTCAAAATACTATGGAACAAACACTACAATTAATTTTGGAGAAATTGAACAAACTTGATGAGCGATTAACTAAACTAGAAAGTAGCAATAACGGAGCTACCAATATGCCTCAAAATGGTCAGTAATCTTAGAATCCTAGCTTGGAATGCCAATGGTCTCTTGCAACATCAGCAAGACTTGCAAGTTATTCTAGACATAGAAATAATTGACGTCTGTCTTGTGTCAGAAACGCATTTCACTAACCAGTCTCACATTAAATTTAGTTATAAAGTGTATCATACAACTCACCCTAGCAATACTGCACATGGGGGAAGTGCTGTAATAATTAAAGAAAATATATCACACTATGAGGAGATGGGATATAAAACCGTGGAGATTCAAGCTACATTAGTAAGTGTAAAAACCAAAACATATACATTAGTCATAAGTGCTGTCTATATACCACCAAGGCACTTACTAAAGAAAAATCAATATCTTAATTTTCTCAGAAAATTAGGAAACCGTTTTATAATTGGAGGTGACTTTAATGCAAAAAATACCTACTGGGGATCTAGACTGACGAATTCTAAAGGAAAAGAACTTTTGCAAGCTATTAGTGAATATCAATGTAAGCCGATATCAACTGGTAAGCCCACATTCTATCCAACAGATCCAGGAAAAATTCCAGATCTAATTGATTTTTTTATAGTAAAAAATATATCTTTAAGTTTTGTAGATATAGAAGAAAGTTTTGATTTACACTCAGATCATTCACCTATTATTCTAACTCTTAGTAAAAACATAATAAAGAAAGAAGCAAATATCTCACTAGTTAATAAACTGACTGACTGGATTAGTTTTAAACAAAGTCTGTCAGAAAAAATAAACCTATCAGTACCATTGCAAACGCCAGAACAAATCGATAAAGAAGTTGATTATTTTGTTACAAATATTCAACAAGCAGCTTGGGAAAACAGTCCAAAACCAAAGAGAATTTTTAAGGGAAAAAACTATCCAAAGGAAATTAGAGACCTTATATTGGAAAAAAGGAAACTAAGAAGAAAGTGGCAACAAAGCCGTGATCCTCGGGACAAAACAAATCTCAACAACATGACGCAGCGCATTAAGCGAGAAATTCTAGTAATAAAAAATGAATCTATTAACCATTTTCTTAATGAACTTACAGATGATAAAAATACCGACTATTCCCTTTGGAAAGCAACCAAAGATTTTAAAAGACCAATTATCCAAATTCCACCCATTCGAAAATCTAACAACCAGTGGGCAAGGAGTAACGAAGAAAAAGCAGATATTTTTGCAAGTCATTTAGAAAAAAGATTTCAGCCCCACGAAGCACCAGATGAACACTTTCATTTAAATGAACCCCATCAAATCGAGGACCATATTAAGCTTACATCACCAAAAGAAATATTAACAGAAATCAAAAATATTAATTCGAAAAAAGCCCCAGGGTATGATCTTATTAACGGGGTAGTCATAAAACAACTCCCCAGAAAAGCTATCGTAAAACTATGCAACCTAATTAATGCGTCTTTTAGGCTTAGGTATGTACCTAAACTGTGGAAAGTTGCAGAAGTTATCATGATTCCAAAACCGGGAAAACCACTCCATGACGTGTCATCTTACAGGCCAATATCTTTGCTGCCAATTATATCGAAGCTCTATGAAAAATTATTGCTTAAAAGAATAAAAACCATCATAGAAAGACAAGAAATTATTCCATCTCATCAATTTGGTTTTCGAGACAAGCATTCCACGATAGATCAAGTACACAGAATTACTAATATAATAGAAAAAGCACTAGAAGAGGGAAAAGTTTGTTCTGCAGTTTTTCTAGATGTAGCACAAGCATTTGACAAAGTGTGGCATGAAGGCCTTAATTTTAAACTAAAAAGGTTTCTGCCAAAACAATATTCGGATATTTTGGAATCATACATATCTGATAGACATTCTTGAGTAAAACAGAAAGACTCATACTCAAATTTAAGAGAAATTCAAGCAGGCGTGCCCCAGGGTAGCGTATTAGGCCCTTATCTATACTTATTATTCACTTGTGATATCCCAAAGCCAGAAAATTGTCACTTAGCAACATTTGCCGATGATACTGGTTTATTGACGGTAGAAAAATCTATTGAAAAATGCATAGAAAAACTTCAGGATGCAGTCACCCAAATTCACAGTTGGACCACAAAGTGGCGAATAAAATTAAATGAAACCAAATCAATTCATGTTGATTTTACAAACAAAAATATAAATCACATACAAATAACAATTAACAACATTCCAGTACCATATTCGAATCAGGCAAAATATCTAGGTATGACACTTGATGCCAAATTGCGCTGGAAAGCACAGTTAAGAAAAAAAAAGAAGAACTTGAGATAAGGTATAGAAAAATGAACTGGCTAATTGGAAGGAAGTCCAATTTAACAATTCATAATAAGTTACTGCTTTATAGACAAATACTGAAACCAGTATGGACATATGGTATTCAACTATGAAGTTGTGCTAAAGAGAGTAACATTCTAGTTGTACAGAGATTTCAAAATAAAGTATTAAGAAACATTGTGAATGCACCTTGGTACGTTCGAAATAGTGACCTTCATCGAGATCTAAAAATCGAAACTGTAGCAGAGACTATAAAAAGTACGCAAAAAGCCATGAAGATTGACTCCATCGGCATGTGAATGTGGAAGCAATTCAGCTTCTAGACAATACTATGCTAGTTCGACGACTAAAAAGAGTGAAACCGTTTGAGCTAGTAAACTAAGTGAATTACACATAAAACAAAATAATGCTATAAACACAACACAATTGTGAGTTACAGACTAAAGAAAGCGGGGAGAACTGTTGAGTGAACCCTAAGTTTAAATCTGACTTTTCTAGTAAATTAAGTTAAAACAAAATTGCTAATTAGTCTTACTGACTAGATTGTAATAAGAAAAACACAGTGTGTTTGACAAATAAAATAAAAAAAATATTAGATATTTAAATATATATTTTTTTACTTTAAGCATAAGTTTATATTCAACCATCAAAAATAGATTTTTTTTTAATGACTCGATATCGGTTTCTCGCGATTTGCATAAAACTATTTTACATACAGGTTGTTTCACGAACATCGAAACAGAGCCCCTTTTGGGTATTTAGAGTGCGATTCCGGAAAAAACCTCGAAAACGTCGATTTTGTATTCAAGGAAGACACTCTTTAAGCATGTTGACGTCTCGGAAGAACGCGCCTCCTAAGCAGGGTGAAAATAACCACTTGAATTTATATAGGAAAAGTGGGTCGAGTGGCACCATTTTCTGAGGGACTTTTGAATTTCTTTACAACCATGTCAAAATTTCAAAAATCTATTAATTAGTTTTTGAGATATTCGAAATTTAATTTCCCACTTAAACCATTTTTTACGAATTATTCCAAAAATTTGAAAGAAACCCCGAGACCCGTCGATTTTATTAGCTCACACATATACTATACTATAGTAGTGTGAGCTATGGTGATCCTAATTTTTTCGAAAAAAAAAGTAGCTCCGATTTCAAAAATTTTTATATATCTTTGCGTTTCAGATGATTTTGAACTTTTTTGTTGCGCCGTCTGTCTGTCTGTCTGTCTGTCTGTCTGTCTGTCTGTATGTCTGTCTGTAACGACCAACGCGCATAACTCAAAAACCGCTTGGCCGATTTTAATGAAATTTGGTTCCTAGGCTGGGTCTTGGGTCGAGATGGTCCCATTTAAAAATGAACAAAATCCACCGAACACAAACCAAATAAAACGGTGGGGGTAGATTTCAAAAATTAGAGTTTATGTGAAAATATGGCGTGTGTGATATCAGACGAAAGGTAATTGAGTCTGGAGTTAAACAAAATATATTCAAAATTGTTTTAGTTGGGTTATAGGGGTGAAGGCGGTTAGGTGAAATGAAACCACTTTTCTTTCGTCAAAAGCCGAAAGAAAAGTGGTTTCATTTCACCTAACCGTCTTCAACCCTATAACCCAAATAAAACAATTTTGAATGTATTCTCAAGGGGAAGAAATCTCACAAAATTTTTAAACAAAATATATTTTAATTTATTTAAAAAAAGGGTGGGGGTATATTTCAAAAATTAGAGTTTAAGTGAAAATATGGCGTGTGTGATATCAAACGAAAGGTAATTGAGTCCGGAGTTTAACAAAATACATTATAGTTTTTTTTCAGGGTGGGGGTAGATTTCAAAAATTTGAGTTTAAGTCAAAACATGGTTTGTGTGGTATCAAACAAAAAGTAATTTGGTCTGGAGTTGAATAAAATATATTTCAGTTTTTAGTGTGAGCTTAGGGGCCCATATATTGGCAGGGTATTTTTGTTAGTAGTGCATTTGTATGATGCATTTATGTTTCCCAGATACTTTTAACTTACGATGCTCTGTCAATTAGTTAGGACCTATTTAATGATTTATTGTTATCGCCATATACAGAATATTACGTATATGGTTATCACCATACTTTGACTACTACAATTTTCTGGCATATATTGGTACTTTTCTAATAGTAATTTTTTTTCGATTTCCAGGTTTCATCAATATTGAAGGAAGTACAGATTTTTTCGGTAAGTGGATGATCCAAATCATCTTCTAAGTAAACTATTTTCGCGTTGATATATAAATTAAAACATGATTTAAAATATAGCTTTTAAGTTGAATAACTTCCACTAAAGAAAATTATAACTTCCACTTTTTGTCTATTGGTAAACAGAAAATTGAGTTATCATTGTCTCCTTGTGGTTATTCTTTTTTTACAGAGTAAAGCTAAATGAATGGTAAATACAAACCTGTATAATTTCGTAAGTGCGCTGTGGGCATCAAAACCAAAATCTGAAGCATGTCGTACATTATCATAGATATACCTATCAATTTTATACCCAATTGCAACTAGTAGTTACGAGTAAATTTAGCAGTTGGATTTTTTTTATTATTTTTTTTTTAAATTAAATCATTTAGATTTTAAAAGATCTATAGACATTTGCGGTGAGTTGGTATATAAGCGATCAAACGGTTTCCGAATAAAACCACATATTTATTTCTAAAAATAGAGTTTTTTGTGAAGGGGTTTGGAACAAATCGAATAATGCAATTTCCTTATTTTCCTGGAAAAAATGGTTTCTTTGATGCTAACTGGCAGGAAGGCTACACGTGCATGACTTACCGTGGCCGCTCGTACATGCCTGAAGAATCTTTTCAATCTAATTTAATTCTTTACAACCCACGTATATGATAAAGGAATCTGACAGATCCAATCCTTGGTATTTTTAATAGAATACACAGTGGCGGCTGGTGACGTTATAATTTGAGGGGGCAAGAATTTATATTGCATAAAAAAGAAGATACGAAAAATTACCTAAACAATTTTATTTTAGCATTTTACGACTACCAGCTACTTGGTATAGGTTTTAGTTTATTTGTTTATAGATAAAGTCCATTCCCCTTTCTTTTACATGCGCAAAGTTCTCGGATTAGCACCAGTTTTAGATTAATCATGGCCCCGTAGAGCAACCTCAAAAATCCCACAGAATTTTAAATAGTCTATTAACCTACTAAGTATATGTCTATTTTTTGTCACATTTTTATTATGTTGGGTAATGTTTTGCCGATAGGCACTATTCAATTGGCACCTAATATCAGTCTTGCCTAGCTTAGAAAATTCTATGTAGTTATTTAAATGACTAGCACAACGATGTTTGTATTAATTTGAGATTTTTTTTCAATCTGTGTTTTATGTAAAATTATTTTTAATTTTAAATTAGTTTCATTTAGAATCTATTTTTGCAGGTTTAGTTACAAAATCATTTTAAAATCGTGCTTTAAGTTTCAATCGGATTAAAGAATAATACTATCGTTCATCGCGCTTTTTCAGCGGGAATCCATTTAAAACTGCGCCCGCCGGCGCCGCCGGGCCGTGTTGAAATATCGAGCACCTGCCTGAACCAATAAATGCTTATAAACGTGGCTTTTTCTATTTATCACACCTAAACACTTGTATGTGCCAAAATTGTTAATCTGGGATTTTATAAAAGGTATTCTTGACGAGTACAAAACATGGGGCATACACATGCATTCTCACACCCGATGCTTGAAGCCAGGACCAATTCTTAATGTTCCTTTTTCGGGTAGACAGGATTTCGGTTACTGCGCAAGCATTTGTTTTGGTTGTTTTGGAACATACGTTCGTTGCGTCACTACATTATTTGACAATTGTCAAAAATTTAGGGTTATGTCTATTCTTTTTTTTTCTAAAAACTAGTAGTTGGGTGAAAATGTATCAAATTGTAGATTAAAATTGTAGTTTTTCAAAATAAATTGTGCAGATTTAATATGACACCATGAAGAGTATTTCATGACATCCATTAACCAATCTTAAATTTGTAAACCAATTATAAAAAAAAATAAGTACAACTCCCTTACTTCTTCCGGACGTTTTTCCACACACCGCACATGTTTTACGTGAATTATTTCCGATTTTTTACAGAAAAACATAATTTTACACGACAAACGCAAAACACCGCAAAATGTAATAAACAACAAATATGGCGTCTACCCACACTGCAGCTGTGTATTTATGTGACAAAACACACGCATGTGCACTCAAAAATTGGCGTCTGAGAATTTAAATTTGCCATTGTTTCCAAAGCAAGCTATGATTGAAAACTTTTCGATTTTTTGAACAGCATTTATGCTCTAGCGTATTTAGCACCACCACTTTCAAAATAAAGGCACCTGTCTAGGATCTTTTTCCCAGGGATATCGGAGAAGACCACACTGGTATGAAAGGCGGAGAGGAAGAAATTCGGTACGGCTTACATAGCGTAGGTGGCAACCCTTCTTTTAGGGAAAATATAAAAGAAAAACTACAGCAGCGTCTGACTCGAAGAATAAGCGGCTGCAAACAGAGTCTGTCCCAGAACGGACGGTGTATAGAAACTCAGCAACACGCCTGGTAAGCGTGGTGTTTTAATGCCACTACTTCTCAATGGAGAAATCATAGCGAATTTGAAAACAAAAGGAAATGGTCCAGAGGTGGGAAGGAAACACTCTATGGTCTGCCTCATGGAATATGAGGGAGACAAAAATTCGCTTGTGACAAAAAGGAAGAAAAATTCAAAAACTAATATAACTAACAATAGGAAAATTATAATATTAGGTCTTGTGAACACCGAAGAAAAACTAAATTAACTGGAGGAAGATAAAAATAAAATGGGACAGTGTAGGATTGTCAGAAGCCCGGCAATATTCAGAAAACCAAATAAAACCAAACTCTGGCAACCTACTATCTCATAAAGGTAACGAAGATAACAGCAACTTCAGAGTAGGAGTCATAACAGATAAATCCATAAGTAAACACGCCCATACTATTAAAGGAATCCCAAATCGCGTTACCTATCTTACATTCAAAATAAAGGGACCCATTTAAATTTATCCAAGTATATGCCTCCACTTTGACCTACGATGACGAGCACATCGAAGCACTGAAGACATCTCAAAAGTTATGGGAGAACACAAAACCAATCTTACACTAGTAATTGGAGATTTCAAAGCCAAATTAAGTACGAAAATACACATAGAAGAAACTAAAATGGGGGATTTTGGATATGGCGAATGAGGGGCATAACATTAATGAATTATCTAGAGAAACATATTTTGCATTAAGGGACTAATTTTGAGGTTTTTAGTTCGTTTATTTCTACTTTAATCGTAAGAATACTGGAAATTGAAAAATATTTGTTGATATATAAGGTTGTCTTGTTCTCAATTTTAGTTTGCTGTAGGCTTCCAATGCCTTAAAACTTTTTTTCTCTAGATCAGCTACAATTTTTTGTTGGCCACATAAGAAGTTTTGCCTCTTCGCTGTTTCTCTAATGGGTCTTATTTGTTTGTTTTTGTATAAGTGCCATTGAAGCTTTATTTCTTTTAGCATTTTGGTAACCAGTCGATAGCTGTTTGCGTCTTGTACATTTATTTTAATATTTTCGTTATTTAGAACTTTTATTTTAACTCAAAAATATTATTCCCTTTAAGAAAAACAAATAAGAGCGAAAGTATTAGAGAAAATGAAAACCTAGAAAGCATCAAAGACATTCAAAAATACAACTTTAGAAGTCTAGAATTGGAAAGTACTCAAAGATTGTATCAGAACCGATTAGATGAAAGATTAATAAACACAAATCACTCATTTGAAGAGATATATATATAAACATAATAAAAAGCTTCAAGGAAGCAAGCAACGAAGCTGTTGGGTACCAAGATAATAGAAATAACAGGAAGATGTGGTGGACGGACAAAATACAGGAAATGGTCAAAGAGAAAAAACGTACATACTTGAAATGGCTCAGTACTAAGGAGCAAAGAGACCTATTTGATACGCACAGAAAAAAATGAAATGTTCGAGCGCAAGTGCCACGACATAAATACACACGTAGGAGGTAGACAGAGTTCTGAAGTATGGAAATTCATTTCTACAATAAAAAACCCAACAAAAGAAAAAGTAAACATCCAGATAATCAAACCAGAACAATGGACAGAACACTACAATATCTGGCAGCCTCTCCGAGAAGAGACATAGAAGTACATGGAGAGGAACTAATCATCGAAAAAGAAATGATAAAGAATAATATTAAAAAGCTTAAATCCGGAAAAGCTAGCGGACCTGGGGGAATATATGCTGAAATGCTCAAATATGGATCAGAGAAACTGCTCGAAAATCTCACATATATTATTAACCAATGCATAAACGGACATCCAGTACCTAATGATTGGAAAATTGCATTCATATCCTCAATACATAAAAAGGAAACAAGCTGGATTGCAACAATTACAGACGAATTTCAGTAACCAGTACTCTAAGTAGATTGTACGGTAGGATTCTTAGAGATCTAATAGAGAATGATTTTCAACAAGAAGAAGAAGAAGAGCAAAGTGGGTTTCGCGCAGGCAGATCTTGTAGTGATAATGGTTTTTGTCTTAAACAAGTAATTGAGAAAAGGAGCGCCAGAATTATAGAGACCCATGTTACCTTTGTGGACCTACAAAAAGCATATGATACCGTTCCAGTAGAAAAATTATGGACAGTGTTAAAGCAAACTGATATCAATCATACATACATAAAAGCGATAAAAGAACTATACAAAGGGTCAAAACCTAAAACTAAAATTGGAAATCGACTTTCAAAAGAATTCATGGTAACAAACGGCTTAAGACAGGGATGTTGTATCTCTCCAATTCTTTTTAAAATATATATCACAGTAGCTCTAAAAAACTGGAAACGCATAGTGCACGGCATGGGAATACAACTTAACGACCGATTTACCATATACACACTACAGTTTGCTGACGACCAAGTAATTGTGGCTAATGATAAAGAAGACATGGAGTATATGATGAGAAAGTTAACAGAAGAATACCAGAAGTGGGGATTAACAGTGAACGTGGACAAGACACAGTACTTATGTATTGTAAACGATTCACGTGAGTTAGAACTAGACAATGGACAAGGAATATCTCCATGCAATGAGTATAGTTAGTAGTGGGTGTTACATTTAATAAGACAAGAACAGACTGTAAAGAACTGGAAAAAAGAATAGTGAAAGCAAAAAAAGTTATTGGATGTCTTAACAGTATTTTATGGAGCAGAGAGATAAAAAAGAATGTAAAATTTAACATATATGAAACAATGGTCAAAAGCACGCTGTTGTATGGAATAGAGACTTGTCGCGTAACAGAAAAATACAAATCAAAAATGGAAAGTGTCGAAATGGATGCAATAAGAATATCTAGAATAGATCACATAAGAAATGAGATCATAAACGAAAGAATGGGAATCGAGGGAAGCATAACGGATGACCTCACTAGAAGGCAACTGATATGGTACGGCCATGTACAACGGATGAACGACGAAAGATTACCAAAGCAAGTCCCAGAATGGCAACCAATAGGGCGCAGAAAAAGAAGGCGTCCTAAACTAGAATGGCAACAGTCAATCCAAAGATCAATGAGTCAAAAAAATCTGACAGAGGATGATTGTCAGGATCAAAGGAGGTGGAAAATAGGCGTCGGACAACGTAGAAAAACGTTCTAAACCGACATAGTAGTAGTAGTATTTTAACTCATTATGTGATATTTACCTTTTCATAAATATCGTTAAAATTATTCAAGCCATTTACCTAGTCGGTGAAGGTAATGGGGCTTTTTTAACCTTAGTAGGGGGTTCTTTGTTTTTTGGTTAATTGAAGGGCTCTCTAATCCCGAAATTTTTTGTTGTGGTGAGAGTGAAGTATCCATGCAACGTTTATTCCGTATATTTATTATGGTCTAACCCACTCAGTTTCTCTACCAGATCGTCTTCATCAGTATTGTAGTCCATGTTAGAATCTTCTTTTTGAGTAACTTTTGTCTCTAAATCTGCACTTTTTTGACATATTTTTCAGTTGATTTCGGGGATAATCCACTTGTACATTAAGTGATTTTTTTTAATTTTGGGAATTTTTCCATTCGCTATACAAAATTCTTTATTTTGTCATAAATTCTAGAATGAATGTCCTGAAATAATTTATGATCCATTATTTCTTGAATTTCTTTGGGTTTTTCGTTCATTTTTAAAACAAGCTTTCATACTAATCGATTTTTAATACATAATGTTGTGAATATGCTTGTTATTCTCTAGCTAATACCCCAATCGGATTAAAAAAAAGCATAAAAACTTTATTTAGGACAATTTTAGTAGTCTAAAATATCCTTATTGCTTCCAGGTCTACATAGTTTCCTTATTTCTGATAATATATAAAGCTTAAAATATTCATCTAATTTAGTATGTTCCATGATCGCTGTTTTGTAAATGTTATAAAAAATTTACGAATATGCTGAATTTTATCAAATACCGTTTTATGGAATCAATATTTTAACCTCAGCAGGAGAACGTTGGCTTTTTATTGGCAAGAATGGAAATTAATGGATTTTCGGCCAAACCGACATCTGACAAAAAAATAACAAGCTCTAAAGTACATTTCAAACAGAACTCGAGATAAAAGAAAATAAAAAGCAAATATTTTTTTGTTTGCTACTCAAAAAAACAGTAGATCAAAACAGCCTTATTTGAAACAAAAGAAGTATACAGTGAGGTGGTGTGGGTTGAAACAAATTCAGTTTAAATTCAGGGGTTTGGGCTACGCCCGGACGTGTCAATTTAAACATATTTTTAGCTGTGAGATAATTTATGGTAAATTTATGCATACTGTGTGGCCCAAAAATAAGTGACTACCACCCACTTTATTCGTTTAAATAAAAAGACTCATTTTATATTTTATTTTTGAATTTTGCTTTAAGTTCTAAATAAACGAAATTATATCAGAATGTACTTTTTGACAAAAATTACAATGTATGCTATTAAGGTTTTATTATCAACATTATTGTCAAGGAGACAAAAAAACTGAATAACTACAAAATACCAGAATTTCATATTACTCTAATGCAGTGATTCTCAAACTTTTGTAGAGTGGGGAACACTAAAGCTGGCTTTTTTTTCTAGGGAACCCCTACACTAAGTACTTAAATATAAGACATAATGTTTGGTTTGTGTATGAAACCGACATTAACACTATTTTTTAAGCTTCAAACTAAAGAGTACGTATTATATTAATAACTCGAAAACAGTTAAAATACTATTTTTGTTGTTATTTTTTTAAAACTTAATGCGATGGATGGGCCTGTTTGGTTGAGACAAGTTTCTTAATACCGGGTACGATGTTTGAAAGTTGTATGGGCATATCTGCTTCAGGATTTAGTTTACTTCTTTTCGATTTTTGTAAGAGCATATTTTGAAAACCCTACTTCACAACGGTAAGTTGTAGCAAAAGGCAACAAATTTTTAACATCAAAACTAGCTCATTCTGGATATTCACTTCTAAGCTGGGCCCAAAACTCCAACAAAGTAGCCGAATTAAAAGTAGTTTTAGGGTTTCCATAGGCTGCAACATCAATTAGCTGGTCAGTTTGTTTTACAGTTAGAGTTTGACCTTTTTCGACTGAGACTGAGAACGGATTGCGAACTCAATCAAGATCCTCTTCTTGCCTTTAAAAATATTCTTTGAAACTTGCAGGTCCTAAAGAGGGTTGGTTATCTCAGAAGTAATTCATTCTGCTGTACTCTTTGACTAGGACACAAAATCATGCAGTATTGGAAAGCACTCAGTCACTTCTCTGTTTAGACAAGATTCCGAAATCTGTATTTTATTTAACAAAGCTTGAATTTTGTCATGTAGTGAGATAACTGTGACAGAAGCTTGAAAAGATATCGGCAAGATATTGTAACGATTATCCCAAAAAGGCATTAAATATTCCTTCAGAGTTACAAATTGCATGTGGAATTTTTGGGTGACGCAGTTTAATCAAAACAATTAGGCAAACATTGTAATGGGTTCGTTGCTCTGGGTTCCTGGTTCCTAAGACCGCGCAGCGTGACAATATGCCAAACATTGTAGCCCCTTTACATTAGTTATTGAACCATCATTGACAATCACATCACTTCGCAGAGTAAGCAGGTGATTGTCCGAATTCCTAATACTGACGCCCATGAGTTGAGAAGGACCTTTCGTCTGTAAAACAAATATTTTTGATAACATTTTCAGTCGCTTTTTCAATCATTGTTTCACAAAACTCCATGTTTCGAAACTGATCATCTGGAAAAATTTCTTGCCTTTTCTTGACATTAGAACTCCGGTACCCATGTCGTTTCAAAATGTTTTGAACGTTGCAAGGCAAAATATCATCGCTTATATTATTGCCTTACTGGAAGAGGGAGGCAAAGCTTCTGCTTCGGCACAAATCATAGTTTTGCGCCTTTCCCTTTCCTCTCCCATTTCACGAACAGAAGGTGTGACACATCTTGTTTGTTGGAAATTGGACCGTGCAACGACTTGGAATATCCCTTCCCTCAAACACGACAACAAATAAATTTGCCACATCTTGACAGCAATTTTCCCCTAAATACAATTGAACCATTTGTATTTTTTCTTGAACGTTCAACGTAATACGCGGCATGGCTTGAGCTAGAATTTACGTGAAAAACAAATACCCACTTCTCACCTGTTTCGCTGCACATGACGGAATGACGAAAAACTTCGTGAAAACAAGAGGTCACGATGTATACTCCTACCTTCCCACTACCAGCCCGAATACGGGTCTAAAACAGCGAAAAATATTTCAAAACATCGTCCAAAATATATTTTTCTCTCTGTTACTTCTCTCTTACATAGATAAAGCACAGCAAGCAGTGTATGAATCCTATAGCTTTTAACCATACTGTATATTCGTTTACCGCAGACACTGCTCTAATCTGTTAAGGCCTTCGCAATAAAGCAGACGGGGCCTCTAGTAAATGCAGAAAGCAGTAATCCTGGGATGATTGCATAATCAGGGCACACGATGCGGAGCACAAAGCCTTGTAAGTCAAAACACTTTACTGGAAAAATACAAAAGCTGATTTCAGTAATTCACGATTGTGTGGGGGGTGTGCTGTCTTCTGTTTTAACCGTCATATCATTACGATATCCCTAACATTCATCGGCTTGTCCAACAGTCAACTAACTGGTAGTGCATTTCCTTATTAAGCGGACTCTCTTACGATTACTTAACCATGTGTTCGGTTAGTGAACCGAACCGAACCTGTCTTTGTCGCGCACTGTTGTTTCATTTTTATTTATTTTATTTATTTATTTCAACAGTATCTACAGCAAAAAGCCAATTACAGATACCTTCTTACATTAAAAAAAGATTCTGTAAAATACTTACACTAAACATGATAAATAACAAACAAATCAAATTACATAGTTACTTGTTGATTAGCTAACATTGTCAATATCAACATCTGAATCATACTTGTTAAATAAGTTGCATAAATTGTAGATAGGAGAGCTTTTAAATAGAACATATTTTTCGTCCTTGAATTGATTCGATTTATGGCATGGATCTTAGGACAATCAATATCATCATTGTTGTTAAAAAAATTTTAGTTCTTCTTTGGTTTAGTGACAATCTATCAAATATTTTTAATAAGATCTTATTGTCACAAGCTCTTTGTGGATAACTTTCAAACTTTCTAAAGTGCATGGCTTTTAAAAATGTTCGTTGAACTCCCTCAATCATACTAATCCAAATGTCATATTGGGGGACCAGATAACACTTCCATATTTCAGTATTAGCAACACCAGACTGTCAAATAAGTATATGCTTACGTCAATGTTAAAACTTTTAGTATTTCTACAAATAAACCTAGCAACTTCTTGGGCACTCCCAATTTTAGAAATAATAGGTGATGAAAATGAAAGATTAGCATCGAAGGTTACACCCAGGTCCTTTTGTTCAGATACATGCTCTAGGTTCTAATTATTTATTGTATAATCAAATTCAATTAAGTTTTTGTTACGACTACATGACAAACAAAAGCATTTACCCAAATTTAAGTTAAAACCATTTTCCTGGGCTGTGTCTTGAAATTCACTTTGGAGTTTTTCAGAATCCTCCAATGAGGAAACTTCAACAAACAATTTAAAATCATCGGCAAATGCCAAGGATTCTACATTTTTTACATTAGAAATATTGTTGTTGAATGCAATAATAAAAAGAAGTCGTCCGAGATTTGAACCTTAGGGCACACCAGAAACTTACACAAATAGTAGACCTTTTAATTCTACGAACTGATATTTTTTATTTGTGCTAGTTCCCAAATAAGATTGAATTAAACTAATTAGGTATGGAGAAACATCAATTCCAGTTAGTCCATCCAAAATAGTGCTGTGTAAATAACATCAACTTGACTCTTTCTGTTTAAAGCTTCATGTACGTATTGAGAGAAAATTGTTAGATTTGTAAAGGTAGATCTTTTCGGTAAGAAGCAATGCTGTCTGGGAAATATTTTATTTGACACTTCTGCAAAAAGTCTGTCAAATATTATGAATTTGAATATTTTTGAAATTGTTTTAGTTCTCAATTTTTTGTCTTTTAATTGGATTGTAAGATTTTAAAGTTTCAGGGTTACACCTTCATGTACTGTCTTCATCTATTTCGTTTATACAAAAAATATATATAAAACCGAAATGCCTTTGTTGCATAGAAACTATTTCTTTAAAGAAATATTTTTTTAGTCAGCTGCGGATAAAACGATTTTATAAAAATCTTAAGAGCACACACAGCTTCAAATAGAGTTCGAATTGTGTTAGCTGCAGCAGCACAAAGACGGACGATTTCATTAAAATTCAAGTTCAAAGCAAAAACGAATGTCACACACGATCGCTCTTGAATATAACACAATCATATAATGCGAAACCCAGCTTTTAAAGGACACATTTTGTAGCTTTCCAAAATTAAAGGCCTCATATCAGGGTATCTATTCTGGGTCTTGAACGATATGACCATCCACATCACACGCTTTGACCAATAGCAAACTCTTTGCGGTCGCGTGTGCGACACATCGTTCAAGATCCAGAATGCCTACCCTGGAGGCCAAGTTCACGCAACTACCATCCTACCAACCTACCATATTTTCTTGAAACAATTCAGCCCATATTTGAACTATCTAAAACTCTACTTCGGAATGAGCTATAAACTTTGCACAGTTATAGATCTTCACAAAGTTAACAACTTCTTTGTGACTTCCATAAAGTCGTAAAGTAGTTACGAAATTTTAAAACACGTCGAAATTGCCACTCACTGACTCACTCACTTATGTATAAATCATCAAAATTCTATTGTACTTCCAGAAATGCTAGAAAGCTAAAATTTGGCAGACTGATAGAAGTTATAACCAAATTTTTGGGAAAAATCAAAAAAGCCCAAAATTCCAAGTACATTTCCCACTTCCAAAAACGCTAGAGAGCTGAGCTTTGGAAGGCCGATAAGGACTATGATAAAACCATGGGAAGAAACTAAAAAATCTTAAAATTTGAAATAAGGCATTGCCAAAGTTTTGAACCATATCTTCCATATTTTACTACTTTAAAACTTAAATATTATCCAAATCCCTTAAAAAAGGAATTAAATCTTAACAAAAACATTTCATGTAAAAAAAGCCAAGTACGCGAAAATGGTATTACGTAAAAAGAATTGAGATAAAAGTAAAGCCAAGTTCTCCAACACAAATTTTAAAACGAAAGGTTCCTAGTAGTGTGGAAATGTTTTTCTAAACTTGGCTATTACGGCTGCAAATGACTGTTAGGCATAGTGCTAAATTGAACATAAAGAAATTTGGATGTAATAGCAAAGTTTAAAAAACATTTCCAAACTAGTCAGAACCTTTCATTTTAAAATTTGTATTGGAAAACTTGGCCTTACTTTTATCTCAATTTTTTTTACGTAATACCATTTCCGCGTACTTGGTTTTTTTTTCATGAAAGGTTTCTGTGATGACCTTATAAAATATGAACTAAACACTCCAGTCTACAGTCTACTTATACTAACTGTGTCCTCTTATGTATGTCCGTGCTTGATGGCAGTGGCGTAGCGTGGGGGGCGCGGGGGGCGCGGGGGGTTCATCGCCCCCCCTCCGAGGGTACTGACGCCCCATGGGTGGCCGAAGCGCCGTAACGAAAGACCTGATGACCTTTTTTTTTTTGGTCGCAAGATTTTTGAGGGGCGCCTTTTTTAGCAGTCGCCCTCCCCCGCCCCTTTAGGCACGCTACGACGTTGCTTGGTGGTTGATTAAAACGTTCTTTGTTCTGCATTATAAGTGTAGCTTTAATAAAGTTTTGCTTCAGAATCTTAAATTCTGTAATCATTTGATCAATTCAGTGGGCTCAAGAAAAATATAAACATAAAACATAAACAGTAAACTTATCACGTCCTTGCAACGCAACTATAGGTAAATTTAGTGGGAATAAGGACACTGTTGTTCTGGTAAATATACGTTTTAATCCATCGGTAACGTTTCGACAATGGTCTTTTCGACAACGTCTGATGAAGACAAAAACCATTGTCGAAACGTTACCGATGGATTAAAACGTATATTTACCAGAACAACAGTGTCCTTATTCCCACTAAATTTACCTATAAAACATAAAACATAAGGAGTCACATTGGGGAAAGTGAATTTAGTCAACCAAGCAAGGTCTTCCCAATAGGCTTTTACAAAACCTACTGTAATCTTCTTTTAGATTATGCAGTACATGGTTAGGACCAATTATATTATAACAAGTCTGTAGGTTAATGCTTTGAATCCTCCAAAGCTAATCACAACAGTTTGGAATCAATACCGGGTCACAATCAAAAACTGCTAAAATTTTACAAAATTAATTTTATATTTTTGGTACAAAATCTTTGCCACTTTATTACTGATTTCACACACCTACTGACCTTTTAAATAATGTTTAAACTCAACCTAAACCTGATAAAAAATCTATTAAACAATCGGTAGGTAGATCGGGAAAACTTTTTGCCGAACAAAGTTCCTGCTTTACAAAATTAACCTCCTACCACTGTTCACTAAGACGAAGAATGTTTTGCAGAATTTCCATATACATAATATTCCAATACCCACGGTAACTGCCCATTCATAAACAAACAAAATAAAGGGCCTTGGGGTCCCTAAGCAAAAAAGACCTGATTGGTTGCTTTCAAAGACATATGCATATTATTTCCATATACTTAGTACGTATTATTACAATACCTACGGTACCTTACGATGCAGAATGCAAACATATTTGAAATAGCAATATCAATGGGTATAAGTCTATCCTTTTTGCGGTCCTTAAGATTAAATGTCCTGATTGGTTATACTTTTACGCATGAATATTATTTTATTCTTGTATTCGTTACGTCAAATCATCGGCGTACAGTTGACAAAAACTCTATCTATTTATTTCTAAATGTTTGCATCAAACGCCAACAATTGTGTAAATCTGTAACAGGGAGTATTGGAATATTACGTATATGACAATTCCTCGCAACGACTCGACCTCAAGTCAAAGCCAATCATCAGATTTAACCCTAAATCTCGTTTCGTTCTTTGACACAGTTTAGGGCCTTTGATTTTTCTAGGCTTTTGTAAGATCTATGTACTTTTCAGAAATTCGAAAGCGCCCAGCTGGAGATACATTTATTAAAAATGTATATATCTAAACTTTTCTTAGAAGTAACGAATTATTATATAACCTAACTGAAACGAACACGGCAATGCATTCGTTTCTAACCATCTGATGCACAAATTTAAAGAGAACACGTACTATCTGACAACACTGATATATGCCATTTTTTTACCAAACCTTTGTCCTGAGATAGAGAGAAATAGAAAACGAGAAAGCCGAATCCCACAATTTCAGAACCGAATCGGTGTCCTTATGACTCTAATATGTAAAGCCTAAGGTCACTATATATATATATATATATATATATATATACAGTGTGTCCACGAATAGAGTGCGGGTAAGGTATAAATGACAACAAATTATCGATTTAGATTCTGATTTTCTGGGAATCGCTCCTGCTCGGTCTTAAACTAACATGTTAAGAAAATAAGCCAAATCAGTATACAATATACAGGGTGGTTTAGTAGGTTGATTCGATAAAATGTGTGAAAAGTAAAGTACCTTTGTTTTAAGAAATAACAGAAAAGGTTATAAAGAAAAGGTGTTTAGAATTAAAGGTTACAGCTAATTCTCATTTTTCAGAACAATCAGGTAAAAATTATCTAAAGAAACATTTTCATAACCAACTTACAAAATCAAAGTTGGCTGATTTTTCTGAAAATTGAGAATCTGCTGTAACTTTTCGTTCTAAACAACTGTTTTTATTAACCTTTTCCGATATCTTTTAAAAAAAAGGTACTTTACAGACTTTACACTTAACACTTTTTATTAAATCTGCCTACCAAACCACCCTGTATATCAATTGATTTGACTCATTTTTTGAACATCTTAGTTTGCAACCAAGCAGGAGCGATTCCTAGAAAATCAGAATCTAAATCGAATTTTTTTTGTCGTTTATACCTTACATTATTAAATCAGCCTACTAAACCACCCTGTATATTATTTGATTTGGCTCATTTTTTTAATACCTTAGTTTGAGACCAAGCAGGAGCAATTCTCAAAAAAATAAGAATCTAAATCTAAAATTTGTTGTCATTTATACCTTACCCGCACTCAATCCGGGGACACACTGTATATGTAGTGACCTTAGTAATGCCACCTTTTGACTGATATATAAATATGTTGCCTTGTTATCTTTTGCTTAAAAAATTGCCTAAAACGAATTTTTCGCCTTAACAGAGCCAATATTTTTATAATTTTTAAATCTTAATCGATACACACAACCCAACATTGTCGGATTTATTATTGATATGAGAAATGGGGTAAAGAATGAGCTCCATATCCTTTCGGTATATGCTTATTTAAGCATAAAATAGCTCGGATTTTCAAATTTATACGCTTGGATATTATTTGGTTTTTAATATCGGAACAACGCAACTGATATGTGCTTAAATTCAATGCCTAGTTTAAAAATAAAATTTTGGTTCACCCATGAGCAATTCCACGCCAAGTCATCCAATTTACAAAAAAAGTGTTGCCGTGACATTTTATTTTTTTCTTTAATCATGCTTATTAAATGAAACAGCTTATGCTCAACCACTTTTGCACAATTTTAGATTTTTAAATTTAATTAGTATGTTGTACCCATATTTGAAAAGTCTAAAAACAGTCAAAATGGAACTTTAAAGAAAAAAATTATGCTCATAGTAAACAGCACTTAAAAAAAATTAACCTATAATTTTAAAAACATGCATAAAAGTAGTTTTCAAAAAAATGTGATGTTTAGCAAAATCTTTTATACTGGCTTAATTAGAGTAATTTAGAGAATATCCAAAAAACGCAGAAATTTTCGAAGATTTAATATTTTTTTGGGGTATAAATGTGTTTTCTTAAATTTTTGATACAGTGTTGGAAAGCTATACTCAAGGACTATATCTCCCTTGTATAAAACATATTTAAAAAGTAGACGTTACCTTGGAGTTCCACGAAGAAGTTAAGAATGTCTGGGAAATCCCTCAACTTCAGCATCAAAAATGACCCTGTCTATCGGGGTGCTGGTGGTAATCAAGTAGGGTAAATTTTTCACTGTATCATAAACTTTTAAAAACAAGAATAAAAAATCTGGGTCTGTAATCCTTAAGGTCACTACACATTTTTTTGTTATTTTAATATTTTTAGTGATGCTAAATTGCATCACAAATTACAGGCGTGGGTCTATGGGGGGGAATGCCCCCCCCCCCAAATCTGAAACTTTACTCAGTTTTGACATGGTAGGTGGTAGACGCTTTTTACTCATTGGGCGTCGACCGGTGAGATACCACCATGCCAGAAGTGAGTAGCGCTAAGTGGTATCACCACGTTCCGCTACTGCGCTGGCAGTCCGGTTCCAACAATGAGTAACAGATAGCATGATGGCGCCTCCAGGATCAAAATATTCCGGAGGTAAAATACCCGACCACTCGGATCTCCGGGCGTCGGGTGATCCTGGGGGTCCTTCATGCAAAGATATTAAAAGAAGACCAAAAAATCAACTCAGAATTGATTTTAGCAATATAAGAGGATTAAGTACCAACATGAATTCAGTTCACCAACATCTTGAAGAACAAAGACCTGACATCCTTGTTCTCACTGAAACTAAAATCAGTTCTGCAACACCTATTGTGAACTATCCTTATCCCGGCTATGACCTACATCACCGATTTCGACATAATTTTGGGATCTGTGTGTACATTAAAAATGACCTTTCATGTCATCGAGAGGAGAAGCTAGAACCAGCGAACCTCGATATTATATGGCTGAAATTCACCTCAAAGTCATCGACCAAGTTCATTTGCTGCCTCTACCGACCGCCAAGTAACACCGAGTATCAAAACTTTTTTGCAACATTATTTGAAAACTGTGATAGTATACAGTCTAACTATCCACATGCGGAAATTGTTTTTTTAGGCGATTTCAACGTCCACAATATACCCTGGCTAAAACACCACAACAAAACAGATAACGAAGGCAGGGAAGCAGAAGCTTTTGCCATAAGTTGTGGTCTAACGCAGCTTGTCGATGAACCTACCCGTATCTCAGAAAGGGGTGAATTTGCAGCGCTTTTAGACTTGTTCCTAACTACAAATCCTGACTTGTACACAATTCAAGTAGATCCCCCACTTGGTTCATCCGATCATAAACTTATAAGAACAAAGTGCGAAATGTTCATACCGCCAAGCCAACAATCACTTCCTCGTAAAATGTGGCACTATAAATCGGCAAAATGGAATGACCTTAAACAGTTTTACCTGGATTTTCCATGGCAAGAGGTTTGCTTTAAAACAGCTGATCCCACTATTTGCTGTAATGAAATAACAAAAGTAATCTTATCTGGAATGGATGCATATATCCCACATACAATAAAACGCAGAGCTAATGCAAAACCTTGGTTCAACAGCCAGTGTCAAACGGCTGTACAGAAAAAACACAGAGCATATAACCTTTGGAAACGACAACAAACCGCTCAAATAGTTGCAAAATTACTATTGACGCCGCCAAAGAAACATACAATCAAAGAATAAAAAACAGGTTGCTGAATTGTCCAAGTAGTTCTAGGTCCTTTTGGTCTCTTGCAAAAGCCGTTGGATCAAACTTCACCAAGTCATCCATACCACCTCTTACAGATAAAAATACTCACTTAGCCACAACATCAGAGGAAAAAGCCAATATGCTGGCCAAAATCTTTTCCTCCAACTCAAACCTAACAGTGCCAAATGGAAAAACTCCACCGTTCATTGAAAGGGTTTCCCACAGTATGCCAGAGGTACCCTTTTGTCACAGAGAAATACGAAAATCCCTTAAAAAGTTGGATACAAACAAAGCAATGGGTCCAGATGGCATTCCCGCGATAGTACTCAAAAATTGTGCTAGCGAACTCACCCCAACTTTCGCCAAATTATTCAATTTATCTTATAGGCAAGGAGTATATCCATCATCATGGAAGTCTGCCGCAGTACAACCCATTCCAAAGAAAGGAAAAAAGACAGATCCGTTAAACTATAGACCAATTGCTCTACTTCCGGTGATATCCAAAGTAATGGAAAGAGTTGTGAACAATCACCTAACCAAGTACTTGGAAAAGTACAAAATTATCAACGACAAGCAATACGGATTTCGAAAATATAGGTCAACTGGCGATTTACTTACATACGTCACTCACTTATGGCAAAAAGCGATTGAGTTGCGAGGTGAAACAAGAACAATTGCCTTAGATATATCTAAAGCATTCGATAAAGTCTGGCATGAAAATCTGCTCAACAAGCTCAAAGCAACGGGATTGTCGTCGAGACTTTGCACTTGGTTTCAAAGTTACCTTAAGAATAGATCCATTTATGTTGCACTGGATGGCCGGAACTCCAACTCTTACCAAATAAATGCTGGTGTGCCACAGGGAGCAATCCTTTCGCCAACACTTTTTCTGATTTACATAAATGACCTCATAGATAAAACAGTAAATCCACTTTATTGCTTTGCAGATGATGGCAATGTAGTCTCCTCAGTCATACCACCCACATGTCTCTCCGCACGTGACTTCCATTACCTTAGACTAACTGCAATATCACAGATAAATAACGACTTGGAGATAATAGAGGACTGGGGCAACAAAAACCTTGTACAGTTCAACGCGCAGAAAACCCAAGCAGCCCTGTTTTCAAAAAAGACCAGCACCGGTGAGCCAAACATCATGCTATCTGGAAGTGCTGTCGCATTGCAGAGCCAGTTGAACATCTTAGGAGTCACTGCAGAGACCAACATGTCTTGGCACAGTCACGTGGCAGATATAGCTAAAAGGGCGTCCCAAAAGCTTGGGGTGCTATTTCGTACAAGACATCTGTATACACCAAGCCAACTGCTGACACTCTACAAAGCCCAGATTCGACCAACTATGGAGTACTGCTCACATTTATGGAGTGCGGCACCCAAACATACCTTAATGCTTTTGAACACCGTGCAAAAACGAGCTATCAAGCTGATCAATGACCCCGCACTTACCCGTAGCTTGGATAGTCTCGAACATCGAAGATCTGTGGGCGATCTATCTCTCTTCTACAGGTATTATCACGGAAAATGCTCTGAAGAGTTGGCACATATGATCCCCCCGGGAGTAGCACCTACTAGGCGAACACGTCAAACAGACGGTAACCATCAATTTATTGTCAAAATAGAGGCACCAAGAACCTCATTATATCAGAATTCATATCTCTGGAGAACAGCATCGCTGTGGAATAAACTCCCTGCGACAGTTTTCCCTGCAGGTTACAACCTGAACCGTTTCAAAACCAAGACACACCAACATTTCCGCGCACTTGCCGCTTCTCGAGCGTGATAGGGATCTCCTTGCGAGTGCGCATACCCGTAAAAAAAAACACATAGAACACACCTCCTGGTCACTATGCTAGATAGTTTTGTGAAATATTTATTATGATATTTTCCCCCAAAATAAAGTTTCTAGATCCACCCCTGCAAATTAAGGTTTATCAGAAGGTAAAGTTTATTTATATGAGCACTGTTCAATAAATTATGATCTAAACTCTCTTCATAAGGTCACTACACAAATTTTTTAAAAGTTTATTTACTTTTTTAGTAGTTACCTACTGTCATATTTAAAAAATCGGAAAAGAAGTTGAGTTCTATAATTTCAGACACCGAACAATTTTTTTTTCTGAGCTTGAAGTAAATTTAGCATCTATAGTTAAATCATCCAGAGGAGTGAAAGAATGGTGTCCAGCTGTTGTTTCTTTGAGATTTTAATGTAAAACAAATCGTTTCACAGTACCTCCAAACGCATCACATGGGCTTTTACCATGCGTTAGTTTTGTACTTAGTTTTTTTTAATGCCCAGTGGCATATGCAGAAATTTTCCAAGGGGGTTGGGAGAGGGGGCTTGAGTAAAAGCAAAGTCCTGCAAAACCATTTTATTCTTCTTTCAGAAAAATTAAATCTTTAGGAGAAGTTATTCAATGGCTTTGGAAGGATTAAGTCCCAACCCCCCTTCCTCCTACGTACGCCACTGTTAAACTTGAACCATTTCATTCACCAAAGAGACAAACTAATTAATCTCAGTGTCTCACCCAAAATTTATTCTTAAAACTAAAAAAAAATCTCCGACAGTGTACGAAGATGGTACTTGAACCCACAAACTAGGATGTCACGCGAAACAGTATGTGGGTATAAATAAGACCCCCTGACGATGATTTTTATATATAATTTTTTTCTTTTTGCGACCGAATTAAAAAATGTGATTTTTTACATGCTTGAAACAAATAGCCTAAAAGTTGATGTTAAAATGATAGACCCAACTTTTTTATTTAACTTTTATATAAATGATACATTGTCAAGTAAAACAAGCTACAAGCGAAGTTTTAATAGACAGATAGACATACTAGATAGACAGACTAATTTTTTTAGTCAAAAGTTGCCAATTATAAGGTTTTTGCGGTTTTTCCAATTTTTAAAAATTTTGCTGAAACCAATAGACCTGAAATTTTTCTTTTACCTTGTATGATAGTCAAGCCACTGAGCTTTAATGTGCGCATAGACTTTTTTTGATGGACCATATTCCGCACCGGTGTAAATAATTAAAAATTGAGAAAATCATAAAATTACAATTATTTTAAAACTATTTTTGCGGTCTCAAAAAAGTGAGGTTATTTTTTTTTATATAGGATCATCCAACCAATATTAAAGATTTCTTCCGTCAAATTTGTTTTACATTAGATTTAATACAATCAAAATAAAAAAAATTATAGTCGCAACTGTTTTTCGTCTTTATTTTACCTTTAAAGTTGTCTGTAAAATACAGGAGGCGATATTAAAAATTAAAATTTATTAATTTGGTATTCCTAAGGGCAGTAATACATGTTATCAAAATTTGGATTTTTTTCGTGACATGGCGTGGAATTACTCCCATGTTAGTTTTTTGAATATACCCACATAGCACAAAAATCACACCACCGTTAAATTAACGTGTACAAAAATAATAAAACTATTTTTTACTAGAAACATCCTCATACCATGTAATATTTGTTTTGTTAAATCTACATGCTTAAAGATAATTAAAAAACAAGGAGAAATCATGCTATAAAAATGTAATTTTTGCTCAAATTTCTGGTGCTGTGTATATAACGTTTTTTTTTTACCCTTGTTATTACAACATGTTCTAAAACGCCACTAGATTAAGACTTCTCAAACCTACTAACTTTTTGCGTATTATTTTGTCACGTTTTCTCTTTATGTTTTTTAATCTAAAAAAGGCGCAAAAGCCTGTTCTAAAAGCCCTCTAGATAAAAACTTTTTAAAAGTATTTTTCTGCGGCTTTTTTTGTCAGTGTTTTTTTAATAACTTTTTCTTAACTTAAAAGTGACGCGAAAGAAAGCCCTAAAAGTTCACTAGGTTAAGACTACAACACTACAAGACAATTTTAAAAGATAGCGCTCAAGGCAAGACAAAATTAGGGTCACTGCATCACGAAGACGTAGTGTCTTCTTACGCCAGGCTTTCAGGATGCAGTGAGCCTAGACAAAATCTCTGTACATACATTATGTTTTCTTTAAAAGCTAAACAAGATTTTTCAACAGTAAACACCTTCATTTAACATTAATGTGTCTTTATCAGGTTAATAACTGATGCGTCGTGATCGTGAAGGATCAGGAATCAGTTAGGTTTTTTGAGCTTAGAGGCCAAAGCACTCCCGGATAGATTTTGTCGAAGTGCAAAATGTCCCCAATGGGTGGCGCTGCTTCTAGTCAAATCTCATTTCATTAACTGGTTTTTGAAGTTTAGAGGCCAAACCACTTACACAATAGAGTTCGCCGAAGTAAAAAATGTCGCCAATGGATGGCTACTTCTAGTAAAATCTCAAAAATATTTGCTGGAAAGCCATGCAAGTCACGTTTTAAAATTTTTGAAGAAAAGATGTGATTTTGACATTGATAAAAATTTACTTAGAATTATCTTGAAAATAACGTCAAAACATTTGATAATGGCGTTATTAGAAAACCGTTTTTAGCAACGTTATTTTATATAACGTTAATAAATGACCTATTAAGCTTGTTTCCATACATGAAATAAACGTTTTTTTCTAGCAGCTTTTAAAATCAATGTTTTTTTTCTCATGCGTTTTTTACGTGTTAAACACGTGATTGTGATATGTGGGTAATTAATAAGAAATATATTTTTTGAATGGATCTACCGGAAATGCAAAACCAGATAAAAAACAAAACCCTTCATAATGGGATTTAATATTTATATGAGGTAATGTAGTTACAGATTGAGCTCCATATATTCGGAATTTTCAATAATATGCTTATTTAAGCATAAAATTGCCCTCGGAAATTGAAATTTGTACGCTTGGATAGTATTTACTTTTTATAATCCCTCTAGAATAATATTGGGAATATTTTAAATAGCATGTGCTCAAATACAATGCCCAATTTAAATATAAAACTCTGGTTAATCCACGTCAGTTTTTGGATGTTATTTATAATTCAATCCAAAATAAACTTTTTAAAATGAGCTACGAAAAACCACATCCAGATTAATACCAACTAGGATAATATTTTCATCTCTCAGAAGTTTTATCTCATAGCGAAGTTTGGAAATAGCTAAGAATTTTATTTGGCTTCCTTTCCCTCTATTTTATTCTGTAGTTGCTTTTGTTTGAGATTTGACCAATATATGTCAAATTTTCTTTAGTTTTCAGATTTTTATTTAGTTTTGTTGTTTTTTATTATTATGTCGGTTTAGAACGTTTTATTACGTTGTCCGATGTCTATTCTGCATCTCCTTCGATCCTCACAATCATCTTCTGTCAGATTTTTTTGACTCATTGATCTTTGGATTGACTGTTGCCATTCTAGTTTAGTACGCCCTCTTTTTCTGCGCCCCATTGGTTGCCATTCTAGGCCCTGCTTTCGCAATCTTTCATCGTTCATCCGTTGTACATGGCCGTAGCATATCAGTTGCTTTCTAGTGATGTCATCCGTTGTCATGCTTCCCTGTATTCTCATTCTGCCTTTTATGATCTCATTTCTTATGTGATCTGTTCTAGATATTCTTATAGATCTTCTTATTGCATCCATTTCGACACTTTCCATTTTTGTTGTGTATTTTTCTATTACGCGACTAGTCTCTATTCCATACAACAGCGTGCTTTTCACCATTGTTTCATATATGTTAAATTTTACATTCTTTTTTATCTCTCTGCTCCATAAAATACTGTTAGGATATCCAATAACCTTTTTGCTTTTACTATTCTTTTTTCCAGTTCTTTATAGTCTGTTCCTGTCTTATCAAATGTGACATCTACATACTCATTGCATGGAGATATTACTTGTCCATTGTCTGGTTCTAAGTCACTGGATTCGTTTCCAATACATAAGTACTGTGTCTTGTCCACGTTCAATGTTAATCCCCACTTTTGGTATTCTTCCATTAACTTTCTCATCATATACTCCATGTCTTCTTTATCATTAGCTACATTTACTTGGTCCTCAGCAAACTGTAGTGTGTATATGGTAAATCGGTCGTTAAGTATTCCCTTGCTGTGCACTTTACGTTTCCAGTTTTTTAGAGTATTGCGATATATATTTTAAAAAGAGTTGGAGAGATACAACATCCCCGTCTTCAGCCTTTTTTGTTGTAAGGGGGAGTAAATGAGACACGAGGTCCGGCGCGAAGCCTTTTAAAGGCGACGCGCGAGGATGCAAGCCATCCCCGATTTCGGAGACTTTTGGTAGAGATAATGGAGGCCACTTTAAAGGGCGGGGTCACGGAAAAAAATAGAATTCAGGCTATCTTTGTTGGATACATCTATATTTCGAATTTGTTTCTCGCACTGCAATAGAAGAAGCTTTTAAGAATTCCTTGATGTTCTTGTCATTAAATATTTAAAGTTTTTCGTGCTAAGATCTTCGTTGATATGAAGACATCTTTGAATTAGAATGTTTACGCCAAGCAAAGCTTCTCTGATGCCAATTCCGGCTCTGAACCATATCAGATTGTCACTAATTTCGGCATAGTGTTATTCTCTTGCAAACAATTAAAATAATAAACTTTATTATGTGGCTTGTATAAGCGCTAGCAAATGTAGATTGAAACTATTTTTATATTATTCTGCCTCTGTAAGCCCTCAAAAAACAAAAATTCCAATATTTTACTCATCAACAAACTTTGAAAGCTTGACAGTAATTTCATCGGGACCATACGCCCGCCTTTCCACCTTTGGTTTGATTCATTCATTCATTCAGTTGATATCATTATTTTTGAGACAACTTTTTTTTGTTGGCCAATGCTATTTGTTATGGTAAACAGCTGATAACTGTCAAAAAGTTTTCTCAAAAATTATGATATGGAGATTAGTTTCTATTAGTTTTTTTATATTTTCCGTCTAAATAAGAGTAATTTATTTTTTAAAGTTACGGTCCCGTCAAATATTGTTTACTACAAGAAAAATACTAGATGGTCTAAATTTTGTTGGTAAGGTTTTAAATTTTTACTTATCATTTTAAACCGGATTATTACTTTTTTTATTTTGAAAAACAAAATCTAATTACGAGTTCAAATTACTGTAAAATTTTCTTATAAATGGGATTTGTAAGTATTGTTTCAGAAGTTAAAAAGCAGCATATTTGGGAATCTCATTTGTAAAGATGGTATGATCGATATATCGTAGGTTGTTTCTTAATTCAACATTAATAGGTAAGCTCTCTTTGTAGTAACCTAAAGCTTTAATAAAGACTGATTTGGTGTAGCCAATGAAGAGGAGTGGGGAAAGTATGTACCAAATTTTTACTTCGCCTGATAGTTGTTTTTTAATTTTGGCTTTAGCTGTTTTTTTAATAAAGATTTATTATAATTTTGATGTCCCTGCTTCCTGGCTATACAGGGTGGTTCCTAAATATTGGTCAAAAATTCATGGTGTGATTCCTGAAGAATTTTCATGAAAAAAAGTTCCTAGAAGCATTTGTCGAAAAATGGTTCCTAGGGGAACTGTGCCCTTTTAAAAAGGACACCCAGAAGACTGTTTCTCCTTAATACTTCCAAAACCGTCCATGCAAAAATCATGAAATTTGGTAAAACGTATAAACTTTTAAAACTGCATCAGAATTTCAGCTCAGAATTGCAATTTTTCTATGGTACGTCCCTGATTAAAATTTTGCAATTCTGAGCTGAAATTCTGATCCAGCTTTAAAAGTTTATACGTTGTACCAAATTTCATGATTTTTGCATGGACGGTTTCGGAAATATTGACACTTAAATTTTGGTTAAATTTTAGGTTTGGTCTATGTGGCCCTAAAGATTTTATTTGTAATCGCAGTTCATATATCAACGTATTTAAATTTGCACAGTTAATTATGTAATCGACGGTATTCATTTCCATTTTATAAACAAACGATAACAAAAACAAACAATGACATGCGATCAAAACAAACTTATACGTCTTCACTAAGGATAGAACTGGCTTCGTAGCAAGGGCAACAGACGTTTTCGCACGATGATGATTGCCGACTTCAACTAATACCCATACCCCGCTGAAAAACGGGTGAAATTGAAACCTTGCCCCGCGCGACGCTGCCGGCTTGTAATTATTTACGCTAAAAAGGTTCAATTAATCACTTGCTGTTAACCACATATAATAAAAAGGACTAGACAATCATGTCGTAAGGGAAGATTTAACTGTTTTTAAATAAATTAATTAAAAATACTGTTTGTTGTCTAGTTTTGGGAGGGCACTGCCCCGTTGCCCTCCCTGTAGCAGGCGCCACTAGGTTTGATTGATGGCATGTAAAACTAAATCGTGGATAATTTCTATTCCTGTATCTTCAACGAAATCAAGCTTAAATTCTAGTCGATCATTATTTAAAAAAATTTAAAATTTTCCATCTGAATAACAGTAAATTATTATCTAAAGTAATGGTCCCGTCAAATATAAAAGAGAAATATTAGATGGTTTAAATTTTGTTGGTAGGATTTTAAATTCTTACTCGTACATATCATTTTAAGCCGGATTATTACTTTTTTTTATTTTAAAAAAGGAAATCTTATTACAAGTTCGGATTACTTTAAAATTTCCTTATAAATAGGATTTGTAAGTATAATTCCAAAAGTTGAAAAGCAGATTACACAAATTTTTCTTGCTCTAATAAAAGTTTTACAGGTTTTATAGGTTGGTTTAAAAAAAAAGTTAGTGGCTACAGAGCACAGTGTGCCTGAATGAAGTATAGGTTACATAAAAATGGTTCCAAAAACTAATTGCACATTTTGAATATGGACTATTTCCTGACTTCAGAGCCATATTCATATAAATCCTAGCTGATCCTTATCAATTTTTTCTCATTTTTCTAGTTAGTCTAGACGCTGGCTCCTGTCACGTGTGACCTAATATGTGCACTCAGTTTGACAGCGGTGCATTGTTAAGCACCCATAGGAGTATTTAAAAAGTGTGGTCACGTCGTGGAACATGGTCGTTTGGCCGCCATCTTTGAAAATTTCCGCCAAATTGATAGACTTTTTGTTTAAGCGTATCTCCCTACCCAGTGATCTGATTTGAATTTTAGCTCACACTAGTACTATACTATATTTTTCGAGAAAAAAAAAGTTGCTTCGATTTCAAAATTTTTTATATATCTTTGCGTTTCAGATGATTCTGAAACTTTTTTGTTGCGCCGTCTGTCTGTCTGTCTGTCTGTCTGTCTTTCTTTCTTTCTGTCTGTCTGTCTGTAACGACCAACGCGCATAACTCAAAAACCGCTTGCCCGATTTTAATGAAATTTGGTACCTACGCTGGGTTTTGGGTCGAGATGGTCCCATTTAAAAATGGGGGTGTATTTCAAAAATTAGAGTTTATGTAAAAATATGGCGTGTGTGATATCAAACGAAAGGTAATTGCGTCTGGAGTTAAATAAAATACATTTTACTTTAAAAAAGGGTGGGGGTAAATTTAAAAAATTAGTGTTTATGTGGAAATATGGCGTGTGTGATATCAAACGAAAGGTAATTGAGTCTGGAGTTAAACAAAATACATTTTAGTTTTAAAAAAAAGGTGGGGGTAGATTTGAAAAATTAAAGTTTAAGTCAAAACATGGGTATCAAACGAAAGGTAATTGAGTCTGGATTTCAATAAAATATATTTCAGTTTTTAGTTATATTAGCTCACACGTACACTATAACTATAGTACCTAGTGTGAGCTTAGGTGCCCATAGATTGGCAGAGTATTTTAAAGCTCACTATACTTCTTTTTTATGGACAAATAAAGTTTGTCATTACACATTTTTAAATAAATCAAGTAGTTTTTGAGATATACCAGGATTATTAGTATTTCCGCTCGCAAAAGAATTAAAATTATAGAAGGTTTTAAACCTTTTACAGAAGAGGATATTGACTTTATGATTTTAAAGTTTGATGGATGGTACCCCTAAAGACTGCCTTAAAGAGGGTGGTTTCTAAAACTGCTCACAATATTATAGAAAAAGTGAATTTCGCTTCTTTTGATCAACATTGTCATATCTTTTATAATTTAAAAAAAAAAGTCGATTTTGGATTGAGAACATGGAATATTTACAAAATTGTATATTATAGCTGGCTTGTACAGCTAACTATCAAAGCTAGGATGCTAAGTGATACATCAAAAGAAGCAAAATTAAAAGTTCTATAAAAAAATTATTTTATCGTTTTTCGTTAGGATGCATCGTTTCGCTGCAAACTCACTTTTTGTATAATCTTGTGAACAGTTTTAGAATCCACCCTTTTAATGCAGTCTTTAGGGGTACCAAACAAAAGAAAAACAAATGTCAATAATATTGTAGCTATAATAAAATGAGCATAGGTATTATTTTAATTATTTTGCGGGTAGAAATACTAATAATCTTGTTATATCTCAAAAACTACTTGATTTATCAAAAAATGTGTAATAACAAAATTAGTTTGCTTTTAAAAAAGGAGGAAAAGAGGCTTTAAAAAATTAAAATCGAACCGCTGGGTTCAGGGACATACGCCTAGACAAAAATCTATCAATTTGGCGGCCATTTTCAAAGATGGCGGCCAAACGACCATGAGTTCGACCAATATACTTCTGGGTGCTTAACAAATCCCCGCAGTCAAACTGAGCGCACATATTAGGTCACCCGTGACGGGATCCACCGCCTAGACTAACTAGAAAAAAGGCAAGCAATTGAAAAAATTTCGAGAAGAGGAAGAATTAAAGTTTTTTGGCGATAGTTGTAAAAAGCCACTGTACGTTTTCATAAATGTTAAGTGAAATATTTCCCAACTACTTCGTGACCGATATCCTGTCTAATTTTATAAAAATGAGAGATTATTAAGATTAAGAAAAGGTGTATAAATTGCCGCAAAAACTTTTAAAAAAGATTGTGATGAGCCGAAATTCAAAGAATTCTACAACTAACAAAAAACTAATTCATGTTTTTTAGTTAGAGTGGCAATTTTAACTAATTTATTTAGTCAATTTTGAAAAAAAAAATGTCTTCAATATTTTTCAAACAATGACGAAACTACGATAGCCTTAAATCAACTAAAACTTATCTTACCTTGACTTTGACGTTCAGTCTATATTTTGTTAAAAGAGCTGTGAAGTATGTCAAAAGTGTGTATTAAAACCATTGAGCTGTATAAGGCCCTGAAAAGAAGTCAATGATTAAAACAAAGAAAATGAGTTCCCCTTTTCCAGTTGTTTTTATACTGGGATTTTCCATCTAATCTAGATCAATCGCCCAGTTTCGCAAAGTTAAATATTTTTAGCATAACAAACATCCAAGTACCCAGCCAGGAATCGAACCCGGACCCCCCATGTATGAAGCATATGTTGCTAGCACTACGCTACTGACGACGATTTGTATTGATGTGAGGCTCAATTAAAGCAGTCAAACCTGTTTATAAATTTCAAAATTACGCCGAGCTCTACATCCCTTAGCTTTTCTAGTTTAAAAGAATGGAAGACGTGAAGCGTTACAGTGTTACATCTCGTACAGAGCATTCACACAGTTTTAAATGCGAATATTCTACTGAAACAGCACTTTAGTTTTGGAAAATTGGAAAAAAAGTCATGAAGAAAACGAATTTATACTTTCAACATAAAAGGTAATATTTTAAAATGGTTTCAAAATTATTTAAGTAAAATATTTCAGAAAACGAAAATTATGGATATTTACTCTAAGGAAAAATCAATTAATATTGGGGTTCCTTAAGGTAGTAAATTGGGGCCACTATTGTTTATTTTATAGAGGGTGTCCCAACTGAAAGGTAACAGAGGTGTTTTTGGGTATTTTTCGTGCGAGTTTGGAGAAACGCTCGAACACGTCAATTTTGTTTGCGAGGGGGACACTTTTTGGCTATCTTGAAATACCATCTTTGAGGGGTACACTTTACCCCTATATTTTGAATAGAAAAAGTGGGTCTATTGATACCTTGTTTTAAAGCTCTCTTGAATATCTTTACAACCATGTAAAAATTTCGAAAATCCAGTGATTAGTTTTTGAGATATTTGCTTTGAAATTTTGAAATTTAACATGGGATGATAAAATAAAAGTTAAATCCAAAAAATATAAAATTCTAATTCAATTTTTATTTTATCAGTCTATGTTAAATTTGAAAGTGTGAAGGCCATTATCTCAAAAACTAATGGATAGATTTTTAAAATTTTTACAGGGTTGTAAAGACATTCAACAGGCCTTCAAAACAAGTTATCATTAAAACCACTTTCCCTATTCAAAACATAGGGGGTAAAGTATATTCCTCGAAGGGGGGCGTGCTACAAAAACTTTAAGATAGCCAAAAAGTGTCCCACTTGCAAGCAGAATCGACGTGTCCGAGCGTTTCTCCAAATTCGCACAAAAAATACCCAAAAACACTTCTATTACCTTTTAGTTGGGACACCCTGTATATAAAAATGCGTTTTAATTAATACACAAAATAAAAGTACCAAAAACAGTTTTTTTGCTCTAAAACCCAAACGGCTCATTTGCGGACATATGTTTACCAGACAAAAAATGTTTGCTTTGATGGCCCCTACCAACCTTTACAGTTTTTCGGTATATTTTTGGAACATCCTGTACAGATCAGAGCCATATATGGTTCACTTAACGCTACTATATTTTACCTGAAGGTGAAAATCATTTTTTTATAAAAATAAATTTTCCTAATAACTGACAAAAACATACTCACCTGTGGTGTAAAAAACCTGTCAAAAAATATATACAGGGCCGCTATTCGATCTTCAATATACGTAAGTAACATGGACCTTAATCTGCTTAGTATGATTAAGGAAAATGTATCATAAAATCTATAATATAATTTGATTAATTCGCCAAATTGACGAGGATATTAAAGGTGTAAGTGCGCCATTTTCAATGATGAATGGCAATTTCGCGAACCATTGCACAGAAAACAAATTTATTTTCAAATTGCCCTCATATTGATGATCGTGTCATGTTAGCTTTGTGGATTGTTACTAATTACTTAAAACATTAATATTATCAGTGTAGTACCAATAAAATATTAAAAAGAGGATGGAAAAGATCATGGGGCGGTAAAAATATACAGGAAAATTTGAAACCGACACGCCGACACGAAAGAAATTACTATTACTATTATGTCGGTTTAGAACGTTTTTTTACGTTGTCCGACGCCTACTCTCCACCTCCTTGGATCCTGACAATCATCTTCTGTTAGATTTTTTTGACTCATTGATCTTTGGATTGACTGTTGCCATTCTAGTTTAGGACGCCCTCTTTTTCTGCGCCCTTTTGGTTGCCATTCTAGGACCTGCTTTGGTAATTTTCCGTCGTTCACCCGTTCTACATGGCCGTGCCATATCAGTTGCCTTTTAGTGATGTCATCCGTTATGCTTCCCTCGATTCCCATTTTTTCTTTTATGATCTCATTTCTTATGAGATCTGTTCTAGATATTCTCATTGATCTTCTTGTTGCATCCATTTCGACACTTTCCATTTTTGTTTTGTATTTTTCTGTTACGCGACAAGTCTATTCCATACAACACCGTGCTTTCATATATGTTAAATTTTACATTCTTTTTTATCTCTCTGCTCCATAAAACACTGTTAATACATCCAATAATCTTTTTTGCTTTTGCTATTCTTTTTTCCAGTTCTTTACAGTCTGTTCTTGTCTTATTAAATGTAACACCCAAGTATACATACTCATTGCATGGAGATATTCCTTGTCCATAGTCTAGTTCTAACTCACTGGATTCGTTTCCAATACATAAGTACTGTGTCTTGTCCACGTTCACTGTTAATCCCCACTTTTGGTATTCTTCCATTAACTTTCTCATCATATACTCCATGTCTTCTTTATCATTGGCTACAATAACTTGGTCGTCAGCAAACTGTAGTGTGTATATGGTAGATCGGTCGTTAAGTTGTATTCCCATGCCGTGCACTTTAAGTTTCCAGTTTCTTAGAGCTACTGCGATATATAATTTAAAAAAAGTTGGAGAGATACAACTTCCCTGTCTTAAGCCTTTTGTTACCAGGAATTCTTTTCCATTTTTAATTTTAGATTTCGACCCTTTGTCTAATTCTTTTATCGCTTTTATGTATGTATGATTGATATTAGTCTGCTCTAACACTGTCCATAATTTTTCTACTGTAACGGTATCATATGCTTTTTGTAAGTCCACAAAGGTAACATGAGTCTCTATATTTCTTGCGCTCCTTTTCTCAATTACTTGTTTAAGACATAAAACATTATCACTACAAGATCTGCCTGTCTGTAACTGTCAAATGTCAAATCGAGTGACCCAGGCTGCAATGTTACAAGCTACCAATTTATGCAACAAATTAAATGACTGATAAAAATATTAAACGTTATTAAATTTATTATTTATTACGACCTCGAAAGGGAATTTGGCCGTTCTTGGAGGAAGTACAACTATAAATGTCTTTCTCGATTATATGAACAATGTAGGAAAATCATACATGGCTCTTTAATTTTCTTCTTTAAATTTTCACACATTCACTTCTTTATATTTGACTTCAATGTTAATTCTTTATATTTGACTTCAATGTTAAAGCTATTCAACTTTTGTATTCTAATATTTACTCTTTAAACTTTTAGAAACCTTTCTGTCTGAATGAATATAGGTATATTAATTCAACAACTTTTTAAACGTTTATCGAATAAAATTATTTAATCAACTGTTTAATTTACTTGATATTCCTGTTTAGGTTTGGGATATTATAATGATTAACAACGCCGATTTTAGGGCAACAAATGGTCTGCATTTGAAGTTAAGAAAACCAGAAAAAGACAGCAGTAATATTTCAAATGAACCGAACACAGTAATAATCAAGTTTTAAAATTAAAATAAACTTCAAAAGTAATCATCAAAAGAGTTAGGAATAATAAAACAATAATATTATACAAAGTTAAAATAATTGACAAATTCAACATTTCCCCAGTTTAAAAAAAACCTTAAATCAAGCGAAGTGAGGCGTATGGAAAACCGCTCAAGAATGCATTCCAACGGCCTTTTTTCGTCTTGTTAAAACCACCCTGCTTGGTAGGCACTCATAGCTTGCCGTTGATTCGCCCAAACTCTAATGCTAAGGCGCTCTACAAAGAAAGGGAAAGACTGTGCTTTAAACGGTCTAGACAAAAAGAAAAGACCCAGCGTAAGCCAGATATGAGTCGACTTAGAAAACCGTTACAAATTAAAATTGCACTTCGTATTACAGTGAAGTCCGGATATAACGAACCTCAAAAATGAACTAAATACGGTTCGTTATATCCGAGGTTCGTTATAAACAGTAAAAAATAAATTTTGTTTAATTTTTTATGTTTAGTTTTTTAATAGTATCCAAGAATAAGAAAACTAAAAATATTACAAAAAATACTATAAATTTTTATATTTTTAGAAAAAGGCATAATACATACGAATAAAGACGTTTATTATTATTGTTATACATATAAATATGTAAAGTACATAATATGATGGTATGTAATACATACATAAAAAAGCCTAAATCTTTTTTTTTATTATTATGAAATCCATAATTTTTGTTTGTACATTTCTACTTGAAAAATATTCCCTGTTTATATAGCTTTTAAGATTACAAAATGATGCCCATATTTTATCAGGGACTTGGCGTGATTCCAAAAAATTACGAGTTTCCGAAATTTTGTTTTCCATTTCACGAATGGTTGGAACATACACCTTAGTGACTTCAACAGAATTATCTTGAACGGGATCATCATTATCTTTGTCATTATTACTTGAAACTATGTTTGAGGTTACGGAAAGATTATAATTTGTTCATCAGTCAACGTTTCTCTTGCTACAATGTCTTTATCAATAGTCCCATAATCGTTAAAATCGAAGTAACACATTTTTCTCTTAGCTTGTTCTTCTACTAAATCAAGCATATCATTATCGAATTCATACTCGTGATCATATTCTGGGTCTTGTGCATGTCTTTGCAACCATTCGTGTCGTTGCCGTTTCGTCTAGTGTGAAAATGCCCATTGTCTGCTTATATAAAGTTCGTTTTAAAAGAAAAATACATATTCTAGATTATTAAAATTAAGTTCGCTTTATCCGGAAGTTCGCTATAAGCGGGATCGCTATAACCAGTAAGACAATACATGAGTATTTATGGATGACTTTTCGTATAAAGAAAAAAGGTTCGTATTAACCAGAAGTTCGCTATAAACGGGTTTGTTATAAGCGGACTTCACTGTATTTAATAAATTTAGAAAAAAAAACTTTTTGAAAACAAGCTTTTATAAAATGGACTAAAAAGCATAAAATAATTTTTTCAGTGTTCTGATATTATAATAATTTTTTTCTAAATTTATTTTTTATTTTTAGATTTGTCTAAGTCTATGTATTTCAGCTAGCGCATCGATATTGCAGGGAGTCTTTCCTGTCAATTTTGAAATATCTAAGTCTTCGATGAGAAGGCCGTCCAACGATTTGATACTAAACAAGATACAAACTAAAATTTTACCCCCTCTCCGCCCTCCACGTTAGGGGGGATTATTGGATTGTCATTGGAACTATATTGTTGTGCGAAATTTAAAGTTAATCGGATACGTGGAAGTCAGTTGAAAGTAATCAGAAAAACTTGACATTAAATCGTCCATTTTGAATCCGTTATATTAAATTTTTGTAATCTGATCAAAAATTCGTAATCCTCATCCTCAAAACCCCCAGATACCAATTTTGGTGGAAATCCAACAAACTAAAATTTTACCCCCTCTCCGCCCTCCAGGTTAGGGGCACGGTAGGCAGTCAGTGATACCACATTATTGGATTGTCATCGGAACTATAACGGTATACGAAATTTAAAGTCAATCGGATACGTGGAAGTCAGTTGAAAGTAATCAGAAAAACTTGAAATTAAATCGTCCATTTTGAATCCGCCATATTGAATTTTTGTAATCTGATCAAAAATTCGTAATTCTCATCCTCAAAAACCCCCAGATACCAATTTTGGTGGAAATCGGACAAACTAAAGTTTTATCCCCTCTCCACCCCCCACGTTAGGGGGGAGGTAGGTACCCGATGAAACCACATTATTGTATTGTCATCGCAACCAAGACGCTATGCAAAACTTGAAGTCAATCGGATGTTTGGAAGTTCTTCAAAAATGAGTTGCAAGATTTGATTACATACAGGTGAAGCGGAGTGGGACAACTGGGCGCCGCCAACTGGGCGCCGCCAACTCGGCGCCGCCAACTGGGCGCCGGGCCAACTCGGCGCCGGGTCAACTCGGCGCCGCCAACTGGGCGCCGGCCAACTCGGCGCCGGACTAAAAATTTTTTTTTTGATAAAATGTGTGGATGAAAAATAAAATATATTATTTATATAATAACATCTTTAAAAAATCCTTTACGCAATTTTTTACAAGCTTTTATATTTAGCTTCAGATGTTCTGTGTAACTGACTAACTATCTATCAAATCTTGTGAAGCGTTTTTGACACACTTCCCATTATCCGATTTGGATGAAATTTGGTACACACGTAGTGGTCTCATGACAATACAACACTAAGAAAATATCCTCCCACCCCTACCCCCACCCCTTCTATAGAAAAATGTGTTTTTGACACACTTCCCGTTATCCGATTTGGATAAAATTTGGTATACACATAGTGGTCCGATGATAATACAACAATAAGAAAAAAATATCCTCCCACCCCTACCCCCACCCACTTCCATAGAAAAATTTGTTTTTGACACACATTCCCGTTATCCGATTTAGATGAAATTTGGTATACATATAGTGATCCGATGACAATACAATATTAAGAAAAAAATATCCTCCCACCCCTACCCCCACCAACTTTCATAGAAAAATGTTTTTGACACACTTCCCATTATCCGATTTCGATGAAATTTGGTATTCACATAGTGGTCCGATGACAATACAACATTTAAAAAAAATATCCTCCCACCTCTACCACCACCCCTTCCATAGAAAATGCGTTTTTGACACCCTTCCCATTATCCGATTTGGATGAAATTTGGTATTCACATAGTGGTTCGATGACAATACAACAATAAAAAAAAATCCTACCACTCCTACCCCCACTCTCATCTATAGAAAAATGCGTTTTTGACACACTTCCCATAATCCGATTTGGATGAAATTTGGTATACATATAGTGATCCGATGACAATACAATATTAATAAAAAAATATCCTCCCACCTCTACCCCCACCCCCTTTCATAGAACAATGTTTTTGACACACTTCCCATTATCCGATTTGGATGAAATTTGGTATTCACATAGTGGTCCCATGACAATACAACATTATAAAAAATATATCCTTCCACCTCTACCACCACCCCTTCCAGAGAAAATCCGTTTTTGACACCCTTCCCATTATCCGATTTGGATGAAATTTGGTATAAATATAGTGATCCGATGACAATACAACATTAAAAAAATACTCTGCCAATATATGGGCCCCTAAGCTCACACTAGGTACTATAGTTATAGTGTACGTGTGAGCTAATATAACTAAAAACTAAAATATATTTTATTCAACTCCAGACTAAATTACCTTTTGTTTGATACCACACAAGTCATGTTTTGACTTAAACTCAAATTTTTGAAATCTACCCCCACCCTTGAAAAAAAAACAGAAACTAAAATGTATTTTGTTAAAGTCCAGACTCAATTACTTTTCGTTTGATGTCACACACGCCATATTTTCACTTAAACTCTAATTTTTAAAATATACCCCCACCCTTTTTTTTAAATAAATTAAAATGTATTTTGTTTAACTGCAGACTCAATTACCTTTCGTTTAATATCACACACGCCATATTTTCACATAAACTCTAATTTTTGAAATCTACCCCCACCCTTTTATTTGGTTTGTGTTCGTTGGATTTTGTTCATTTTTAAATGGGAGCCTAGGTACCAAATTTCATTAAAATCGGCCAAGCGGTTTTTGAGTTATGCGCGTTGGTCGTTACAGACAGACATACAGACACACAGACAGACAGACAGACAGACAGACAGACAGACATACATACAGACAGACAGACAGACAGACGGCGCAACAAAAAAGTTTCAAAATCATCTGAAACGCAAAGATATACAAAAATTTTTGAAATCGGAGCAACTTTTTTTTTCTCGAAGAAATTAGGATCACCATAGCTCACACTACTATAGTATAGTATATGTGTGAGCTAAAATATCCTCCCACCTCTACCCCCACCCCCTTTCATAGAAAAATGAGTTTTTGACACACTTCCCATTATCCGATTTGGATGAAATTTGGTATACATATAGTGATCCGATGACAATACAATATTAAGAAAAAAATTTCCTTCCACCTCTATCCCCACCCCCTTTCATAGAAAAATGAGTTTTTTGATACACTTCCCATTATCCGATTTGGATGAAATTTGGTACACACGTAGTGGTCCCATGACAATACAACATTAAGAAAAAAATATCCTCCCACCCCTACCCCCACCCCCTTCCATAGAAAAATTTGTTTTTGACACACATCCCGTTATCCGATTTAGATGAAATTTGGTATACATATAGTGATCCGATGACAATACAATATTAAGAAAAAAATATCCTCCCACCTCTACCCCCACCCCCTTTCATAGAAAAATGAGTTTTAGACACACTTCCCATAATCCGATTTGGATGAAATTTGGTATACATATAGTGATCCGATGACAATACAATATTAATAAAAAAATATCCTCCCACCTCTACCCCCACCCCCTTTCATAGAAAAATGTTTTTGACACACTTCCCATTATCCGATTTGGATGAAATTTGGTATTCACATAGTGGTCCGATGACAATACAACATTTAAAAAAAATATCCTTTCACCTCTAGCACCACCCCTTCCATAGAAAATGCGTTTTTGACACCCTTCCCATTATCCGATTTGGATGAAATTGGGTATACATGGAAGGGGGAATATTTTTTTCTTAATGTTGTATTGTCATGGGACCACTACGTGTGTATCAATTTTCATCCAAATCGGATAATGGGAAGAGTGTCAAAAACGCATTTTCTATGGAAGGGGGTGGGGGTAGGGGTGGGAGGATATTTTTTTTTAATGTTGTATTGTCATCGGACCACTATGCGAATACCAAATTTCATCCAAATCGGATAATGGGAAGTGTGTCAAAAACTCATTTTTCTATGAAAGGGGGTGGGGGTAGAGGTGGGAGGATATTTTTTCTTATTATTGTATTGTCATCGGATCACTATATATATATATACCAAATTTCATCCAAATCGGATAATGGAAAGGGTGTCAAAAACGCATTTTTCAATAGATGAGGGTGGGGTAGGAGTGGTAGGATTTTTTTTTTCAATGTTGTATTGTGATCGGACCACTATATGTATACCAAATTTTATCCAAATCGGATAATGGAAAGGGTATCAAAAACGCATTTTCTATGGAAGGGGTGGGGGTAGGGTGCGAGGATATTTTTTTTTAATGTTATATTGTCATCGGACCACTATGTGAATACCAAATTTCATCCAAACGGATAATGGGAAGTGTGTCAAAAACTCATTTTTCTATGAAAGGGGGTGGGGGTAGAGGTGGGAGGATATTTTTTTCTTAATATTGTATTATCATCGGATCACTATATGTATACCAAATTTCATCCAAATCGGATTACGGGATGTGTGTCAAAAACAAATTTTTCTATAGAAGGGGGTGGGGGTAGGGGTGGGAGGATATTTTTTTCTTATTGTTGTATTATCATCGGACCACTATGTGTATACCAAATTTTATCCAAATCGGATAACGGAAAGTGTGTCAAAAACACATTTTTCTATAAAAGGGGTGGGGGTAGGGTGGAAGGATATTTTTTTCTTAATGTTGTATTGTCATGGGACCACTACGTGTGTTAAAAACGCTTCAAAATATTTAAAAACTTTATATGGCGAAAATACCATTTATATTCAAATCCTGTTTTGTTACAATATACAGGGTACCAAAATCTGAATCTTGCATGGGAAAATCCATGTGTTCGAGTGTAGACAGACACAGTGTGCCTGAATAAGGTATAGGTTACATAAAAATGGTTTCAAAAACTAACTGCACATTTTGAATATGGACTCTTTCCTGACTTCAGAGCCATATTCATATAAATCCTAGCTGATCCTCTTCTCGAAATTTTTGACATTTTTCTAGTTAGTCTAGGCACTGGCTCCTGTTACGTGTGACCTTCCCTCCCCTATAAATGTAAAATTATGTTAAAGTAACATTGCCCACTTCCAGAAACGCTAGAGACGAACTTTGAGACGCCGATATAATAAAACTATAGAAAAAAATTAAAAAACCCCAAAATTTTAATTGACTTCTCTCCCCTATACATGTAAAGTTATGTAAAAGTAACATTGCCCACTTCCAGAAACGCTAGAGAGCTAAGCTTCGGAAGGCTGAAAAAACTATAGGAAAAAATTTAAAAACACGAAAATTTTAATTGACTTCCCTCCCCTATAAATTTAAAATTATGTAAACTGCCAGGAACGTCAGAGAGCTGAGCACTAGAAGGCTGGTAGGAACTAAAATAAAACCATAGGAAAAAATTCAAAAACCTCAACATTTTTAATACGGCATTGCAAAAGTTTTGAACAATATTCAGGATATTTAATTACTTAAATATTATCCAAATCCTTTAACACGTTCGCTGCCCACACGTTCTTTGTAATTATGCAACTAACGCCACAAAAAAAAATGCCGAAAAAAAAGAAGATTCCCTGGAGCCGCTTTGTCCTATCAAAGCTCTTTAGCTGCTATTACATCACCTGCACTTAGTTTTTTTGTAGATGTCATTATCATGTCAAATTTATCAAAAATGTCACTCGGCCTCATAGACTGAGGCGGCGCCGCGCCGTCGTGGAAGTTTGCTTGGAATGCTTCAATAAGTTTTACAGATATGAGACTCCTTAGTTATCTACGTTTGTTTATGCATCAATATATGTTTGGGTTTTAGAACTTTTCAAAAATAAATAATATTTTAAAGAAAATATTTTTGTTTCTCTTATTTAGCACATTCAAAACAATGAACTTTTTTACAATACTGATCGCCAACTCGGTCTATTACCAGCGCTAAACGAATGTAAAATAAAACAGTTGGCGAAAGAGGATTGAATATTTAGCTCGGTCCAATAGACCGCGTTGGCGAGGGTGGCAAAATTGCCTCTCGGTCTTATAGACCATGGTGGCGAATAAAACAACTACGTTTTTGGTCTTATAGACTGAATGCGCAAAAAAATAACATAAAGAAGTTTGGCTGTAAAAGCAAAGTTTAAAAAAAACATTTCCAAACTATTAAGAAACTTTCATTTTAAAATTTGTATTGGATAACTTGGCTTTACTTCTATATCAATTCTGTTTACGGAATAACATTTTCACGTACTTGGCTTTTTTTAAATGATTTTTGTTATGATTTATTTTCTCTTCTTATTAATTAAATTATCGCCGTTGGTTGAAAAATAAAGGGCGTCTATTCGTTCTCTTTGTTCTTAACATTGTAAGAGTATAGAGATCCGATGTTTTATCTTTTTATTTTGACATTAATGTCGCGACCCTAATACAGTGTGTCCCCGGATGAAGTTGACAAGAGGAAAAAATCCTTTATTTTTGATTTTACGAAAAAAACTCCCTCTTTATAAAAAATTCTGCTTGTTGAAAAATTAAGATTATCATAATAAAGCAGAGTGATGTTTTGTCCTCTTATTAATTACATGTTTCTTAATTTGATAACACCCTGTACCTCTAATCAAAGATTTTATTATGGTAATCTTAATTTTTCAACAAGCAGAATTTGTTATAAAGAGGAAGTTTTTTTCGTAAAATCAAAAATAAAGGATTTTTTCCTCTTGTCAACTCCATCCGGGGACACACTGTATATCCAAATATGTCAACAAACAGGGACTCTACTAATATCTTACGTCGGGCGGCAAAGCAATCCCAATAGCCCCTACTCCATATATTTAGTTACTTCCGGTCCTCGAAAACCATCACGTGTGCAAAGTAAACAAGCAACATCACGTTCCGAACTTAATAAAGACGACTTTGAAAACTAATTCTAGATATATTTGCCAGCATCTTGAATTTCACCACTGGAGCATGCGACACGATAATATGCCTTGGGATCACAGCATACTAATTATTTATTGGGAAGTTTTGTTTTCCCAGGGCGGCTGCTACAGGGAGGGCAACGGGGCACTTCCCTCCCAAAACTAGGCAACAAACAGTATTTTTTATTGATTTATTTTAAAAAAATTATATCTTCCCTTACGACATGATTGTTTAGTTCTTTTTATTATTTGTTGTTAACAACAAGCGATTAATTGGGCAAAGTTTCAATTTCACCGGTTTTTCATCGGTGTTTTAGCTGATATCGGCCATCATCATCATGCAAAAACGTCCGTTGCCCTTCCTAGCGTTGCCGGTTCTTTCCTTAGCGAAGAGGTATGAGTTTATTTTCAATTGTGGTATGTCAGTAGTAAAAAGCCTTGCCGTTCGCGTGTCATTGTTTGTTTATAAAATGGAAATAAATACCGTCGATTACATAATTAACTATGCAAATTTAAATACGTTAACATATGAACTTTGATTACAAATAAAATCTTTAGGGTCACATTGAACGGACCTAAAAATTAACCAAACTTTTAGTGCAAGTAATGCCGATGAGTGTTACAAAAAAACTTATAATAGAAAATTTAATAAAAAATTATACGATGCTGAAAACTGGTTGTGCGGTTGTGAAAAACGAAATACTTTTTTTTTGCTTTATTTGTCTTATTATGAACAATCCACGAAGTGATTCTGCGTGGGTAGCAAAGGGAATGTGTGATATCAAGCACTTTAGTGAAAAGTTAAAGACAGAAAGTAAGTGCTACTTAGTTAAATAACCACAGAACTTTCTATGCTAGGCAAGACTGATATTAGGTGCCAATTGAATAGTGCTTATAGGCGAAACCTTACCGAAAATATAATTAGTAGGTAAATAGAATGTTTAAAATTATGTGGGATTTTTGATGTTGCTCTACGCTCTACATGATGAGTTTGAAACTGGTGCTAATCCGAGCACTTTGCGCATGTAAAAAACTACACCAAGTAGCTGCTTATTTGTAAAATTGTTTAGGTAAGTTTTTTTATCTCCTTTTCCATGCAATATAAATTTCTGCCCCCCAATTTATTACGTCACCAGCCGCCACTGTTCCCAGATGCTTTATTCTGTAAAGAATACCCCAGGATCGAATTTTCACAACAATCTACGGTTACCGTTGATCGAAATCAAACATCTGACATTTATTTGATAGTAATGACATGTTTTTGTAAGTATTTTCAATAGAAATATCACTTCAAAGTTCTCCTATTACAAAGCAGGAGAGCAGTTGTATTAAATATTCACCCAACAATGATCTGTTCCGCGTCAGTATAAAGTCAGATACAGTGGTGACTCGATAATCCGTACACGCGATATTCCGGATGGTTCGGTAGTCCGGATTACTTGATTCAATAATCCGGACATTCAGAAGTTCTCAACTAGCACACGGTCGTGTCTAGAATGGGTCCAATCAAATGGAAACATAAAACAAACCGAACTACAAAAGAGAAGTCAGAGATTTCTGATGCACTAAAAAGTGATAGCGTTACTACAAAAGCATTAGCTCTGGAGTATGGTGGATACATCAATAATCAGCGATAAAAATTAAAGGCTTTGTATTCAATTATTTGGAAACCCATGCATGTTTTTTTACTCGCGTGCGGAAAGTGCTACTTTTAAAGTGGTAAGTGGATAAGTGCGGATAGGACATTTCATTTTGTGTTATTAAAAAAATGTCCTCAACAATCCGGATTTCTTGATAATTTGGATCGGCCCGGTTTTAATTGATCCGGATTATCGAGTCACCACTGTACTATAAACTGACGGCATGACATGGTAACCGTGGATTGATATCTGCGGGCACGGCAGTGCCTCGCCAAGTTTGCGCGCCGTAACCATCTTTTCTGGAAACATTCTAGCCGATATTTGACCTACCTAAAACTTTACATCGGAATGAGCTACGAATCTCAAACTTTGTGCAGTCGTAGATCTCCATAAAGTTAACAACCCCTCCAAGTTTCATGGAATTCTATAAAGTAGTAAAGTAGTTACGAAATTTCAAAAAACGTCGACATTGCCACTCACTCACTCACTCACTCATGTATAGATCATCAATATTCTACTGTACTTCCAGACATGCTACAAAGCTGAAATTTGGCAGACTGATAGAAATTATGACGACCGAGCCCCTGAAAAAAAAACCCAAAATTTTAATTTATTCCCCTATACATTTAAAGTTATGTAAAATTAGCATCGCCCACTTCCAGAAATGCTAGAGAGTTGAGCTTTGGCAGACTGATAGGGACTATGATAAAACTATAGGAAAATATCAAAAAACCTCAAAATTTGAATTTATTTCCCTCCCCTATACATTTGAAGTTATGTAAAAGTAGCATTACCCACTTCCAGAAATGCTAGAGTTGAGCTTTGGCAGACTGATAGGGACTATGATAAAACTATAGGGAAAAATTAAAACGTCCCAAAATTCTAATTTACTTCCCTCCCCTATAAATGTAAAGTTAAGTAAAAGTAACATTGCCTACTTCCAGACATACTAGAGAGCTGAGCTTTGGAAGACCGATAGTAACTATGATAAAGTTATAGAAAAAAATTAAAACACCCCAAAATTCTAATTTACTTCCTTCCCCTATTACAGCGGCGTAGCGTGCCCGAAAGGGCGGGGGGGGGCGACAGCTAAAAAGGGCGCCTCTGAAAACTGATGAAAAATCGTGTGACAAAAAAAAAGGTCAAAAGGGCGCCTCTACAAATCTTGTGACCAAAAAAAAAAAAAAAAAAGGTCTTTATGTCGTTAGTTTCCTTTGGCACCCACTCAGTTGGCCGTTACCGGCCCGACTTAATAAAGCTGAGGGCGCTTCGGCCACCTATGGGGCGCCACTACCCTCGGGGCGGGGGGGGCGACGAACCCCCCGCGCCCCCCCCCACGCTACGCCGCTGCCCTATTAATGTAAAATTATGTAAAAGAAACATTGCCCACTTCCAGAAACGCTAGAGAGGTGAACTTTTTAAGACTGAAAGACAATATGATAAAACTATATGAAAAAATTTAAAAACACCAACATTTTAATTTACTTACCCTCTCCTATAAATGTAAATTTATATAAAACTAACATTGCCCACTTCCAGAAATGCTAGAGAGCTGAGCATTGGAATGCTGATAGAAATTATGATAAAACCATGGGAAAAAATTTAAAAAGTCCAATATTTTCATTTACTCTCCTCCCCTATAAATGTAAAGTTATGTAAAAGTAACATTACCCACTTCCAGAAACGCTAGAAAGCTGAGCATTGGAAGACTGATAGGAACTATGATAAAACTATGGACAAAATTTTAAAACACGACATTTTTAATTTATTTCCCTCCCCTATACATGTAAAGTTAGGTAAAAGTAACATTGTGCACTTTCAGAAACGCTAGAGAGCTGAGCTTTGGAAGGCCGATAGGAACTATGATAAAACCATGGAAAAAAATTAAAAAATCTCAAAAATTTAAGTAAGGCATTGCAGAAGGTTTGAACAATATTCCGCATATTTTACTACTTTAAAAATTAAGTATTATCCAATTCCTTTAAAAAAGAAGTGAAATCATAACAAAAATATTTCATGTAAAAAAAAGCCAAGTACGCGAAAATGGCATTCCGTAAAAAGAATTGAGATAAAAGTAAAGCCAAGTTCTCCAATACAAATTTCAAAATGAAAGGTTCTTATTAGTTTGGAAATATTTTTCTAACCTTGGCTATTACGGCTGTAAATGACTCTTAGGCACAGTGCTAAATTGAACATAAAGAAGTTTGGCTGTAATAGCAAAGTTTAAAAAAACATTTCCAAACTAGTAAAAACCTTTCATTTTGAAATTTGTAATGGAGAACTTGGCTTTACTTTTATCTCAATTCTTTTTACGGAATGCCATTTTCGCGTACTTGGCTTTTTTTTACATGAAATGTTTTTGTTATGATAAACATTTACTCCCGAGAGAACCTTTACAGAATAATGCACAAGATGTTGTGGGGAAGATCATAGATTTTCACACTGCTATTGTCACAATGTAAATAATTGTAATACGTATTTCTTTTACTAGACCGGAAACGAAAACTTTACGGGTCACCTAGGAAATAACCAGGGGAGCCGCATGAGAGAACTGTAAAGTCAGTTTCCGATCATGTATCGCACATATATTTTTTTAAACAAATATAGAAACCACAAACACACTGAACATGTAATATTTATTTAAAACACAAGTTTTATAAATGCCTTTTTTTATACGCCCAGGACTGTTTGTTGGACAAGTCGGGCGAATTGTGAAAAAATATATTTTAACGAGTTTTTTTACAATGATTTTTCATACTACATTAAATAAGTATGTTTAACCTATTAAAACTTAAACAAACATGTTATCATGTCTGTAACAACCTACGTGCATTGAGCCGTATTTGAGGGTTTAATATGATATCTAGCACCTCGCTCGGCATGGCAGTGTTATTAACTAAACCAATTAACTTAAGAAGCAATTGTAAATCAAAAAATTATTTACTACATAATTATATCTAACCGATCACTTTATTATATAGCATGTTTAAATGCTCGGAAATTATTACTGTATATAAGACAAGAATTTTGTATCTAAGAAAAAAAGGATAAAAGTTTACATGTGGTTACGCCCATTGTTTCAGGATAGCCAGACCCACAGCCAATACCAGTCAAACACCGCTCAAAGTATATTTTTCTCTCTTTTACTTCCCTCTCACACACATTAAGCACAGCAAGCAGTAAATGAACCCTATAGGTTCTAACCGTACTGTATATCGCTATACCCCTGGTAGGTCACCTGATAAAACTTACTTTACCTACCCAGAACTGCCAATTTTTAACTTTGGAGAAATCTACGGAAAATTCCGTACAGGGAACTTTTCACAAAAATTATTGGCAATGCTACGGCATGGTCCGGTTATCTAGAAGTCTGTTAAAAATGTGGATAATTTGTCGACATATTTGCGGCCATAAATAGTTATTTACCTAACTAGTGCGGAAAGTGATACTTTTACGCACGCGACGCCAGTTGCCCGAACGACGCTTTGCGGAGTTTGGGCACGCCGTCAAGGGCGGAAAAGGCACTTTCCGCAAGAGTTAGGTACAAAATTTTTCCTAGTTCCATAAAAAGCTTGGTTTTACATTTTAATATACTTGGTATTTTTTACATTAAAACATCAAAAAACAAATATTGTTTTCATTTTTAATTTAATCGAGTTTATTAATGGGTCAATAAGTCTGATTAGGCCTAAAACTCAATTTGAAATTTAGCCTGCGTAAAAGAATTTTTTCTACGACCGTGCATATATACCCACTTTCCCGCACGCATTTTAGTTTTGAAAGCATCACTTTCCCGCCCTAGTGCGGGAAAATCACTTTCCCGCACTAGTGCGGGAAAGTAAAACTATGCCAATTTTGGAGTTATTCTATAGGTTTATACCTCAAAAGTCGTAACTATCGACTTGGTACAGTGTAGGGAATTTAGCAGATAGGCAATCTGATGAATTATAGCTCATTTCAAGTTTTTTATTCAATTTAAAAAAAACAGAATAATGGATTTTTTTAAATATTTCTGCATACCCCCCGTATAGTCATGTCATACAACAACTATCAAGCCAAGCTGTGACAGGTGCTTGGTCCAGTTTGCTATGGCAACCAAGTTATGTTATTGTTACTCAAACGTCAAAGCTAGTCAAAGAGCGTCTCTGAAGTGACAGAACTGCCTTTTATTTTGAATAAAATGGATTTTTCAATGGACTGTTCCGAAGATGAACTTCCGGAGTGCATTTTGTAGGCTGCTGAAGATGTGAATGGTGAGCTGCTATCTGCCAAATCGAGACAAAGGTACGAAAAACAGTACAATCATTTCGTGACATGGTGTAAGGAGAAAGGGGTGAGAATCTACAAAGAAGAAGTCTTCTTGGCATACTTCCTAGACCTGAGCAAGGTCTTGAAATCGAATACCTTATGGTCACGCTATTCCATGGTGAAAAGCTTGGTTAAAATTAAGCAAAATCTGGACATAAGCAGATTCCACAAGCTAACATCGTTTCTTAAACAAAAAAATGTTGGTTTTCGAGCACAGAAGGCGCAAGTTTTCACCAAAGATGATATATCGCGGTTTATGTTAGCTCCTGATAAGATTTATTTGATGATTAAAGTGAGTACCATTTTTGCTTTGGCTGGTGCTCTCCGCAGGGCGGAGCTTTTAAATATCACTCTGGATGACATACAGGATAAAGGAAGTCTGATCGTTGTTAAGATCTCCGACACTAAAAATCATTCCTCAAGATCCTTCGTTTTATCCGAAGAAATAAATAATGGATCTTTTTTGATGCTGTATAGAAAGTACGCAAATTTGAGACCTCCTACTACTCCGCACCGCCGGTTTTTCATTTATTATAAAAAAGGAAAATGTTCCAATCAGTGTGTAGGAGTGAACACTTTTGGAAAGATGCCATCAGAGATCGCTGCATATTTGCGCCTACCTAACCCAGAACATTATACCGGCCATAGCTTCAGACGTTCTTCAGCAACATTCCTAGCAGATTCAGGTGAAGGCATAACAAACATAAAACGCCTTGGTGGGTGGAAGTCCACTGCTGTCGCTGAGGGGTATTTGGAAGATTCCGAGAAACAGAAAGAGAACATCTCGAGTAAGATTCTTTCATCTACCTATGACCTGCAATCGTTGCCAGCACCGTCATCGTCAACTGTAAGTGACCTGCAACTGCTGCCGTCAACGTCCACTGGAAGAGTCCTGCAGACCCAGACGCCATCTTTGCGCACTTTCGATTCTACAAGCGGCCACCAGATGCGAGAATTACCACCATCGAACCCCACTACACCGGCAATTCTAAATAATCTTCAAACTGCAACAAATTGCGTTTTCAATATCACTATTACCAATAATAATAATTAGTATTTTATTTATATTCAAATAAAATATTTTTTCAAAAGTAAATTTGTGGTATTGTAACATCGGTCGAAGAAAAAATAATGTTCCTAACTCATGCGGAAAGTGTCTTTCCCACCCTCGACTGCTTGCCCGAACTCCGCTCCGCGTCGTTCGGGTCAACTGTAGTCGCGTGCGGGAAAGTATCACTTTCCACACTTGTTAGGAAAATAACTATTTCATGCACCGCGTGCGTAAAAGTAATTACTTTTACGCACGCTAATTTATAATTAAAGTTTTATATAAATTGCAGTCACTCTATATATTGCTTTTATGTCACTTGATATACTAGATGACACTGACAAGTTTATTTGATATTTACCGTCAGGCGTCAGGTTTTTAGTTTGATTTGTCTTGGCGGCCAGCGTCAAAATGGATTTTGGAATTTGTGCTGGAAATGAAGATTTTGAACTGCCAAGGTTAATTTTTGTTAATTTTACTAAATAAAATTATAATTATATACTGTTATAAAACCAAAAAATTTGGCTCGAATTTATAACGATTATAAAAATGTCATTATTGTTATTATAATTTCTATTTAGTCCAAATAGTATCATTTTTTACAAAAAAACAGCGTGCGCAAAAAAAAATTCTCGCACGCTAAACCAGTTTTTTACGCACTGCAACTGCAATTTTTTTTTAGGCACGGCATGCGGGAAGTTGAACTTTCCACATGAAAATTGATGCGGAAAAACGCGTTTTACGCTCGCAAGTAGGAAAAATAATTTTACGCCATTTAAATCCGCTTTTGGAAACCATAAAATATCAAAAAATATTAGTACAAAAATTATGTTAAGCCTGTGCAGATCTTCTTACTCATATTTAGTCACACTGGGCTAAAGTGATTTAATATAACTAAACTAAAACTAGAACTAGACTAAAACAAAATAAATAGATCCATGACGGATCTGATACCTTCCTAGCGAGCCTATTAGCACATTTCAAGTGAAGCCATGATATGTATCAGCCTTGAAAATATTTTGTTGTATATATCTTAGAAACTATAGCTCCAACGAAGTGTTTGCCTATAACACAATTATTGAGCAAAATGTAGTCTACTATATGACGAAAACCGTATATTGATGCGAATGAAACTTATTAGTCTCTCAAAAGTCATTAGCATTATTGGATTTTGACCAAAATCTAATGAGCTCGTTAGAGTGTCGAACGCTATTTTATTTGAAAATTTTATGAAAATCGGTTAAGAGGAGCTATCGTGTTACGGACATACACACTCACACAGACAGACATCACGACGATATTGCTAAGATAGGTCAAAATACACCCAAATAACACATTTTCGGCGTTATATCTCAAAAAAAAATTAAACTTATACCTTCTCTAACCATTGCTACACGGGCTAGGAAGGTAAAAATAAAGTGTTCTTTCAATATAGTATAAAAAGCATTTCGAAAGTGGATTGAAAAAATAAAAAATATGTATTTACCTTTGCTCTGATAACAAAATAGAAAAGTAAAAATTTCGTTTAAACTCATTTATACTCCAGCGTTATTTTAGATCAAAAATTGCGAAATTAACCTTAGCGTAAAGAATGGGCCAAATTGGATCTTTATCTTCTAAAATTGCTTGAATTTTAACTCGGCCTAGAAAAAACAAAGGCCGAAAGAACCCTGTTTATATTTTTCTCTTAAACCATTATGGGATATGCGGCGCCGAATCCCTATCCAATTTCATAGAATTGGTAATAATCGAATAAAAATAGAATCAGTTTTGTGTGGTGTAAAAAAACCGGACAAAGACGGACAATATCATAAAAAGGGGTTGGCTTGTATGTTGTTCACCTAAAGAAGAGCGAGTCTGTGACTGCTATGCTATTAAAGCAGCTTTCACTAGAACGTCTATAGCCCATTTCAAGCAACCAAAAAAAAGCGAGTTTTGTATTGCTATGAGGTGTAAAAAAGATCAGGCGCAAGACGTGTTGGACCCGAGGTTAGGATTCGTTTGCGATAAATTAAAGAAGAGGTTAGGTTAACAATAATTTCGACCCATGTCCACGCAACTCATGCTTAAGAAGGACAGGGAAGTTAATTTAAGGAAAAATATAAATTTTTATATTTTTATTTCTTTTTGGGTTTAAAAAGTCTCCAGTTTACAATACATCTCTGTTCCATCGATTGTTTTCTCTCTGATATTATGACCGGCGAATTTCCATTTTAATTTTGCTACCTCTGCTTTCACATCCCTCACTTTTTTCTATTTCTTATCCATTCATTTCTTTTTCTGTTAGCTTTACATGTAACATTATTATAACGATTATTACAAATGACTGCGGACGATTATGACTTTGATCATTTCCTTTCCTTACTGATAATTCCGTTTTTGAAATGGGAGAGTTATACCATTTTCTTTAAGATTTGGGACGATTTTTTTGTCCTTTAAGATAAACTGTGGGCACCCCCCCCCCCCTCCCAAAGGGATGGTTTAAAATGTGAAACTAAAAATAATTGCTATTCGAAAAAAAATTATGGACAAAAATTTTGCATACCAAATAATACATTTGAAAACATCAAAACTATCTCTGTAGATGCATTACTGTATTCAGATATTATAAAAACCGCAACTTATATTGAAATCCTATCTAAGTAACTCTCTCCGATGTAACTGCCCTAAGTTGTAATTAAAAAATTGTTTTCTCGAAGCCAACTTTTCCAAATAAATAACATATAAAATATAGTGAACATCTCCTAGTGGCGTTTGGAGGTTTAAATACAACTGCAATTTTTAAACTAAAATATATATTTTTCTTATTTATTTATGTTTTTTGTATGGATCACCGGATATAATGTTACTTGTGTCCTTATTCTAACTAAACCATAAAATATTTATTTAAACAAGGTTTGAAAACGACTTTTTGCACACGATCAAGACAGTTTACAAGTCCAGGGAGTGTACAAAGAGGTTTTTAAACGAGTTTATTCATAAAATATATAATATTCTATTAACGCATTAACAAAGGAAACTAATTAATACTTAATATTTATGGTAACATTGAAACATTTCTTCAAGCTTTCGCCGGGAAAAGCAGTTTTATTTTTGTTTTTGGTAATAGACAATACTTTTGGTCGTGGATTGGCATGGATCACTTGTTCCTGATTATCAGGACGTGTTCCAGACGGGGATCACTCGTATCCCTGTGATCGACGTTGGAGATAGTGAAAACCAAACAGTTTTAACAAGCTCCCAACGAAAGCATCAAGCCATCAGTATAATTCAATGCCGGTAGGGGTATTTTTCCTCAGAGTGGTTGTTTCTGTTGGTTTCACAAAACTTATGCTCTACACGGAGCTATCGCCTACATTCACCTGAGGATGGCCCAAAAGGTCGAAACCGGTCCGGTCGTGGATTGGCATGGAACATTTGTTCCTGATTATCAGGACGTGTTCCAGACGGGGATCACTCGTATCCCTGTGATCGGCGTTGGAGATAGTGAAAACCAAACAGTTTTAACAAGTTCCCAATGAAAGCATCAAGCCATCAATATAATTCAATGTCGGTAGGGGTATTTTCTCTCGGAGTAGTTGTTTCTGTTGGTTTCACAAAACTTATCCTCTACACGGAGCTATCGCCTACATTCACCTGAGGATGGCCCAAAAGTTCAAAACCGGTCCGGTCGTAGATTGGCAGGTATCACTTGTTCCTGATTATCAGGACGTGTTTCCAGACGGGGATCAATTGTATCCCTGTGATCGACATTCACATTCAATTCAATGCCGGTAGGGGTATTTTCCCTCGGAGTACTTGTTTCTGTTGGTTTCACAAAACTTATGCTCTACACGGAGCTATCGCTTACATTCACCTGAGGATGGCCCAAAAGGTCGAAACCGGTCCGCTCGTGGATTGGCATGGATCACTTGTTCCTGATTATCAGGACGTGTTCCAGACGGGGATCACTCGTATCCCTGTGATCGACGTTGGAGACAGTGAAAACCAAACAGTTTTAACAAGTTCCCGACGAAAACATCAAGCCATCAGTATAATTCAATGCCGGTAGGGGTATTTTCCCTCGGAGTAGTTGTTTCTGTTGGTTTCGCAAAAAATATTTTTGGTGTCGTGTTTTCATCGGAGTTTTTCAGCGGGTAGTCGTGGTTTTCTTGTTCCGTTCCAAATGGACAATGCTTGTTCTGGTTCTGTGACGACAGATGAGCAGAAGACACTGAAGACTCTATTTTTTTTAAAACTTTCATTGTATTTCTCAGAGAGACATCAACATAGCCTTCGGCAACTGGACTGGACTTCCATCCGCCATGGCGTTTAAGGGCAAGCAGATCTGAGCCAGAATTGACTAAAATTGTGACCGATGAACGCCGAAAACAATGCTCCGTGAAACTTTCTGGATTGACTAGCAACAAAAACTTGGCGATTTATCCTAGCTATGTTTTCAATTTTGTTAATGCCAACGTTTTGTCTTAAACATTTTCCGTTTTGATAGTTCAAAAAAAAAACTAGCTGTCTTCAGATCGGTAGGGCGAAGAGCACAGTACTTCTTCAAGATAGTGTAAAGGCTTCCTTTAACTGTTAAAGTTCTTGGTACCTTTGTTTTTGTATTCTCCAGTTTAATCAACATAGCACTGCCGAAATCTTTGGTGTCTTCTATTTTAAAATAACATAATTCCTCTCTTCGACATACCCCAGACAGGTCAACTACAACCACCGCCTTTATAAGTAAATACTGGTCGTCTAATGCTTTCGTCAAAAACCGGCCAAAATCTTGTGTAAGAATTTGTGGCTTCTTTGGGAAGTAGTTTTCGAATTTTCGTTTGATTAGCGCTTGAACCAAGATTTTATATTGTAATTGGCACTTAACGTTGACTTGAGCATCGTGAAAATCGTCCACAACGTTGAATATTTATATTTTTCAGATAGTTCTTCAAAATATACCATTAGTGCGTTCTCTGAGAAAGTTTGGACATTTTTGGCTACTCTCCATTTCATGAAACGGCTATACTCAGATTCATACTTGCTTTTGGATTTGAGGGTAGCAGTCCCGAATATATTTTGCTTGCTTTCTATAATATTTTCTTAGAATCCGTCATTTTTACACCAACTTTGAAAATTCAACAATTTCAAGTATTTAATCAACAAAGCAAAAGAGCCGTGACGGTAGCTACGGAACTCAGCGAACTTATATTGTTGGGTAACAACCAAAGATGTAACAACAACAAAAATCATAATGACGGGAGACCGGTGTGCAAAAATGACGTAAGGGTACGGAAAAATTAATAAAGCGTGTGCAAAACGTTTTGCACACGGCGTGCGCAAAATGCCGTTTTTAGATTGTGTTCTCCGTGCACAAATCCCCCTTTTTCAAGACAGTCGTATAAAAAAGAAATTTACAAACAAGAAAATTTTGTGGAATTATACAAAAATCAAGTAGCCATATAATGCCTGTGGGTTTTCTTAGGCTTAGGACGGATGAAGGATAGCGGCCTTTGTTTTTTAGAGCTTCGCTTTATCTTTCGAAATTGCGCAAATCTCGAGCGGATTAAAGAACGGCCGCCTCCGATTTTAATTACGCAGTTTTTCTAATTAAAAACAAAACAAAGCTAAAGGTGTTATTTGCTTTGTTTTGTTTACTTCACAAATAACTTAAAATTAGAGAAAACCTTGATAAAGATAAACTTTTCGGCGTGACACAGGACAATTTGGGAGAAAAATTGGCCAAAGTTCCATATTATCAGTTTTAAGTAATATAATCCTATGATATTTTTTAATCGATTACACAACAACACTGACTGACCTGTTAACAGAGTAAATTTACAGCGTTAAAATATTTTTTCAATTGTGAACGGCTTAAGCTAGGGCAATGAAACTTGGCAAATGTATTGCAAAGGATCAGGCACTCCTCTTATGGGATTTCTGTAATCCGTCAAACTTCATGAAATTTTGGTATGTTGTAGACCGAACCTTTCTTATCAAAAGTTCTCATGGGCCCATTTTAAATTAATGACCGGTTTTTGAAATACAGGGAGTTGAAAAAGATAATGCCCAAGAAGCATCATGGTTATTTAGACCGGTTTTCCAAACATATTCGCACTATTAGTATTACGTATATTTACGATTTATTTATTATTTTCAATCTGTACCTTTAAAACCTTATCTACAGGGTGTTTCAGTAAATATTAGTCGAATTTTTTAATAAGAAACAAGCTTTAGTATGTTGTGGAGTAAACCTTGCTTATCAAAAATTCTCATGGGCCCAACATAAATGTGTGACCAGTTTTTGAAATACAGGGTGTTGAAAGTGATATAGTCCAAGAAGCACAAATATTTCTTTAGACGGGTTTTCCAAACATATATGCATTGTTAGTATTACATATATTTACGATTTATTTATTATTTTTAATCTGTCCCTTTAAAGCATTATCTACAGGGTGTTTAGGTAAATATTAACGGAAAGTGTTAATGAGAAACAAACGTGAATGTGTTTTAGATATAACCTTTCCTATCAAAAGTTCTTATGGGCCCAATTTAAATTAATCACCAGTTTTTGAAATACAGGGTGTTGAAAGTGATAATGTCTAAGAAGCATTATAGCTCGTTGGACGGGTTGTCCAAACAAGATATGATTTTTCATCCAGTATTTTGGTAGAGGATTTTAAAAAAAGTCCCTTTTTCTTTACAATTATGCCCTTTTTAGTTTTTTTGCACCACAATTTCGCTAAATGCCCTCTGTTAATAGTAAGATGCTCAATAATATATACAATACATAGATTTTCAATTAGTATTTTAAAATTATTCTTGCCAAAACACCCTGTATTAAATACTTAATAAGTCCAGCTTTATCATTAAAAGAATCATTAGAAAACTAATAAATACTCTAAATGTAGCATTGTAAATAAGTTTGAAAAACCCCTCTAAAGAGTAATTATGCTTCTTGAACATTATCATCTTCAACACTCTGTATTTATTAAACTGAAAATTAATTTAAGTTGGGCTCATGAGGACTTCTGATGAGCAAGGTTTAATCTACAGCACACTAAAGCTTATTTCTCATTAAAGCATTTGACAAATATTTACATAAACACACTGTAGATAATGTTTAAAAGGTACAGATTAAAAATAATAAATAAATCGTAAATATACAAAATAAAAACATTGCGTTTATGTTTAGAAAACCCGTTTAAAAAGCCATTATGCTTCTTGGACATTATCACATTCAACACCCTGTATTTCAAAAACTGGTCTCTAATTTAAGTTGGGCTTATAAGAGCTTTTGATAAGAAAGGTTCAGTCTACAACATACCAAAATTTCATGAAGTTTGACGGATTACAGAAATCCCATAAGAGGTGTGCCTGATCCTTTAGAGTAATTTTTTTAATTATTTTATACTCCGCCCTATGTCAGCGAAATTGCAATAAAACGCGGTGGACCATTTCCTACTTTTAAATATGTTATACTTTGTCGTCGGCTCCTAGGGGCTGTAAGGGGCCAACATCTTATATTAAGCCCACTTCATAATCAGGAAAACATTTATTCTGGATATCGAGGGCTAAAGTACAGTACCTCGTATGTTGTTAAGGAATAATTTTATAAGGGAGACAAAAATTGGGCTATTGTTCTTCCTAAAAACATTTAGGAGTTGACTGCCCGATCAAAAAGGGTGGGACAAAATATAATGAGACACTACTTAGCCCTCGATATATTGAACTCATCATTTGGACTGGTCATAGATCACAAAATGCACAATTTTTGATCTTTAAGGCAAGCCCCTTCTCAGGGGCTATAAATTTTAAAGATTGAGCAGTTTTATCAAATGTAATCATTGCATATTGACAAATAATTACATTTTGCGCAAGCTACTTCATTGTTGATATTTTTAGCCCCTATATAGTGGCTGCGTCTAAAAATAAAAAATCTTCAATTTTGTGATACATGACCCATCCAATTAATGAGTTTAAGATATCCAGAATGAGTAATTTCCTGATAATGAATTGGAGTTAAGAATAAGATGTTGGTCCCTTACAGCCCCTAGGGGCCGAGGGCTAAATAAAAACTTTATAAAAAATAAAGCGGTCCATGGCGCTGTATAAGTGTAATTTTGCTGAGATGGTAAAGTTTAAGTCAATAATTTTTATTTTATAAATGACAAGATATAAAGGATAATCTAATAAAAAAAGTTTTTAATAAAAAACGCCCAACTGCTAAATTTACCTGTAACTACTAGTCGCAGTTGGGAACAAAATTGATATGTATACCTATAATAATGTACGACATGCTTCAACTTTTCGTTTTGATGCCCAAAGCGCACTTACGAAATTATACAGTTTTGTATTTTCATAAATCAAGTTATTCAGTAATTTTGTACCCAACTGCGATTAGTAGTTACAAGTAAATTTAGCAGTTGGTTGTTTTTTTTATTTAAATTTTTTTTTATTTCCAACTTTTATGGTTAATTCTTATTTAGCCTTATAAAAAGCACTATGCATTTACCATTCATTTAGATTTACCCAAAAAGTACGTATAGAATTTCTACGGACGCGAACAGTGTTACCTTCCATTGAGTGATGGTGGGGGAGGAGAGAAGGAGAAGGGAGCAAGTAAATTGGTGTCAAAAAAATCCTACAGCGTGTGCGCAAAGAATTTTTGAAATCGCTCTATATTTATGAAAGGTATAGCTAGAACTATAACTAATAGGAATGACGGGGGAAGAGGGAGGAGGAAACTAGTAAAATGATGGTGAAAAAATATGATTTATAGCGTGTGCAAAAAGAATTTTTGAAATTGCTCTACATTTGTGAAAGGTATAGCTACAACTATTATTAATGCGGAGGGTGGGGAGAAGAGAGGGAGAGGAAGGGGAAAACGAGTAAAATGATGTTGGAAAAGTCTTGAAGCGTGTGCAGAAAGAACTTTTAAAATAGCTTTATATTTGTGAAAGTTATAGCAACAACTATTACTAATAAGGTGGACGTGGAGGAGACAGGGAAAGACGGGGGGGGGGGGGACTAGTAAAATGGTGTTGGAAAAAATCTGAAAGCGTATGCAGAAAGAGTTTTTGAAATTGCCCTATATTTGATAAAATTATGAGAATATGGTTTTTCAATAGGGTGGGGGGAATGACAGGACGAGAGATGGGTGGGAGCAGGGAGATCTATAAAGTAACTACAGCAAATTGGAGGACATTTGCAATAGGTGATCAAAGGAACTTCATTTAAATCGCTTGAAATTTAGATAATTTGTATGCCTTAAAGCCTTCATCATGTGACAAAATGGCGTCTGAAGACCGCCATGTTGATTCCTGTTTAAAAAAAATATAGCCTGGGGCACCTTCAACGAGTCGTTAAATACCGAGATGAATTCCAAGACGTGCGCAAGCGTTGATCTGTCACTTCTGCCAACCAATCAACTGAGAGATATTTCAGTATGGTTTTATACAGCAAAACTTTAATAATTCCCAGTACATTTTGATGAAAATTCGTCGTTTTTGTGCTGTGAAAATGCCGGTGACGTGCAAGTTGTGTGACAAATTATTTAGTGCCCAATTTAATTTGAATAAACACTGTCATCGGGGTTCTACTGTATGTCTATGCTACGATAAACATTTTTTAAGATTTAGCGCATTTAAATTTGTCAATACTCCCATGGCAAAACAAAATAAACGTGAAATGCAATATAGAAGAAATACTGCATATACCTCAAAAAATATTAATCGCAGCACATAGATATTGTACATTTTTGAAATCAAAAAGAAAAGACGAGTCTTAAAATGCAAAAATATACAGGGTGTTCCCTCTCAAAAAATCGACTTCATTGTCACACCCTCTACAGGGTGTCCCAAATTCGTTGTTTTTTTGTGGTGTCGGGTATTTCTAGGGGAAATAGAAAAAAACTGAGCCCCCTTTGCGACGCTTAAATTTTAAGAGAAGCCTAAAGGTGAAAACCACATTTAGATATAGCAAGCCGTTTTTAAGCTACGGAGTATTTTTGTCTGCATTTTGCTTTTGTGTAAATAGCTTTCTTATAGATCTTTTCTTGAAGAATTGACAGATGTAAACGGTTTCTATTTATCTGTTTTGGTTTTTAAAATATTGCATAAAGTTGTTATTTTTCTTACAGAATAACTCTCTTTTTATTTGATTTTTAAAATCAGCTTAAAATTTCCTTTAAAATGATGTATCACACTCAATATTTTATTTTTTATTGTTTTCTTTATTTTTATTTTTGAATCACCTCTATTATTTTTTTCTTTTTATAATTTTATATATTTATATATTTATTGGTTTCACAACGTTCTACGTCTTCCGATACCCAATCTCCACTCGTTTCTGTTTGCCCATAATTCATCATCTAGGCCTCTTATTCTTATTTCACTATCTATTCCTTCTCTCCAGCTTCTCCTCGGCCTTCCTCGTTTTCTTCGGCCAGTTGGTTTCCATTGTAATATTTGTTTAGGTAGTCTTCCATCATCCATTCTTTGTACATGTCCGTACCACACCAGTTGTTTTGTTCTTATATCATCCACTAGAGTACGTTCACCCACTGTCATAATTTCTCCTATTCTTTGATTGGTAACTCTTTCTCTTTTTTATTTCCCTGCTGCTCTTCTCCAATAGTCCATCTCCGTAGCGGAAAGCATTTTTTCTGTTCTATCTTTGATTGGCCATACTTCTGAGCCGTATGTAATAATACTTTTAACAATGGTGTTATATATAAGCTTTTTGTTATATTTTGATATACTCTGGTCCCAAATAATTCCATTTAATAAAGTTATTGCTTTTCTTCCTTGTACGTTTCTATCTTTTATAGCTTTGTCTAGTGTTCCGTCAGCTGTAATTTTTAGACCCAAGTACCTATTTATACTCATCACAGGACTGAATTCGCTGCCCAGTATTTAAGATTAGATCCTGTTTCGTTCCACCAATACACATATACTCTGTCTTATTGATATTAACCTCTAGTCCCCACTTATTGTACTCTTCTATTAGTTTTCGTGTCATATATTCGAGGTCGTCATAATCCTGAGCCACCACTATCTGATCATCGGCGAAACATAAAGTATACAAGGTGGTTTCATCCAACGGAATTCCCATGTTTTGGCATTTTCTCTTCCAGACTATAAGGACCTGTTCCAAATATATCTTGAAGAGCATAGGCGAGATACAGCAACCTTGTTTAAGACCTTTATTTACTTGAAAGCCTTTGGTTAGTTTTGCTTTTATTTTAACTTTTGCCTTACTATTGCGGTATAACTCTTTGTTGGCCTTAATTAGTTGTACGCTTATGTTTGTCTTTTCCAACGCTTTCCAAAGTAGATTTAGTGGTATACTATCATATGCCTTCTGCAAATCTACGTAAAGCAGATGGAGCTCTTGTCCGTATGCCATTTTCTTTTCAATAACTTGGGTTATACAAAAGAGGTGATCTGAAGTCGATCTACCCGCCCTGAAACCAGCTTGTTCTTCTGCCTCCATATCTTTATATTCGCTCTCCACTTTGTTTCTTATTATTTTGCCATATATTCTGCTTAGCGTACTAGTTACAGATATACCTCTATAATTGTCACATATATCTTTCCTTCCTTTTTTGTGTATTGTGGATATATATGACGTTTTCCACTTAGTTGGTACTACAGCTCCATTTAAATATCTTTGGAAAAGATTCCGTAATCTCCAAAACAATTCTTCAGTGCCATATTTAATAAGTTCAGCTGGGATATTTCCGGGTCCGGCAGATTTACCGCTTTTTAAGGTTTTGCACACGTTTTTGACCTCAGATATTGTGAGGGGTACTGGTTCTAATGATATTGTCTCTTTCGTCTTCCTTGAATTCTGCTCTATCTTCAGTTAAAAGTTTTTTAAAATGCTCATCCCATTCTTTGTCTGGTATTGGTGAAATAATATCTCTGCATGTTTCTTTTTTGATCGATCTTATAGTTTTCCAGCTTTCGGTACTTCTCCTACCTCCTAAGTAAGAATCTATTTTCTGGCACTTTTGCATCCATGATTGATTCTTCTTATCACTGATCATTCTTCTCACCTTTGATTGCGCGATTTTGTATTCTTCTCTGCTTCTATCTGTCTTTTGGGATAAGTACGTGTGATATAATTTCCTTTTTTCCTCTATTTCACTTTCAATCTCAGCATCCCACCAGTATGGTTTTGTTCTTTTAGGAGTTTCTTCCACTAATCCTAGTGCTTCTTTTGCAGCTTGATGGATGCTTAATGTGATACATTCGTATTCCTCATCTGGGGTTTCACCTGAACTTGAATTAAGTTTTTCGTTCAGTCTCCCCCTGTATAAGTTTTTTACGCTGTCATGTTCTAGGCTTAGTAGATTATATTGACAGTGATCAATTTCCTCATTCACTGTATCATCAAGATTTTGTTGATGGAGGCTTCGGCCTTGATAAGGAAAGAGAATTTTGGTCTCCAGAAAATAGTGATCACTTCCGCATGTTGATCCACGCTTTGTTCTGACATCTTGAATTTTTAGTTTTGTCTTTTGTTTATTTGTTTTTATAATTTTATAATATTAAAATATTTTAAACCCATTAAGCAAACTAAAATATGTGGTAAACATAAAAAAAATACAAAAATATAAAGAAATAAAGGGATCCTCCCATAAAGAAAAATTAATTTCATGTGATATCTCAAAAACTAAACGTGACAAATGAAATTTAATTTAACAGTTGAATTCCTCTTAAAAAACTGTCTTAAGAATGTTTTCACAGAAATAAAAAATATTAATAAATAAACAAGTTATAGACCCCTTCCCAAAATGCAGACTTTTTAAAAACACCCCGTAGTTTAAAAACGGCTTGCTATATCAAAATGCGATTTTCACCTTTAAGATTCTTTTAAAATTTGAATGTCGCAAAGGGGGATCAGTTTTTTTAGCCCCTCTAGAAATACCCGAAACCCCCCAAAACATCGAATTTGGGTCACTATGTACATGGTGACGGATAGAAAAAAAATATGTTTGCTTTTAAAGTTGTCATAATTAACCAAAAAAATCTCAATTTATTTTCAATGATAAAGTTGCTGAGTGCTCCGGTTATAAAAAACCACCCGGTACCAACATAAAATCATACCTAAAAATTAGAATTGACCATTATTTTATACCTTGAATTTTTTATTATACGTTAAGCTCTTCGATCTCGCACCAATCACGGTATTCGCGCCAATAATTTAAATTAGACATTTTGACGTTAATTTTGGCGCATGCTCCTTTGATGGAATTCATCTCGGTATTTAACGACTCGTCACCTTCACCTTCGGGATCAGTAGCAATTTAACGACACCTTTTTTGTCAAAATCGGGTTAACCGTTTAGCCTCTAGCGTGACACAAACATACATATTTACATACATACTTACGTACATACATATCCCAATCGAAAAATATTACCCTTCCTTTCTCCGTGCAGCAGTTGGGTAAAAACACATTTTGCCCGCTTGCGCCTCTTAGGGGCTAGTTATTTAATATTTTTTGAGAGCTAAAAAATTAGTTCTTGGAGGCGGATACTTGTGTGAAGTTTCATGACTAGGTTAAACCGTTCAGATCTGAAAAAATATTTTGACACCCCCTAAGGTAATTTTTGGACGAAAACATTTTTGGGTCTGTTTACTGATACAGTTTAGGCAGTGTTGGTGGGATCATTAGTAATCAATATAAGCCAAATCTTCATGAAAAAGTCCATAAAAGACGCTATGGCCTCAGTCTAATATCCAAATTACTCCACAGCAACTCAAACCTTCTAAATTTTAATTCAAAGCGAAGGTATTTTTGGATATTTTTGGACGTCCCTTTTTTGTATAATTGGTTTACTTTTCAAGCTATATTTGTTTGGGTATTTTTATAAGTAATTATAGTATGCCGCTCTGTATAAATATAGCGTATTTTCTGTCTTGACGAAGTATTCAACTTATTTAAAGTGAATTAAAATAAAACCAATTTTTGGCTGTCTTTATTTAAAATGATCAAAGCTAATTGGCCTGTTTATTTATCATAGTAATTATTTTGTATCTTTGTCGGAAATCACAAAATATAAAAAATACACTCTTTTAGGTAGAGAAAAAGTTTTACGGAATATCCTGAAAAGTCATGATTTCATATATAGGCATTTTGTCCAAGGATTTTTTAAATCTTTTCTAGGGCATTTTTACTATCTTAACCAATTCTTAGAGAAATATTGCAATAATTTTTTGGAAACTAATTTTTATTTCTTAATCGATTTTTATTAGTGGTTAGATATTCGATACAATTTTAAAGTTAAATCAAGGAATAAATTAACAAATTACTATTATTTTGATATTTAATATGACGCGTGTTTTTAAAAGTTTATAGTCCATTTTTGGAAATAAATGCGATTTTTCTTTTACACTGATAAAAAAAATCACTGAGATTTAAGGGACAATAACTTTTTTAGCGAATACTTGGATTTTTAAAGCAATACACTATAGTGTACGTAATAAAGTTGGAGAAATCAATATATCGCTTAAGTTTTGGGTATAACAGTGGCGCATTTTGAAGGGGTTAATATTATAACTATTATTCTGCCATAAGAAAAAAAATTGTGTGTGCTTAAGACCACACGGCAGAAGTGTAAACTTCAACAAGGCGAAATTAATAAGACCGGCCTCAAGGGCGGATCCACAGGTGCTTCTCGGGGGGGGGGGGGGGGTTATATATATCTTTACAAAATATTTTGCACGTTTAGGCTACAAATTCAGGATAATTTATTAATAAAAGTGTTTGTAATTTCGATGACAATAACAATAGACACTTTCATGCGCCGCAAGCAAAAATTTTGAATTTTTATTAGCAAAAACCTTACTTTTTACTCATTTTTTGTATGTTCAAAAAATTCTCGGGTGGGGGGGCAAGTGCCCCTAGTAACCCCCTCCCTGAATCCGTCACTGACTGGCCTTCATCTGCATCATCATATCGCTCGCTGAATGTTCCTGTCATAGTTAGTCGACTCGAGCCGACTTCCCCGAATGAGTGTTACATAGCCGAGCCTAACGGCTCAGTTCAATTTACTACCCACAAAAGCTGCTAAACGCTCCTAAAGAAGTTTACACTTCAATAAATGTTCACATAGTATAAACAAAGTATAAAAGACAACTTCAACGGGGTAAAGTCAATAACGACCACCAGTGTTGGTTGGTTGGTTTTACCTATTTTTGTTGTCATTCTTTTTGATTTCCCTTGTATCTTGTAGACAGTTTTGATTTACTGTAGTCAGGCAAGCCACGCTGAGGATGGAAATGCCTGTTTTCGAAAAACCAGTGTCCGTGGTTGACTTTACCCCTTTGAAGTTGCCATTTATACTTTGTTAACTCATTGTTTTCGGTTCCGAACCGACGACGCGACGCCGGCGCCGTGGAGATAGTGATAACATGGCTGGTTGAACTGTGACCAAACTGTTTTTCTTCCTGGATGCTTATTCTTGACTGTCCGTGACGTGAGGTGAGGTGAGCTCTCACACGGGTTGATTCATATCCATCCGTGACTGTGAACTTTTGGCTCACGTCACGTGGACTTTGAATTCTTTCACCACCTTTTTGCACAGGAAATAAATCCACCGGTGCTAAGCGCTCACATCATCTCATGTCACGGATAGACAGTGGACGGTTTCGTTTCGCCATTGGCTTAGTTTCCTTGATTCGCTGTCGTTTCCGTCGTTAATAGTTATTTACCTAACTAGTGCGGAAAGTGATACTTTTACGCACGCGACGGCAGTTGCCCGAACGACGCTTTGCGGAGTTCGGGCACGCCGTTAAGGGCGGAAAAGGCACTTTCCGCAAGAGTTAGGTACAAAATTTTTCCTAGTTGCATAAAAAGCTTGGTTTTACATTTTAATATATTTGGTATTTTTTACATTAAAACAGCAAAAAACAAATTTTGTTTTCATTTTTAATTTAATCGAGATTATAAATGGGTCAATAAGTCTGATTAGGCCTAAAACTCAATTTGAAATTTTGCGTGCGTAAAAGTATTTTTTCTATAAGCGTGCGGAAAAGTCCACTTTTCCGCACGCATTTTAGTGTGGAAAGTGCCACTTTTCCGCACTAGTGCGGAAAAATATTTTTTCCGCACTAGTGCGGAAAAGTAAATTTGTTACGATTTTGAGGTGTTCTATAACATTTAGACCGTTCAAAATACATTTGTATCTTTCCTACCACACGAAATATCCTAAAAATATTCAAATTGACTAAAATTCTGCTATATTTTCAATATTTTCGATAAAATAAAGTTTTCAGTAAAATAGGTTCAAATTATAAGTTTTTAACCTCCCCGGTATAAATATCGTCATTGTCAATGTCAAACAACAATGAACACTAGTGGTTTTAGATTTGGCATCTTAAATCACCATAGCAACAAAGTACAAACAAACTGTCAAAACAAAGCCAATTTTGCAGATACAAGCGTCTTTTGAATTTTTCAAACAAAAAAATCAGATTTTCAATGGATTCTTCGGACGAAGATCTACCCCAGTCAGTTCTAGAAGCCGCTAGAATCGCTAATTTGGACCTGCTTCCTTCAAAATCTCGTCACAGGTATGAGAAGGAATATAGTTTGTTTGAGAGATGGTGCCACGCTAAAGGCATCAAATCCCTTCAAGAAGCTGTTTTTTTGGCATATTTCTCCGAAATTTCCAAAACGTGCAAACCGAATACCCTTTGGTCGAGGTATTCTTTGCTTAAAAGTGTAATAAAACTCAGAAAAAACGTTGACTTAAACAATTTTTTTAAAGTTACGGCCTACTTGAAAAAACAAAACGTTGGATTCAGACCCAAGAAGGCAAAAATCTTCACAAAAGAAGAAATTTTCAAGTTTTTAAGCGAAGCTCCTGACCTAGTTTATTTGCATATGAAAGTTGCCACGATTTTTGGTTTGGCGGGCGCATGTCGCCGTGAAGAACTAGCAAAAATGTGCCTAGATGACATTGAAGAAAAAGGAAATATGATCATTATAAAAATTCCTGACTCAAAAAACCATACATTTAGAAGTTTTGCTATTTCAGAAGAAGCCGAGAATGGAAAACTTCTCCAATTGATCCGAAAATATTTCAACTTAAGGAAACCAGAGACCCCACATAGACGGTTCTTCGTAAACTACAAAAAAGGAGCATGTACGGTACAATGCATTGGAATTAATACATTCGGTAAAATGCCATCAGATATCGCATGCTATCTGAAGCTTTCAAATCCAGAATTATACACGGGCCACAGCTTCCGACGTTCTGTCGCAACAATGTTGGCAGATTCGGGCGAAGGAATAACCAATATCAAACGACTCGGTGGATGGAAATCTTCAAGTGTCGCAGAAGGGTACCTTGACAGTTCAACTGGATTCCAAAAAAATATTTCGAATAAAATTTTGAAGTTCAGCCACCCTGGTCCTTCAACTAGTCAGCAACTTTCTTCTACCATACAACCTTCCAAAGTGCCTCAATCCAGCCCCAAATGCATGACCACAGTTGCAACAGATGTTTCCGAAAACTTGGAGAACGCAGTGGAGAACCGAAACCCAAGTTTCAAATCTGCCACTTCATTTGAGAAAACACTTGCCTCTGCTATCAACTTACAGCACGCTACAAACTGCACCTTTAATATTAATGTTAATAATAATAATTGATTTGATTAAAATGTTTTGAATATAAATAATTTTCTGATTAATTTTTAGTTTTTTCCTCACACTTATAGAAAAAATAATGTATCTAACTCGTGCGTAAAGTGTCTTTTCCGCACTTGATTGCTGGCCAAACTCCGCTATCGCGTCGTTTGGCCATCTGCAATCGCGTGCGGAAAAGAGGCACTTTCCGCACTAGTTAGGTAAACTACTATTTCACGCACGGCGTGCGTAAAAGTAATTACTTTTATGCACGCTAATTTATATTTAAAGGTTATATAAATTGGAGTCACTCTATATATTGCTTTTATGTCACTTGATATACTAGATGACACTGACAAGTTTATTTGATATTTACTGTCAGGCGTCAGGTTTTTAGTTTGATTTGTCTTGGCGGCCGAAGATTTTGAACTGCCAAGGTTAATATTTGTTATTTTTACTAAATAAAATTATAATTATATACTGTTATAAAACCAAAAAATTTGGCTCGAATTTATACCGATTATAAAAATGTCATTTTGTATTATTATTATAATTTCTATTTGGTCCAAATAGTATCATTTTTTACAAAAAAACAGCGTGCGTAAAATTTTTTTTCACGCACGCCAAACCAGTTTTTTACGAACGCCGTGCTTGAAAAATTTTTTTTACGCACGGCATGCGGGAAGTTGAACTTTCCACATGAAAATTGGTGCGGAAAAACGTGTTTTACGCTCGCAAGTAGGAAAATGATTTTACCTACTCGCGTCCAGTAAAGTAATTAGTAGTAATTACTTTACAGCGCGCGCACGACTTAGGAACCTTAGCAACGCATCAATAAGCCAGCTTCAATATTTGTTTACATTTCAATTTCATCTAATTTGACATTTTTACAGGTAGGTATTCGTGGGTAGAGGAGAGACCAAAAAAAACTAAGGTACCTTTAGCAACGTTTCGGATTTAATTAATCCTTTTTCAAGCCCTAAAAACAATGAACAGGTTCTATAGTTTGACATGGAAAAACTATAGAACCTGTTCATTGCTTTTAGGGCTTGAAAAAGGATTAATTAAATCCGAAACGTTGCCAAAGGTACCTTAGTTTCTTTTTGTTCTTTCCTCTACCCACAAATACCTACCTATTTCTATAATAGGACACAAAATGCAGACAAATTGACATTTTTATTTTTAAATTATATTCAATTTTTTGAAAAAAAAAGGTACTCACAGGTAAAATATTGTACCTAACACATGCGGAAAGTGACTTTACCACCCTTGACGGCTTGACCGAACTCCACTTCGCGTCGTTCGGCCAACTGCCGACGCGTGCGGTAAAGTATTACTTTTCGCATTTGTTAGGTAAATACCTATTTTTTTTCATTCTTTCTGATTTAAAAATAAATGTTATAGAAAATTTAGTTCTTACCTTAAAAAAACATGCAGTCCTTCGACTTTCTCTTTAAAAAAATTTAAAATATACAATTTGGGCTGTTTTTAAGGTTTTATAGACAGTTAAAGTTTTATTGTTATTAAAATCAGTAACAAACAAAGTTTATCTATTAAATACTCTGCCCATCTATGGGCACCTAAGCTCACACTAGGTACTATAGTTATAGTGTACGTGTGACCTAATATAACTAAAAACGGAAAAATATTTTATTGAACTCCAGACTCAATTACCTTTTGTTTGATACCACACAAGCCATGTTTTGACTTAAACTTTAATTTTTCAAATCTACCCCCACCTTTTTTTTTAAACTAAAATGTATTTTGTTTAACTCCAGACTCAATTACCTTTCGTTTGACACGCCATATTTCTACATAAACACTAATTTTTTCAGTTACCCCCACCCTTTTTTTAAAAGTAAAATGTATTTTATTTAACTCCAGACGCAATTACCTTTCGTTTGATATCTCACACGCCATCTTTTTACATAAACTCTAATTTTTGAAATATACCCCCACCCTTTTATTTGGCTTGTGTTTGGTGGATTTTGTTCATTTTTAAATGGGACCATCTCGACCCAAAACCCAGCGTAGGTACCAAATTTCCTTAAATTCGGGCAAGCGGTTTTTGAGTTATGCGCGTTGGTCGTTACAGACAGACAGACAGACAGACAGACGGCGCAACAAAAAAGTTTCAAAATCATCTGAAACGCAAAGATATATAAAAAACTTTGAAATCGGAGCAACTTTTTTTTTTTCGAAAAAATTAGGATCACTATAGCTCCACACTACTTTAGTATGGTAGTAGTGTGAGCTAAAAAGACTGTGGGCCCTAAAAACAGTTTAGGAGTATAAAACATTTTTTTTGGGAAATAATTTTATTCAATTTTAACTTCCTGGCCCGCGCAGCAATTTTTTTGTTGAGATAACGCCGAAAATGTGTTATTTGGGTGTATCTTAGTAATTTCGTCGTGACGTCTATTAGTGTGTGTGTGTGTATATCTGTCCGCAACACTATAGCTCCTAAACCGTTTAACCGATTTCTTTAAAATTTTTACGGAAAATAGTATTTGAAACTGTAACGAGCTGATTAGATTTTGGTCAAAATCCATTAATGCTAATGACAATTAAAATTTTTAAAAATGCTAACTTTTTAACGGAGCATTGCATCAATATGTGGTTTTCGAAGTGAGGTAGAACACATGTTTTTCAATAATTTGTGTTACCAAAAACTTTCTAGGAGCTTTCGTTTATATTTACAAAAAACTGTTCCAAAGGTGATATATCATGGTGTTTACTTGGTATCAGATCCGTCATGGATCCATTTATTTGTTACTTTAAAAAAGAAACTAAGTTTTTAACTTAGGCAGAAAATAATGATGATGATATTTGATACACTTTTCTGAATTACAAACCGAACTTAAACCTAAGGATAAATTTTTTATAAATTATAAGATACAAAATACTTTTGACCTGTTTTTGTCTAAAATTTTCCTGAGTGCGACGGGTCGGGCGCTTTAATACCAATTAAAAACAGTTTTAATTTTATTATTGCTGTCTAAAAATAACGGTGTCCCTGGAGGTGGCCAGAATAAACATGTTTTCAACTTATTTACAAAATATCAATAACGGTGAGTGTTAATTACTTAAAAGTTTCTTTATTTTATTTATTAACGAAGGTAACTTTTATGATTTTATACTTTTGTGTTTTAACAAGTTGCTATGAAGACCCGAGAAACAAAGGCGGAATAAGTCGTTTTGTATGTGGACCACGGAACTGTAACATAAACTGGAATGCTAATTGGCCCCAGGAAATCTTACAATTATGACCGCTAGATGTAGGTGACAGATTGGTTAAATGGTGGATGTTAAAAGAACGTAGTCACGTCAATCAAATCAACTTAACTTTTTTTAAAATTTTAAGTATTGCCTGTATAACCCACAAATTATATGTTTTCCATATTATTTATTACTTTCATGTTTGCCATGTAGTATAACATTTTGTAATATTTGATATTTTATGTAAAAAATTCAAGTTCTAAACTTTTGAGATTGGTTTAAAATCAGCATGTAAGTAAGTAAAATTTTTTACTTGGTTTTTTACTAGCAGCACACAGATTGACAGAAATGATAACAAACACAAAAATTCCCAGATTATTTTTGCGAAGTTCTACCGGGTCGAGTTCGTTTAATTTGTTAAATAGTGCGTTATTTTTTTCAAAGCAAATAGCAAATATTGCCTTTTTATTTATACATGATTAACTGTTTTGTTGTGGTCTGCTTCTTACAGTCGCAACGATTTGCCGTTGTTTTCCTTTCACCGGTAAGTTGCGTTATTTTTGAAGCTGGGTTAATGCAGAACCCCTGTTGTGCTTAGTACATTAAGGGCTATCATTGTACCCAACATATTGCACAATGGACAAACCTTATTCTTGCATAATGACTGTCTTTTTGCTTCCTGCTTAGTATGGTAAGATGCACTAAGCACCAAATGTATCCATTGTGCTTTATGTTGCTGGGTAAATCAGTAATAAGTTGCAAGGTAAATCAGGCATTAGTTTACACAAGTTTTGTGTTTTTTTAATTAAATTTTATTAAATCTCTCTCTGTCAGTCAGGATTTTTATCAGGGGATATACAGGACTGGTCTCAGACTTTCAAAAATTAGGGCAGTTTAGATGTTTAAAACATGTGGTTAGAAAAAATCAAATTTTTTTCCGGTGTGTAATACACCAGAATAATTCTTGGAAAATTCTTTGGAAAAAGGGGGGCCTGGCCCCCGAGCCTTCACTCTTGGACTGCTACTGGGATATACATATACATATATAGTGATAGTTATCAGGTTTAATATAAAGAAGAGGGTCCGCTGAATCCAAATCTGCAGTTTAAAAAAATTTCGAGTAATTTAAAGCGGGGGGGGGGATTATTTTATTAGGATAGAACCACGGATCACCTAACAGATCCGTGATAGAACTGTCTGTTTATGTTTATGAGACTTAACTAACAAACCTTAATCAAGTTTTTTTGCAGATTTTGGCAGCTTTGCTTAACCCTATTATAAAATTTACTAAGGACTTTTGTGCATCAGCCACCATTTTGAAATATTTAAAATGGCGACCGTGAACAAAAAACAAAAGGAAAGCATACACATGCGATACATCAGTTATAGGGTTTTTGGGTTCGCTAAATCCAAATTTGATGTTAAAAAATGATTTTGGAGTAATCTGAAGGCGTGCGGGGTATTTATGGGGTAAACAGTAAAACTGTTTGTATGGAGACGAGCAAATTTTTTCAAAGGTTTTTTACAGATTTTGACCGCTCTGCTCAACCGTATTATAAAACTATCCAAAGACTTTTGGTCATCAGCCACCATTTTGAAATATTTAAGATGATGTCTGAGAAAAAAAAAACAAAAGGAAAGCATACACATGCGAGTTTTTGGGTTCGCTAAATCCAAATATGTTGTTAAAAAAAGATTTTGGAGTAATCTGCATATGCTTCTTTTTGAATTTTTTCCCACGGTCGCCATAATCCCAAAAGTTATTAGCTACTTTTATAATGGGGTTGAGCAGAGCTCTCAAAATCTGTAAGAAAAATCATGATTAAAGTATTTTCGTTAAGACTTCGCATACGGTTTAACCCAAAAATACCCCCACTCGTCCGGAATATATAAAATCTACTTTTAACAAAAGGTCTGCATTCAGCGAATCCAAAAACCCTATAATTGATGTATCGCATGCATATGCTTTTCTTTTGTATTTTTTTCACGGCACCATCTTGAATATTTAAATATTTTAAACTGATAGCTGATGCCCAAAAGTCATTGGTTAGTTTTATAATAGGGTTGAGCAGAGCTGTCAAACTTTCTAAGAATATTTGATAAAGTTTGTTCGTTAAATCTCCATATAAACAGTTTTATTGTTTATACAATAAACCAGATTACCCTGAATCTTTTTTTAACATAATATTTGAATTCAGCGTACCCAAGAACCCTATAAGTAAGGTATCACATGCATGTGCTCCTTTTCTAAATTTTTGCCCACGGTCACCATCTTGAATATTTCAAAATGGTGGCTGATGACCAGAAGTCACTGGTAAGCTTTGAAATAGGGTTAAGCAAAGCTTTCAAAATCAAAAATAACTTAATTAAAATTTGTTCGCTAAGTCTCCACATAAACAGTTCTACCGTAATACCATAAATTCCCGGCTATCACCTGTTTCTTTAAATTACTCCTTTTAACTGAATTCAGCGGACCCAAATACCCTAGAATCGGTGTATCGCTTGCCTATGTTAATAGGTCGATTTTTTTCATAAAATCATTATCCCTCCGTTGAGGTACCCCCCAGAAAAAATTGTGTCGAATTTCAATTCTGGCGACCAAAGGCCGACTGAAATAATAGAGAATTATTGAAATACAGCCAGGCTATAATCGTGCCAGGCACCATTTTGACACATTCACATTGAAAACTGACAGTTGATCCTTCAAAATTGACATACCAAAGTCGAATTTAAAACTTTCGTCGTTTATTTTCAATTAATAAAAGAAGGCACTATTTATTCCTGTTTGAAAGATTACAGCTGATATTAGAATGTGAAGGTGTCAAAATTGTGCCTGGCACTATTATAGCCTGATTTATTTTAATAATTCTCTATTGTACCACACACACCTATGCTTGATTTAGATATTTTTTTATTTAATTTTTTCACTTTAAAATGGCCGCTTTCTTGGATTTTTAAAAATGTTTAAGGGTGCCAGAGTGACATCACTCGGATTAATAATATAGAGCATCCTGACTAACAAAATCTGTAAAAAAAATTCTTGTACCATTAATTTCTCACTTAAGGCAAAAATAGCTGTTTCGCAACCAGATTATTCCAATTCGTAACACAGTTTCCGGAAAAAAAAATTAAAAAAAAAGTAGTATATCATTTGACAGTGGCGCACCCAGGAATATGTCTTGGGGGCCCGAGGCCTCTTGGAGGGGGGGGGGGGGTCAAAGCCTCATGATGTCGAATTTTAAGCTATTTTTTGTGTTTTTTCCTGAAATATGTGGAAAATATGTAAAAAAATCTAAGGCTTATACTGCCGTCCTTAGTAAGACCCACCTATCTGCAAAAAAATCAAAAATGAGTTATGACCGAAAATGGCTTAAAATAGGTTACTTTCATCTGTTGTTTAAGAAAAATACCCAAATTTTTGTTCGGAAGTATTTTATTTTGAAAAACAAAAAAAATATATTACTATGTACCCTTAGCAAGCATTTAAACTTTAAACTCGCTTTTCTCGAAATAAGTGCAAACGTAGATAGGTGGGTCTTACTAAGGACGGCAGTATACTCTTCAGTGTACACATTTCTTAAAACTGGGAAACATTTAAAATATTAAAATACATTTTATCGAAAATTAAAATCTTGAATAATAAAAATCTCATATAATCTAAATCTCGAAACTAAAATATCTAATAAAATATCGCAAAATTAAAGGCTGATAAAATATATTCAAAATTCGTTTGGTTGATTTGATTAAATTGGCTGGTGAGGTTGGTTGGTTATGTTATTTATTTAGGTTGGTTGGGTAGTTGTGGTAGTTTCAATATTTCGATTTTCAATATTTTGTAATTTTTCTATTTTGATTTTAAATATTTTAATTTTCCATATTTCATTATAAAGAGTTCGAGATTTTGATATTCGATAAAATATGAACAGTGGATATTAGTTACTAAAGTTGTCTTCAAAAGTGCTAAGAAACAGCCAACACGATAACACCTCCCAGGTTTGCCATTTTGTTATTCAGTTAGGGGCACATTTTTGTATGAATGATTTACCGCCTCAATCTGACTATCTTTCTTACATAATTTTTAAACAGTCCCATGTTTCCTTCATAGCTTTTTTTAATTTTTAGCCTGTGGAATTTCTAAAGGTTGTTGCCGATTTGGGGATATTTTGGCAATACCAACCCATTTAACATCCACCAACTGTCAAGTACATGTAGCGGTCATTTTCTTTCCACGTCATTAGCATTCCAGTTTATGTTAGAGTTCCGTGATGTGGACCAATTACTATGTTTATACGGGCCTATTAAAGCGCTTTTTCTATAAGGACGGTTTGAAAATGTTGTCGTATAAACGTAGTAAATGATTCACCACGAATTAGTCATAAGTGTCCCATATGTGACCGTGGAGGGAATTCTAGCAGAAGACAAGAGGGAGGGCATTCCGATTTAGTATACTTTAGTATTATAGGGTTCTTAAGGCTGTATCGATGGTGTAGCGCACAAATGTGCTAAGTGCACTTTTTCGCAAAAATGACAACTGCAATACACAATAATTATTTAAGGTTTATTCTTTTATTATGAATAAATGTGTTAAGTGAAATTTATATCTACATTAACTTATATATATATTTAAAAGCAAATTTTTTATATCTTTATTTTTTTCTATGTTCATGAACTTTCCTTTTCTTCTTTTTCTCAAAACTACCTATTATGCACACATGTGTGCGCTACACCATCGAATATCTAGGATGTCAAACAGCAATATGTTGGAGAGAGAAAATGAAATTAAAAAAAAGAGATCGGTATAGGCCGTAGCGGTTGAAAAGCACAGATAGAAAATAAAACGAGATTGCTAATTTAGGACCTTCAAATATCAAATTTGTATTCAATGTTTTTTTAATAAGGTAGCTTTCCTAATTAAGTCAAAGAACACCCAAACCCCAAGCTAGAGCCATACAGAAAAGTAAAAAGTTTATCACTTACCTCACACACCGTCACTTTTTATCAATTTAAACGCCAATCAATTTACTAATTTATCTATAACATATTAAAAGATACAGCAATTTGATATTTTTAACCAGATTTCTCAAATTTTACAAATACAAAACAAAATCTTATTATTTTTGTATTATTCAAAATATAATTTAAGTCAGTTTTTGTTGGAAAAATATCACCAAATTATGATGTGGTTTTTGAGTGACCACCCTCGCTTAAATTACGTAATGCACAAAGGGACGAGAATGGAAGGGTTTGGCATTGCGTTACAGTCAATGATTTTTAATGTTTTTTCTTGATAGTGCGTTACGAAAAGGGGAGAGCGGAGTTTGAAAATCTTGCGTTTTTGCGTTACGTAATTTAAGAACGTTCCCTGATAAGGTCTTTTTACTTTTTAAAGTTTTGTGGCTGAGAAGATCCTCAATTACTAAACCAACCTTGCCAACCAACCGAATAAACTGACCTAACCAACCTTTGAAATATGGATTAGTCAAATTCATCAAGACCTATTATTAAGGCAAGTTTTGCATTGTTGTTTTCTTAGAATTAAATTAATTCATTTCAATTCTTGCTGTTCTGTTATATCCATAACATTACAAAAATGAGTGCTATTGAGCAAAACAAAAAAGATGCAATCGTTTGAAAAAATTAGTTTGTTTTACTTTTGATAATCTAAATTAGTGTAAGTCAGGAATTTCTTTCTAATTCCAAAAACAGAGATTGCCTTCTAAAGTTACTAAATAAAAACTTTAATAAAGTAAAATCACAACGCTGTAAACATCACAGGATATTGTGAGCACTGCAAATCCAAACTCCATGCAGCCATTATTGTAGAAGATAGATTTTGCGGGAACCTGGTCGCAAATACCCCACCCGTCCACAATATTTTGTTTATAAATCATGTTAGGGAAGGAGTAGAAACCCATGTATATTCCATCTAGGAAATACAGCAGCTAGTACTAAAACAAATATTGTTCCTGCATGCTTTTACTAATTGCGATTGAACATCGGAGGCACTTTGGAGGGGTCAGCTAGGATTTATAAAGCTTTATCAAAACTATCCTATAATCTAAAGACCAGCTAAATTGTTTTACAATCCCCGCTTTTTGCATGCTGAAGTAAAACTTGCTTAACAGGAATGCCTGATAAAATGATATAACTTCCCGGCAAATGAAAGTTCTCTAAATGCCTGAACATTTCCTTTATTTATAAAATCAGAGGCAAATCTAAATCTACTGAATTAAAAAAAATGTGCAGCAGAAGCCCAAGAAAGCAAGATAAACAAAATCATTAAAATTATATTCATTGAAAATATTTTCACATCTCTCTCATTCGCTCATCGCATCTCCCAATTGTAGTAAAAATTAAACAACAATAACTTAAAACATACTATCAAGTAGCTACAGCTTTGGTTAGCAAATTAGCTAGCTCCAGAACTATGGGGTTGGGATGTCTGTAGATGCCTAACTGACCACAGCAACATCAAATGTAGCTGCAAAAAGATGTCCATTACATTGTCCCATTTATGCTATAATTGTCAGAGAAAAATTTTAAAGGGTGTGTCCTTTTTAATCAATCATAAAGAAGATAAAGCAAGAAAAACAAAATATTTATAATAATAATAAACATTTTCACATCACATTCATCTAAATATTACTATGTACAGGATTGCATCAGCAATATGATTTTAAAATTTGTAGGTATAGTAAATACAATATGTTAAGAAAGCTTTTAGAAGGCTAATTGATATAAATTAATCTAAAAATTGTTCTTATTATACGTAACTTATAAAAACTTGACTATAATTGACTAGGTATCCAATTTTTTTGCTGGCTCAATAAAGTTATATCCCTTAATAATAATAATACATCCATTGTAAGTGAGAACATTTTTCCTTAAGTTTCTTGCCAAATAACACTTATTGTTTTTAATTTACCCCGTCGTAGTGCTCTTAATGTCGACAGCTTGACCGAACACTCATAATGATGATGATGAAGAATGTTATAGTAAAAGCAAATATCTAGATTTTTGTAGAGAATCAGGAATATCAGCTTAAAACTAAAACGCCTGTAACTTTTAATTCATGATCACATATTTAAAGATAAATAATAAAAAAATAAATAAAATTACACACCACATTGTCATTTTTCACGCTTTTTTTTACTTAACTTAAAAACAAAAGTGTTAGATAAACAACTAATAAAATGTGTTTTTCAAAAATTTACGGTTTTTAGTTGTCACTATCTTAAAATCTATTAGACTCTAAGGTCACGTTAGTATACTCGTTTTGTAGGAATTTGAATTCTCTTTAGTTTTTAGTTTAATTTTTTTTTGTACAACGCGCTCTAATCGAGATATAGGCAAGTAACCGAAAAAATGCACTTTTGACCCTCTCCGCCACTGAAGCGGGAGCCCTAGGGATGGTAACTTTTGATATGTTAATGTCCTACCTACCCTAAAACTATTCCCGGACTATTAAATATTGGAGGGTTTTTGAAATATAGTTTGTTTTTTTTATTTCGGCGATTACATCATGACATGTGTCTAGCAGTGTTGTATTGCCAATACTGGAATATGGAAGTGTTTTCTGGTCCTCCCAATATGACATTTATATTAGTATGATTGAGGTCAAATAATATGTTTTACTTAGCTTATCCACGAACTTTTATCTATAATTTATGCAAGGTGTTGATATTGATAATATTACATAAAATAATTTTTTTAAAATTATAGAAATAAAAGGGCGCAGGAATAAGTGTTATTATAAGTAATTTTGTAATTTGATTTGTTTGATATTTATCTTGTGTAGTGTGAGTGACGTATTTTATAGAATCTTTTTTTTTTACTGTAAGGAAGTATCTGTAATTGGCTTTTTGCTATAGATACCGTGGAATAAATAAATAAAATCCGTCATATTTAGCACCTCGATAAGCACATGGTCCAGCAGTGTTGATATTTTATCGACATATTTTAGCAACATATCCACCCCTGTACCTACTGGGCACGTATTTGATGCTTGATGCGTATTCTAAATGCCTACGTGACATTTAATATTCTCAGAAGTTTTATAAAATAAAAATGTGAATACACATAACATAACTATTAAATAAACTGCATATCATAATTTTTGAGATAACTTTTTGACGGTTATCAGCTGTTTACCATAACAAATAGAATATTTTTAAGATAACTTTTTGACAGTTATCAGCTGTTTACCATAACAAATAGCATAGGCCAACGAAAAAAATGTTAAAAAGTTGTCTCAAAAATAATGGTATGAACTGTAGTTAGCTAAACAGTATTATCGAGTATACAAACTACACCAAACCCATGGCCGCACACAGGGGGGGGGGCGGGGCCCGGCCCCCTCAAGCCTTAGATTTTTTTACATATTTTCGACATATTTCAGAAAAAAAAACACAAAAAATAGCTTAAAATTCGACATCATGAGGCTTCGGGCCCCCTCCAAGAGGCCTCGGGCCCCCCCCCCCCAAGACATTTTCCTGGATGCGCCACTGCCAAACCTAACCAAACATAAACAAAACTCACCCATACCTATCGGCTATCGTAACAAAATCTACCCCAACAAATATCAACTGGACGGAACTGTACTAATTTTGAACTTCAACTGCTGGCAACTGCTTGATAACAATGTTTATAGTACGTCTGTTACTTAAAAAAAAAAGTAAAAAAATATATTTGAACAGATACATTAAAAGCACTTAATTTTACTATAAAAAAAAACAATTAATTTATTGTGAAAATAAAATATTCACAAAAAAAACATCCTAACATTTCGAAGAAGGCACTCTTAAAGTACATTTAATTAATTAATGTTAAAAAGTTTTATCTTTTTTATTAAATTTACTAAAAGTTGAAAAGTTTTACTGCAAAATTATTATAACACTGAAAAAACATTTTTAAAGTATTTTACTGTGAAAATAAATTATTCAGAAGAAATGTTTTCATAACATTTGGAATGAGGCAAAGTTCTGATAAGTTGATGCTGGCCTTACCACTTGATGGCAAACACTAGTCAACATTTTAAAAGTACAATGAAGAATGTCAAGCTTATGAATGTAAATGATTTTATTTGTTTTTAAATTGGTGTGGAATGTTCCATATTCTTTAGAAACATCCTCATCTGATATGAAAAGGAATATTAAAGATCCTTATAAGGATCAAATATTTCTTTTCGTAAATATGTGACGTAATATCCTTACAACATATACAATAAAAGTACAAGTTTTTTGTACAAAAAAAATTAATAAAATATTTAGCTTTAAATGTACAGATTTTTTTGTAAAAAAAAGTTTAAAGAAATGCTGTTTTTTGTACTAAAAAATGAATAAAATACATTGTTTTAAAAGTAAGTGTGTACAAAAAAGTTTTAAAAAATGCATTGCTTTAAAAGTGAATGCCTTTTTGTACTAAAAGTTATGTCTACTGGCCTAATAAGGACCGGTGTGCCACCGCGGTGCTACTAAGGCACTTCTAATAATGTACTTTACCGTTCTAGCTGCTGGCAATGACTTTACAAAAAAAGCATTTTTTTTTAAATTGATGTTTGTTGGTAATCAAACCAAAACAAACCCAACCTCACCTGCGCAGGGGTATTTCGTGCCGAACCGTGCCCCTGCGCCGAATCATCCGCGCCAAATAGTACCTATCCCTCGACCTATCCCTATGGGCGCGGAGCTCGAAGCAACTAAATAGTCTTACATTTTAGCAACGTAGGAAACCTTTAATTGTTTTTTATACTAATGAACTCACAGTGCGAGCCGCAGGTTATCCTTTTGTTAGGCTACGAATAGTTTGGTTAGGTTTTGTTGGTTTTGATTAGGTTTGGTTAGGTTTGGTGCAGGTTATGATACTCTACTGTTAAACGCTCGCGCCGAATAGTAGTTGACCGTTTCCAGTCGTGTATCGTACGTAGTTTTTTATTAAACCTACATAAAACACCACCGACTTTATATAAATACAACAGAAATAGTTGAATTAATTTTTAATGTTCTTGCTTTATGTTTTAAACTTTTTTGTTAGAATTGTCAAAACTGACAAAAAAAAACACAATTTAAAACCGGTCAACATAAGTCGTGGCTAACTTGACCAAAAAAAGACCGGAGAGAGTTTACTTTTCGGTCTCTTCGTTATTTTCTCATCCTTTTTTTAAATCAAAAAGCTTTCCTAAAAAACCTGTCTGTAAAGTTAAACTTTTCATATAAAAAACTGCGTAGATACAGAAAGTGCTTTTCTTTTGGTCAGTTAAAGTTAATAAATCCTAGAAATACTATATTATATTGTTTTTTTTTTTAAAGTACAGTCAAAAAAGTTAAAAATGAAGTAATATTGTGCAGGATTACCCGTTATTCCGAACGACATGAATTTTGAACGTTGAAAACTTATATAGGGTGACGCGCTTTAAACGATATGTTAAATAAAACTTTTTGTCAGTACACATACAGGTTTTACCTTTCCACTGGTGGAATCAGTGGAAAGGAAAAATCTGTACCATGCTTAAAACCGCTAGGATTGTTTAAAGAAAATATACCGTTAGGGTAAAAGCTATACTCACCATGAAGATTCTTCTTAGAAAGCGAAAAATTAATTTAGCAGGTGTTTAGATAAAAATAGAAACAAGTTTCCCTCTTCATCGCTCTCGATCCCCCGTGTTCCATAATCTGCGTCAAATGAATTTTATTGCAGTGTTTTTCGTAGGGATAAAGATATTTAATTGCCTAGATTTGGGTGTAGTCTATGATTCATTTACTAGGAGATTTACGAAGAGGAATGTACCAATTTTCATTTATTATTGTCTCTAAACATCGCGTTAAATTAGGCTACCATGTCCTAGGAATAAAATTGATTTTTTTTTACACAGCTATTGTCACGGCATAGCTGATTAATCAGCTTAAAAAAAGTAAGAATATGTGAGTTTGAAAACCTTACAAAGTCCTTTCAAGAGCTACCAAATTAATCAAATTTAATGCTAAAACTTGCCACCCTGTTGTGCTAAACAATAGCCTAAACAGTTATAAAATCCCTGCCGTAAATTGCCTAACATCTCTGATGTGATCAAATTAAAACCCTCTTCAATTTTTATTTGAAGTTTTGCTAAATTATGAGCTCAAATGTGATCAACTGTTAATATCTTATTTTTGACATAAAGCCAAATAAGAAAATCACATAAAGTCAGGTCAGGCGATCTAGGGGGCCATCTTCTAATACTGCGTCTACTTATTACTCGTCAGGCAAAAGTTTCTTCTAAAAATTCCCTGGCGGGTAAAACGTAATGCGCCGGACACCTATCCTGCTGAAACCAAACTAGTTAAAAAGCAACATCCGGCAAGGTTTAGTTTAAATAAACGGCTCCATTAATAAAAAATGGCCCGATCATATTATCTCCAAGGACCTCTGATGAAACACTTAATTTTTGAGGGTATTGTGTTCACAAATTTACCGTCAAATGTTTATTTTCTTTTGCCCATTAGCAAATAAGTGATAGATTGTGCACATTGAGTAGTTAGAGAGAAAGTCAGTCAATAAAATATTACTTACAAAATTTTCATATTGTCCTAAGGAGGGAGTACTTCAGCCAGAGCACAAATGGCAGTTTCTGGCTGTTGCCTTTGTTCCATATGGGTCTTGGACCCTAATCCACCTCTTCATTTTCGCTATATTTTCTGCAGATCTTAACGCACTCAAATTTATCAAAATGGATAATTATGTTCAAAATGGTAGTTTTGAAAGGAACATCACGGTCCTCATATACTTCATATCCCTCAAAAAAATTATTACATCCCGAAAGGAGTTCCTGCAAAACACCATTTTAACATTTGAACCTTTTCTTCGATAGTAAATGTTTATAAAAATAGTAAATAGTAAATAGTAAAAATTTATTGGTGTTTTACATATAACAATGTTTACACAAGTCAAGTTTCTTTATCTCTCTAAATAGTAAGTAATAAAATAGTGGTAAAATTTGTTTAAATTAAAATCCTAACAGTAAACTTAACATTCAAATAACACTAAACATTCAAGTTTCAAATTTATGATTTAAAAATTCTTCAAACGAGTAGAAGGTATTCTGGAGCAACATTTGTTTTACTTTGACTTTAAACGATTTTAGTTGTAAATTTCTTATTGTTTGAGGAAGCACATTCAGAAAACGGACACACCAGTACTTTGTTGAATTTTGGCATCTTTTTAATCTATTATAGATTGATCTTACATTATTTTTACCTCGCGTATTATAATTATGAGTATTGATGTGTGTTTCATATAAGTTCAAATTACACTTCATATAGCAAAGGCAGTAAAAAATATAGAGTGAGGGAAACGTTAAAATTTTTTGATTTCTGAATGCATCTCTACAATCCTCTCTATACTTTAGACCACCCATCACCCTTACCGCCCTTCTTTGAACCCTGAACACCTCGGTAGCCCCAGCTGCATGACCCCAAACCATTAGAGCATATTCAATTCTACTCTGGCACAGAGCAAAATAGGCTTGTCTAAGTACCCTTTCTGTGACACAATTAGCCAAGTTTCTCAAAACAAACACATTAATATTTAGTTTTTTGCAAACAGATTGAATGTGGCTCCTCCACAGCAGCTTGCGGTCAAGAAGAACTCCTAAATATTTTACTGGTTCATTATCATCTTTTGGCATGTTTTTTAATGAAAAAGTAACATTTTGTGTTTTTGTTGTATTTAACACCAAGCCGTTTGCCGCAAACCAATCTTCCGCCCTCTTCTGTGCGTCACACGACATCATCATGGCATTCTCTAGTGAAGAATCCTTTACAGTAGTAACTACATCGTCAGCAAAAAGTGCAGTTCTTACCTCCTTCTCTCTTCGCAGATTAAAAAAAAGAAAATCTCGATCCCGTAACGCGACCTCGTTGAATCTCTCCTGATATCCCTAGTCAGCTCTTGTCTACCTGCCTATAATTTCTTCTCTGATGTTCCTCCTCTTCTTTAACTTTTAACTCACGAACCGTCGCAATTTACTGAGAGCGGGGTACACCCTTATCTTTCTATTTTTATTTAGACACCCGCTAAATTAATTTTTCTCTTTCTAAGCATAATCTTTATGGACAGTATAGCTTTTACGCTAACGGTATGACAAGCTTTTTGAGGGGCGGCTGCTGGTCTAAAAAGTTTTTTTTTAATTAGATAGAAATTTAATTATAGTGTTGTATTTATTAAACGACAAAGCATCTGCCATTTAAAGCTTACAAAATAGCTGAAAGCAGCATTATTGTTGTTTAGAACCCTGTGTGATGCGCAAACTGGTGTACAAAGCCGCTTATCCAATAGTAAAGCCCTATTAGAGGAGATTATATAGAGGAATCTGAATATCAGGACTGCAGCAGTAGTCAAAAGGGATACATTTTTCAAATTTAATCAAGCTCCCAAAGTGCGCATCATGCGTGATAGGAAATATCCATTGTGAGGTTTTAGCACAGATTATTGTGTGGATTTATTGTTTAAATGATCATATTATTGTCATCCGTTTTCAGGCTATGAATCCAACTGCGAAATATATGTAGGGTGTATGTTCACATAAGAGTAATCGCAGAAAAGTTCTCACAACAGATATTTTTAACTCTTTCTTCACTATCATGAATTTGAGATCCCCTGAGAGTTTCTGAGAGCAAACGCGCAAACCTCTTCCAGACAAAGATAATTTTTTAGTTCTACCGCATCACTTATTTAAATTTGTTAACAAAATCTACTTAAGTTTTAAAAAATTATGGTCGTCTGCTGTATCATCCTTTCTTGAAACATTTCAACCAATATTTGACCTATCTAAAACTCTACCTCGGAATGAGCTACGAAACTCAAACTTTGCATAGTCGTAGATCTTCATAGACTTAAGAACCGCTCCAAGTGTCATGGACTTCCATGATGTAGGAAAGTAGTTACGAAATTTCAAAAAACGTCGAAATTGCCAGTGAGTGGCATTCACTCTCTAGATCATCAAAATTCTACTGTACTTCCAGACATGCTGCAAAACTGAAATTTGGCAGACTGATAGAAATTATGACCAAACCCTTGGAAAAAAAAACAAAAAACCCCAACATTCTGATTTACTTCCCTTCCCTATAAATGTAAAGAGAGGTGAGCTTTGGCAGACTGATAGGAAATATGATAAAACTATGAAAAAAAATTTAAAAACATCAAAATTTTAATTTTATTTTCTACCCTATAAATGTAAAGGTATGTAAAATTAACATTGCATACCTCCAGAAACGCTAGAAAGCTGAGCTTTGGACGGCCGATAAAACCTATAATAAAACTACGGAAAAAAATTAAAAAACACCAAAATTTTAATTAACTTCCCTCTCCAGAAACGCTACAGAGCTGAGCTTTGGAAGACTGATAGGAACTATGATAACACTATGGGAAATACTCTGCCAATATATGGGCACCTGAGCTCACACCAGGTACAATAGTTATAGAGTACGTGTCAGCTAATATAACTAAAAACTTAAATATATTTTATTCAACTCCAGACTCAATTACCTTTCGTTTGATACCACCCCCACCTTTTTTTTAAAACTAAAATATATTTTTTAAACTCCAGACTCAATTATCTTTCGTTTAATATCACACACGCCATATTTTCATTAAACTCAAATTTTTGAAATCTACCTTCACCCCTTTTTTTAAACTAAAATTTATTTTGTTTAACTCCAGACTCAATTTCCTTTCGTTTGATATCACACACGCCATATTTTCACATAAACTCTTATTTTGGAAATCAACCCCCACCCTTTTATTTGGCTTGTGTTCGGTAGATTTTGTTCATTTTTAAATGGGACCATCTCGACCCAAGACCCAACCTAGGTACCAAATTTCATTAAAATCGGGCAAGCGGTTTTTGCGTTAAGCGCGTTGGTCGTTACAGACAGACAGACAGACAGACAGGCGGCGCAACAAAAAAGTTTCAAAATTATCTGAAACGAAAAGATATATAAACATTTTTGAAATCGGAGTAACTTTTTTTTTCTCGAAAAAATTAGGATCACCATAGCTCACACTACTATAGTATAGTAGTAGTGTGAGCTAATACTATAGTATAGTAGTAGTGTGAGCTAAAAATGTTAAAAAACAAAATTTTAATTTACTGCCCTTCCCCTTAAATGTAAAGTTATGGAAAAGTAACATTGTCCACTTCCAGGAACCCTAGAGAGTTGAACTTCGAAAGGCTGATAGGAACTATGATAAAACCATAGGAAAAAATTAAAAAACCTCAAAAATTTTAATAAGACATTGCAAAAGTTTTGAACAATATTCCGCATATTTTACTACTTAGATAGCCAAGTTTAGAAAAACATTTCCAAACTAGTAAGAACTTTTCGTTTTGAAATTTGTATTAGAGAACTAAGCTTTACTTTTATCCCAATTCTTTTTACAGAATACCAATTTTGCGTATTTTGCTTTTTTTACATGAAATGTTTTGTTATGATTTCACTCTTTTTTTAAAGGATTTGAATAATATTTAAGTTTTAAAGTAGTAAAATATAAAAATGTGTTACTTGGGTGTATTTTGACCTATCGTCCTGATATCTGTCTGTATAGATGTGTGTGTGTACGTCTATCTGTAACACAATAGCTCCCAAACCTAAGGTCCCTAGATCACGAAGTTTTAGATGGAAATTCGTGATCTAGTGACCTTACCTAAACCACTTAACCGATTTTAATAAAATTTTTAGGTACAATAGTGTTCAACACTGTAACTAGCTGATTAGATTTTGGGCAAAATCCATTGATGCTAATGACAGTTTTTTGACAATTAATAATTTTTAAAAATGCCAACTTTTTTAATACGATTTTCGGAATATAGTAGACCAATTTTTTCTCAATAACTTCACTCATAACTAAAAACTTCGTAGGAAGCTTTAGTTTCTGAGATATTAACAAAAAACTGTTTATAGGGCTGATATCACCGGCGTATACAAGGGGGGGGGGTACTGGGGGTAATTACCTCCCCCCCCCAAGATTGGTAAAACGTAAGGATTTTTCCACAAAAATTCAAAGTTTTTGACTGCGGCGCATTAAACTTTCTTTATTATTGACAAACTCGGACCACTCTTAGTGATATTTGTTTAAAATTAACTAAATGGCTTAAATTTGTAGAGTAACACAGATAATATGTGCTCTTATTTAGCAACTATGTGTTGTTTGAGTAAATTACCCCTCCCAAGATCAGGGCCTGGATACGCCACTGGCTGATATATCATGGAGTTTACTAAAAGTGTACTAATCTAATAGGCTAGCTAGGAAAGTATCAGATCCGTCATGGATCCATTTATTTTATGCAATGCTGTCAAATTTTTATATAGTTTTTAAAAATATATGTATAATATTCTCGTGTAATGAGAGGGGAAAAATTGGTGATTGTTTATTTTAGTGTCCAAAACCAAGTTTCCTGATTTTTGGATCAATACCATTTTAAACCGAAAAAAAACAATTTTTGATTGGGTCACAACTAGGGGTGACCGAAAATTTCAAATAATCGATTTGATATAATCGATTCGATTATTTGAAACCGATTTCATTCACTTAAAAAATCGGTTGAAATGAATCGATTCAAAATAAATCGGGTCAAATTAATATTTTTTTATTTTCTTATTTTTACGGTAGATACCTATTTATATTATATTAGGGGTAGGAGGCTTAAAAAATAGCTTGAAATTAATCAATCTAAAACAAATCGAATGGATTTAACCTAAAAATTTTCATTTTGATCATGGAAATAACGGAATAAAGAAGTATTATTATTTTTCTCTTAAATAATTTTTTTTTAAAACTTGGTAGAAGCAACAACCCTAGGGGAAAGAAGTGTATCGATGTCCTCTTTCAGCTTGTGTAATAATAAGAATGAAGATACGCTAGTGGCAGAGTGGCGACCTCGAATGTTCAAAAAAGAATCCGCTTTTTGCGGCCTCTATAAAATAATATTAAATAAATAATCCTATTTACGCAGAAGGACTATTAGTTGTCATTGGAATCAATTCGACATTTTCGATTATCGTGCAAAAAGAATCGATTCGATTCCAGTGGCGGTTTCTCCATAAGTGCACATGTGCACGTGCACTTCCAAATTTTACCTAAAAAAATATTAAACTTTGATCATTCGTTAATTTAATTCATAATTACCCCAAAAGGAAGGAATTAATACCTGGTATGTATGTGTTTGTATTCGTGTTCAAACTCTCCATGGCTTTTATTTACTGGAACCAAATTATATGCACCCTAGATGTTATGTCGCATGCTAATTACGAAATATAGAAAGAGAGGACGACATGTCCCAATAGAATTTTACAGTACATAGAATCTGAACGGCATAGCGCGTATACAAAAACCAGCCTTGATGCCGCCCGCACCCCCGTGATTACCCCTGCGTCATCGGTTCACGTTGCATGTTGGAGCAGATCACGGCACTTTTAATTCGTGTGCTTAGTAGTTGTGTGTGCAACGATTACTTTTCCAAGTATCGAGTAGATACTGATACTTCCTATTCGAGTATCAGATATTTTGTATTCGGTACTAAGTAATCATTATATTATCGGTAAATCCAATAAATACTGAGTAGAGTTGAAATTACAAGTACTAAGTATGCAAAAAATAAAAATATTGATGTTTTACATGTTTGTAGTTTTTGAAGTATAAACTTCTTTAGGCGCGTTTAGCAGTTTTTGTGGATAGTGAATTGAGCCGTCAGGTTAGGCTATGTCAAGCTCATTCAGGTGAAATCGGCTCGAGTCGACTAACTGTGAGAAACATTCAGCGAGCGATATGATGATGCAGATGAAGGCCAGTACACAGAAGAGTTCGGTTCGGTCCGCTTTGCAGAATATGTTATGGGCCAGTATTATTAATTTCGCCTAGTTGAAACTTACACTTCTGCCGTGTGGTCTTAAGCACACACAATTTTTTTTTATTACGAAAATGTAGATAATTTGGGGAATTTTGTTCAAAATCTGGCAACTTTTCAAATACATTCTGGGGAAAATCCATTTCTGAGCCTGGCAACGCTGCGCCAGATACGCCGCCCCGCTAGACATAACAAATCATCAGCTATTAGGGACATTTTGGGTCGCGTATTTTACATTTTGTTACCGTTATTGTTATTACTGAGTCTGCGAATTAGCAGCTTCTCGCTCCTTTTTTGTTATGTACGGTAACGGCGCCCGGTACTTACGGTGGCCGGCCTTTAATGTTACTGCTATTTTTTAAGGTTAGTTTTATATTGTTTTGTTTAATGCAGTCGAATTTTTTACTATAATTCGGTAGTTTGGTTTGTAAAAAGCCATAAATCTAATAAAAAAAATTTAAGAAATATAAATAAACAAAAAGTTGAAGGTATGTGAAACTACTAAATTAACGTTTATGTTGTGTTATCTTAAGTGTTCCACAATCTATCTTTTTTGCTCTGAATGTTGCCGTTATTCTTTGTAACAATAACGATAAGAGCTGTCAAATTTTCTGTTATTTTATCTGACCCAAAATGTCCCTATTGAATCAAATAGTTATATATTTAAGTAAATAAATATCGGTCCAAATGATTACAAGTACTCCAAACTCGTTACTCATACGGCCCTTGCCGAGATTATTGATATGAAAGTAACACTTCGGCTTCGGTCCCATTCGGGATTCGAGTAACGGGTATTTGGCGTCGAAGGATTCGATCACCTCGAATCCGTCCATGTATCAGATATTATTAAAGTATCGAGTAGATAGTATTTGCACACCACTAGCGCTTGAACAACTTGGTATTATCGGTCGGGCGCGGGCGGTTTCTTTTGATTTCGACGGTTTGGTATTTACGACAATGGCGGAAGTTTCTAATTCTGATAGCATTAGCGTGCAATATTTAAAGACAATTAAATTTTCATCTCTGCCATTAGAAGAGAAAATAAACTAGGTGTGATAATTTATTATTTATTTATATAAACAATAATAATAGATAGGTAACTAATTTCTAACTAAATATCTAATTTTTTAATTACTTGCTCTAAATTATATGATATGACGGCCCACTCGAGGGCACAAAAAGTTAGCGTGGCAGTCAAAAAAGATTTTCGCCTGCGCCGCAGTTTTTTATGTGCACCCCCAAAGCTTTTTATCACGCGCCGCCACTGTTCGATTCAGAATCAAACCGATTCTGGACAACCCTAATCACAACTACAACTTATTTTTAATTGTACACGCTGCATATATTTCTATTAATGACCTCGTTGGGAAATTTCGCAATTATAGCCAAAGTTGGCATGTACAATGTTTACAGGATCAATTACTCCAGTCGGATGTAGTTGCTACAATTTAATTGTCTAATTGCGATCCTCCCCAGCAGGGTGGAACGAACAAGACGAACTTACCGACTTTTAACAAAAAACTTAGGCAAGATAATTAAGAAACTCCTTTATTTTGTTACATTCGTATGTTCGGGTTTTTTTAAACCTTAGAACTAGAAGCAAGAATTGTTTGTTTAGTTGAGTTCAGTAGTTAGGTTTAGTTGTCAAAAACCCAATTATTATACAAAGTAACTGAAAGGATAAAATTCATTAGGAATACAGTCACCTAAGATAAAAGTTTAAAAAGTTTGAGTAAGAACACGCCAAAATTGCAGGAAATACAACCTCTTCCTATTTAGTACTACCCGCCATTGGTGGGTGCTACAGGGAGGGCAACGGGGCAGTGCCCTCACAAAACTAGACAACAAACAGTATTTTTAATTGATTTATTTAAAAAAAGTTAAATATTCTCTTACGACATGATTGTTCTTTTTATTATCTGTGGTTAAAAACAAGCGATTAATTATTGAAGGGGTGAACTTTTTTAGCGTAAATAAGTAGTCGGGGACTTTTTAAATTGCCGCCCTCGAAAATATAAAATATTCCTATTTGAAAATCGGAAAAGTAGTTTAAACCAAATTAAAAAATTTTTGGACCTTGCCGCTGTCTGTATACATACGTATTTAAAAATTTATTGTTTTTGATGTCTTTAAATTATTAATTTTGGCAGAAAAAATAAAACGGCAATTTAAAAAGTCCCTGACTGTACAAGCCGACAGCGCCGCGCGGGGCAAGGTTTCAATTTTACCCGTTTTTCAGAGGGGTATGGGTGGATGTTCTCGAGCGGGAGCGGGAGGAATGTTTGTTATAGTTGAAGTAGGCCTTCATCATCGTGCGGAAACGTCTGTTGCCGTTCTACGCGTTGCCGGTTCTATCCTTAGTAAAAAGCCTTGCCGGTCGCGTGTCATTGTTTGTTTTTGTTATCGTTTGTTTATAAAATAAAAATAAATACCGTCGATTACATAATTAACTGTGCAAATTTAAATACGTTGAAATATGAACTTTGATTACAATTAAAATCTTTAGAGCTACATAAACTGGACCTAAAAATTAACCAAAATTTTAGTGCAAGTAATGCCGAGGGGTGTTCCAAAAAAAGTTATAATAGAAAATTTTATCAAAAATTATACGATGCTGAAAACCGGTTGTCCCGTTGTGAAAAAAGAAATGCTTTTTGTGCTTCATTTGTCTCATTATGAACAATCCACGAAGTGATTCTGCGTGGGTGGCAAAGGGAATGTGTGATATCAAGCACTTTAGTGAAAAGTTAAAAAGACACAAAGTAAGTGGTATTCATTTAAATAACCACATAGAATTTTCTATGCTAGGCAAGACTGATATTAGGTGCCAATTGAATAGTGCCTATAGGCAAAACATTACCGAACATAATAAAAATATGGCAAAAAATAGACATATACTTACTAGGTTAATAGACTGTTTAAAATTCTGTGGGATTTAAGGTTGCTCTACGGGGCCATGATGAGTCTGTCACTTTGCGCATGTAAAAGAACGGCGAAGAGACTTTATCTATAAACAAATAAACTAAAAACTACACCAAGTAACTGCTTGTTTGTAAAATGCTAAAATAAAATTGTTTTGGTAAGTATTTTTATCTCCTTTTTCATGCAATATAAATTTCTGCCCCCCCCCCCAATTTATAACGTCACCAGCCCCCACTACTACCCATCAATTATTTTCTAGGTAACAATGGTGTGCATAGAATGTAGGCGGAAAGGCGTTGCCTACCCTGGATAAAAATCAAAACACTTTTTCTTCATATCGTCATATTTGAAATAACTTACCTTCAACAAAAATTTCATTAATTTTGATTCTAAAGGTTGCGTAAGACATATTTCAATTAACTGGATATACTGCATTATCGCGCATTTCCGATCTAACATTTTCCTAATATGTGACACATGGGACTTTTGTAAAGCCGGCGTGATTTATTTTTATTATCTTTAATTGGATCAAAAAGGCTTAGAATTTTTCGATTCTCGAAAGACATTCTATTCTGCCGACCTGGCTGGCGCTGTAAGAATAAGAGACAGAAGAAGAAGGCATCGCGTGTTTTTTTCGAGTTCGCGTTCGGTTCGAGTACCTTGCACATGAATATTCGTATGTGCCATGGATGAGTGTGCGTTGTTTAAAATAATTCTACCCACTATAGAGAAGGATGAAATCTGTCATTTAACAAATTTGTGCGAAGGTTTAGTTTTTCCAGAAAGCAGTAAATGTTTTATCGAATATTTATAACAAATAAAGTAAATTACTTTTTTTTAAGTTGAATTCGGGCATCAAATATAAATTAATTTAGAATTATCTGGTAACAAAAAACGCATTCTGTTTTTTTGCTAGTTACAGCCTTTTTCCATATTTGGGCTGAATCATCTTAATTTAATAATAGCTATAATTAATGTGTTTGATTTTGATAGTTTGTATTAATAATATTTTAATATTTGATAATAAAGTTTGTGAGAATTTTTTTAGAAAATTTTTAACTTGTAGTCTAGTACTTTTGTGTGTGTAGTAAGGTGTAAGTGGCAAAACAATGCCAATTTTTGCCTATTCGATGTGACGATACTTTAAAACATTTTGTCCGCTTCTTTTTGCCCACTCTGTATGTGAACAAACAAGGAGGAATTTATTTATTTGTAGAACATCAAAACAGATACTTTATGAACTATTCAAGTTATTATTATTTTTAAAAATTATTATTTTTAAAAAATCCCTATTAATTCCTTTTTTTTTTAATCAAATGTCTTTTTTTACTATTTGTCGCCAATATCACTCATGATACTATAAGATCACAACAAAATGTTTGTTGCAAAAAAATAATGAAAGCCAGAATAAACGAAAACAGAGGCAAAATCCCCCTTTATTCCGCGAAGCAGCAAACAACATTATGATTGCCAGGATGATCATCAACATCTGCACCGGATAGGAACCGCAGAAAGACGATAAGTTTAAGAAATTGTTTAAGCGTGACATGTCTTGTTTTAGCCTCATTAGTTTTTGCAGTTAACCATCATCCACATGCTCTTCACCCACTATTAAATACTTTTTCAGAGTAGCTATTGCATGGAAAAGCAAATTATTATTAATAGGTTTCGCTTAACCCATATTAAACAAGTTTCTTTTAACCGTGTGTCACGATACACTTATTCGCGGTACAGGGTAAAAAATTTTGTCTGCAATGAATACCCGTTCTATTCTTGAATAAATTGTTTTACCTTAAAACAATTTGTCTTGAATTAAAATATTTCTTTTTAGTTCAACGCAGCCTTTAATCTTGAAATGAGACTTTATTTTTCTTCTTTAATTGTTTTGTTTCAGTATACTCCATTTTGTAACAAAGCAAATTTTCTTCATATTAGTAATATTTTGCTTCCAGAGAAGACGGTGTGCTAAATCAAGAAAATATTGTCTTGGTGAATAGGAAAGCACAAATTATTTTACTTCAAAGCAATTTGCTTTGATCTAAGACAATTTTTTTACCGTGTGTTGGGGTGTTGGGTAAGTTACTCAGGAGAGATTGAAAATGGAATGTATAAATGGATTTTGTTGTACTCACTGTTCGTTGCTGGGTTGTGGGTCGATGGGCGGCCGCCTTTATCCTTGCTTCAGCAGTTCTGTTGAGGGGTTTCCATTCCAGAGGTTTTAAGGAAGGGAGGACGAGGCAAAACACTCGCGTAATCACGGGTATTGCTTAATTAAACTAATTACTAGCGAAATAAAACTATAAAATTCTAAATTTGATAGCGTCATGATTTTGTGATAAATCAATGCACATATCGTGATTGAACGAATGGATAGATGTTAAGCCGATCTGTCCCGTTGAAAATACTAATTTCCACTGATTTTTCATTTTATTTATCTAAAAGCTACAGGCTAATGCTAGCAAATCCCAATTCTACACAGTGAGCCAAAAAATATCTTAACCAACAAAAAAGTAAAAATAAAATAACTAAATTCTAACATCCACACGAAATGAATGTACTGAGGACCAAACACCGTGTATGTCAGCAACAAGGACCAAAATGCGCATTCGCCGCGCATTTCGTCATATAGATGACAAAATAGCGAAATTGGCATGAAGTTAATATTTAATGTTGCTTCCGCGATCGGCAATAAATGTCCAAGGAATTAACATGTTATACTTTTAGCATAAAAAAAAACATTTCCAAACTAGTAAGAACCTTTTATTTTTTCGATAAATAAATTTGAGATTTCAGATTTCAGATATGAACTTGAAATTTTCCAGAAACTTCAAGTTGATATGTTAGGTTCTTGGATACTCATCGCCGATCGCGTATGCATCATTTAACGTTGTCTACATGCCAATTTCGCTAATTTGTCATCTAAATGACGTTAGACACCATCCCTGTATAAACCAAGGCCAACAAAAAAATACAGGCCACGACCCTGAAAAAATCAGCTGTTCTCGGGGGGCTGACTTTTACATTGGGTCTTATGGGAGGTCAGACGTTTTTTTTATGATATTTTCAAAATAGCACTACAGATTTCCGCGAAATTTCATTAAAATATTCTGACATAATCCCGATATTCCACCAAATTTGCATGGATGCAAGATGATTAAAAAGTTAAAATCTTCAAGATTTAGCATTTAGAATTTAAATTACCCGTCATGTACCGCATACCAACTGTTATATTTGACATGTATTTGACTTGGTCATTTGTGTTTGTCATGGCATTTGTTTGTTGGTTTTTATTGTAAAACTTTTTCGATTTTTTAATGATTTTTTACAATTAAGTTCATTTAGAATTCAAAAATACCAGCGTTAATATTTTTACAATAAAACTACACTACAAAAAATCATTTTTTGATATTGTAATTTTTGTATACACATGCAAATAACTAGTTTAGTTTTAAAAGTCCGCCGAGTTCAGAATATAAACAAATAGATGTAGGTAATCCGATTACTTTCCACGCAGAAATGAATACATTCGCTTCAAATTTAATTTTTGTGCGGACTAATAAAGCGGCGCTGAAAAATTAAGGATTACTACACATTAAAAAAAATTGTTCTACAAGAACATAGTAAAAACAATGTCAAATCTGGCTTTATTTAAAAAAAATAAATAAATATTAATGCACCGTCATTCCAACTTCAATATTTCAAATCAGCTGTGTCGTGACGTGACCAAAAAAAAATTAGCCTCCGATGTGACGTCAACACAGTGGAGGATCGTGGCCCCTCCGTTTTGATAGCCCTGTATAAACATAAAAAAGTATTGACATTGTTGAAATATAAATTACACAGAATATACTTGGTGTATATAGCACTAGAAAGAGAAAGGTTCCGCTGGTTACAAATATTTAAGCATGATCAATGCATGCGCACGTTTGTGACTAATACACCATCTGTGTCGTTATTCTTGAAATCTCCCCGAGCGACTAGTCCTCGAAATTCGAGTGAAAGTGGGCGTTTCTCCGTCAACAGTATTCTTGAAACCCTCACCCGAAAAAGGTATGACATTTTGGCGACCACACACAAGGAAGATCTCGATAATTGCCGACGTGGTGACGTTTGTCAAAAGCTGTGAGATAACCTAAAAATTCTTGTTTGAAACTTGAGTTATATACAGTCGAACCTCTATAACTCGAACTTCAAGGGACCGCGAAAACAGTTCGAGTGATGGAGAGTTCGAGTAATAGAAAAAAATCATATATTCAAATAATTTTTTTTATTGCATTAAAACAGTTTAAAAGTACAAAACTAACTTAAAATAAACGTGCACATACTTAAAAACTTGAAAAATAATTAGTTATTAAATTTTGACAATAATATGTTTTTTTTGCGCAGTTGGACTCAATTTTTTTTTGTACTTCAAAGATAAGAGACAAGTCATTATTTGTTGTGGCCTCATCCATTGAAAAAGCGAGCTGTATGGTTTCAATTGCTTTCAAAACTTCAGCGTTGGAAGGTTTTTGTCTAGGAGTTTCTTCACTCTCATCTTCATCGTTAGAGTTTTCCTCAAGGTTTTCCTCTGTTTTGCCAACATTTTCCAAGATCTTATCTTCTGTAAGAGTTTCGCTTGTTACTACATTTTCATCTACATTGAAAAATTGATCAAAAGTCACCTTATCATTCACTTGAAAAATGTCCAAGTATCGATCAATAAACTCTTGTACATTTAAAGTATCTTGCTGTTCACTAATGATTTGTGTTCTTAATTGTGATAAAGGGACTTCATCTTCTGCGTCAAAATAGTTTTGGGTTCCAAAACCAGCTTTACTAAAACAGTTTTGAATGGTCGCTTGAGTCACATCTACCCTCCATGCTATGGCCGAAATATTAACGCAATCGAGCAGATCAATGTCGGGGATGGTGGCACTGGCCTCAAAACCGTTTAGTATTTTTTGTAATGAAATTTAAACTTTTTATAATGCCTTGATCAAGAGGCTGTAATTTAGAATTCATATTTGGTGAAAAGAAAACCAACTTTATTACCTTTAATTTATGGCCAATACGAGGATCGCAGGGCAGTTGTCTATCAGAAATAAAACCTTACGGTTTTGACATAGAAACTGTTTATCCATATTTAAGAGCCACTCTTCAAAAAGTTCGCTTGTCATCCAAGCTTTTTTATTGCTCTAATAAGTCAGCGGTTGATGTTTAATTCCTTTAAAACACCGTGGTTTAATGCTTTTTCCTATTAGGATAGGTTTCAACTTTTCAGTGCCCGTCATATTTGTCGCTAATAAAAGGGTTGCCCTTTCTTTTGATAACTTTCCTCCATGACATTTCTCGTGTTTGAAAGTTAATGTTTTGTCTGGTAAATATCTGAAAACCAGACCAGTTTCATCTGCGTTGAAAATGTCGTTGTTATCGTAGGGGGCTAAAATGGCGGGAAGGGAACTTTGGATCCATGTATCGCACTTTTCTTTATCCACAGCGGCACTTTCACCACATGCTTTTTTTTTTGTAATATCAATCATAAAACAGAAAACATCTTACAAAATTAAGTAGGTAAATAAAATAAAAATAAATATAAAAAACACCTAACTGCTAAATCTACTTGTAGCAACTAGTCGCAGTTGGGTAGTTTTTTTTATTTTCAACTTTTAGGTTTACTTCTTATTCAGCCTTATAGCGGGAAGGGCAGAGAGAAAGGGTTCGGTTCGGTTCGTAATATAGTGTTAACTATTAATATAGTGTAACTAGTAATATAGTGTTAAAAAAAATCTTAAACGCCTACTCGTTTCTCAGGCACCAAACAAGAACACAAAGTTTGATTATCATATGAACCTACCTTCTTTTAAATTTTTCTAGCCATCCTATGCTTGCTTTAAAACTATCGTTTCCCAATTTTTTTGTAAAATCTAGGGCTTTTTGCTGCAAAATGGGTCCTGAGATGAGCAAATTTTCGTTTCTTGCAGATGTAAACCACTTAATTAATGCCGTGTTTACTTTATTCACAGGTTTTTCGTTTTATTTGACCATGGTTCACCACCTCGTTCCCAAACTGCGTAATTGTCTTTTTATTTTTTATTATAGTGGATAATGTACTTTTCTGTATTTCATATTCCGGCCAATATGTTTTTTTTTGGATTCCCTTCTGAACTTTTCTTAAAATCTCCAACATTTTTTTTATGGTTAAGGCTCTAAGTTTTCGTGGCGCTGACATCTTGCTGGTTAGAAAAGTTTTTTACTACAAGATCCTAATAGTATGCATGTATTATATCACCTGCTTAGGAAAATCTCCAGGGGAATCCCAAAAGATCACACAATAGCGGCTAACGTTTGATATACCAGTTCATATGTGAAACGCTCTCTAGCGATTGCGGGGTCAATTTCAGGTTTAATCGATTTCAAAAGTTCGTCTTAGAGAGATCTTTGGCGGGACCGAGATTACGGTTCGAGTTATAGAGAGGTTCGAGTTATAGAAATTCAAGTTAAAGAGGTTAAAATACACATAAACATTGAAAAATGTGCAGGGACCGCTTAAAAGGTTCGAGTTATAGAGAGGTTCGAGTTATAGAGGTTCGACTTAGAGAGGTTCGACTGTATTGTGGTCGTAGAATAAATATCGTACATAACTCATTAGAAAGTCACATTCTTACACTCTGTGAAATACGTTAGTTTTCTCACTTGTCATATGATATAATCTTCAGTATAAGGTTGGTGTTTAAATGTCATTCAATCCAAGCGTACTCTCACATTTATTTGTTTTTTACCCAATGCAGCACGGCGAAAGGAGGTTAATTGTTTTCGCCCTAGATGCTAAACGGCTGAACCGATTTCGACAAAAAAGGTGTCGTTGACTTGCTACTGATCTCGGTGGTGCTATAGGCTATATTTTTTTTAAAAAGGACTGACAGACGTCAGTCGTTATTTTGTCAGATGATGTAGGATTTAAGTCATATAAATTAAACCTAAATTCCAGCGATTTTAATGCTTGCTTATTTGCTGTAATTACTTTGTAGTCCTCCCTGCTCCCACCCATCTCTTCTGCTGTCATTCCTCCCCACTCTCTTTAAAAACTATAATCGCATAATTTTATTAAATATAGGACGATTTTAAAAATTCTTTCTGCACACACTTTAACATTTTTTTTGCAACACTATTTTACTAATTCCCCCCTCCCTATCCCTCTCTACTCCCAGCCCTTCTTACTAGCAATAGTTGTAGCTATAACTTTTACAAATATAGAGCGATTTCAAAAATTCTTTCTACACACGTTTAAGGATTTTTTTCAACACTATACTAATGTAACGAAATTACTAATTTTGTTCATCTATTTTTCATCGAATTTCTATTTAAGCACAGACAACCGAATATGGGTAATTATAATATTACAAATTACCTGAATGGTAATTCAGATTTCCGGATAAAATTACATAAAAAGGGAATAGAAATATTACCTGGAATAAACTTGGATATTGTGTGCAGATTGGTTTAACTCTCTTATGGTTTAGCTGTCTTACATAACTGAAGGTAGCTCGAAGAGACATTTTTGGTTGGTGGAAATGGCTTCATAAGATTTTCCTAAAATGGGAGTTCGGTAACCTAATCATGCCTGGTTAGTATAACCACTGGTAGCTAATTTCCTGGATCGTCCTCTGGATTGCTAAGTAATTAGTAATCCAGTATGATGATACAGAAGTCTAATTACATACAAATTTCCCGACACCCAGTGGAATTTTCCACAGTTTTCCGGATGTTTAGTTGTACTCGGTTAGAGATAAGAAATATACTATGTAGTTACTGCACTGAAGTCACTGTAAAACCAGGGAGTTCCCAGGTAATGAAATTGGTAGGAAAATCCCGGGTTTTCCCTCAGAAAAACCGAAATTTTCCAATCAGGTCCCTATCAAGGAAAACCAGCGTTTATGTCACTATAATATACAAATATCAAAATAAACGTACCTACAAATGATGTGCAACAGGTATGCTTTTTTTCCACCTCCTAAGTCGAGGTGAGGATAATCCTGGTTTTCCCGAGAAAAACAGGATTTTCCATAGCGAACAGGTTGGACGTTATTTGGGAAAATGCCGGCAGATTTTCCCGAAGAAAACTAATCAGGTGAGAAAGTGAGGTTATTACACAGGTAAACATTGCACCAATTTTCCGGTTTTCCCAATGGAAATCATTATTTTTTCCCCGAGGTTTTTACAAAACTTTCGGTAAACTTCGGAAAGTTGCGGAGTACTCCGAACAGCAACTTTTTAGGAAATTTTTTATGAAAACTTCGGACAACTATAAATTCACGAACAAAATACCGTGGTGCATCACTTGCGCTGCTGTTAAGTTACGGGTAGTTACCTTATACGTAGCAAATCACAGTTTACTCACGGCCTTTTCGCCATTCATACCTCCGATATCAAAACCAACCGGAAAATCTTTAGGTAAGAAATGTTGTTAAATTTTATTGGTATTTCATGCTCTAGTTTTTTTCTTTAACTTTATTTCTTTCATATATCCCCGTTTACATTTAATAAACCCGTCCTCATTTCCCGTTTTTTTTTAAATATTATTTTTGCTCTCTTTCGAAGAAGCGAAAATGATAACAAAGCTATAGATTATATTTCGTGGGCTGTATGCTTCGTCACCGATTTATAATTATAGTGCTTTGCTAAAACCCCGTTCCCGTTTCCCGGTTTTTATTATTATTTTTGCTCTCTTTCGAGGAAGCAAAAATGATAACAAAGCTATAGATTATATCTTGTGGGCTGTATGTTTCGTCACCAATTTATAATTATAGTGCTTTGCTAAAACCCATTCCTCGTTTCCCGTTTCCCGGTTTTTTTTATTATTATTTTTGCTCTCTTTCGAGGAAGCAAAAATGATAACAAAGCTATAGATTATATCTCGTGGGCTGTATGTTTCGTCACCGATTTATAATTATAGTGCTTTGCTAAAACGCCTTCCTCATTTCCCGTTTCCCGGTTTTTTTTATTATTATTTTTGCTCTCTTTCGAGGAAGCAAAAATGATAACAAAGCTATAGATTATATTTCGTGGGCTGTATGCTTCGTCACCGATTTATAATTATAGTGCTTTGCTAAAAACCCCGTTCCCGTTTCCCGGTTTTTATTATTATTTTTGCTCTCTTTCGAGGAAGCAAAAATGGTAACAAAGCTATAGATTATATCTCGTGGGCTGTATGTTTCGTCACCGATTTATAATTATGGTGCTTTGCTAAAACCCCTTCCTCGTTTCCCGTTTCCCGGTTTTTTTTTATTATTATTTTTGCTCTCTTTCGAGGAAGCAAAAATGATAACAAAGCTATAGATTATATTTCGTGGGCTGTATGTTTCGTCACCGATTTATAATTATAGTGCTTTGCTAAAACCCCGTCCTCGTTTCCCGTTTTTTTATTATTATTTTTGCTCTCTTTCGAGGAAGCGAAAATGATAACAAAGCTATACAGTATGTTTTGTGGGCCGTTAGGTTCGTCTTCAACCCATACTTAGCCGGCTTTGACTCCCCAGTCTCCCTCGTTGATTGTACCGTTCTCCTGTATCCTGAATGTCTTTAATTGTTTACCTAGAGCATGGAGTAGATCTTATTATTTTTATACTGGCCCGTTTAAAAAACCCTAGGAGACCTTATGCCGGGAAAACTAAAAAATTGCTATAGTTTTTCTCAGATTATTTTTTGTTTGTTACTTTTCCTCCAAACTAAGAATAAAGGCAAACACATTTCTTCGTAAGACAGTTTTTGTTACAACCTGTAGTAAAGTATAAAAAAAAACAGGTGCTCAGCGGAAACTTAAAAATTGGTAAAGTTTTCCACTTAAGACAGAAATTGGTAATTATATTGGTTCTTTTCTTTATTACAAATGCCCTTGGTAAATAATTTTTCAACCGGTACCTTACTGGTAATATAGTAAGAAAGTTTAATGCTATTTTGTAAAAAAATTTTTTGTACATAACCAGAGACTGTTCACCGTAAGACATATATACCGACCGAAAACCCAACTCGTAAAGATTGGCGCTAAATACCGTTACCTGTGTAAATAACCTGTCACCGAAAGCGATATATCCCCCGACCGTAAATCCGACCTGTTAAAACATGTTAAATTTGTAAATAACCTGAAACCGTAATTAATTTTTTTTATTTATTTCCTCCGTTTGTCAGGATCATCCTGTGACGTAGTATGTTTATAGCTGCCCTTGCCACTAGATATTTTTGTAATTGGTGGCTTTACCATGCGCTTGCTTTTCTTTGCACGTAGTCGAATTTTTATCATATTTAATATACCTTACTGTTGTTTGCTTCCGTTTTCTTTTCCATAACTTAAGAAATAGTTGGAAAAGGGGGTGATTTCGAAATTTTCTGTGCTGAAATAGAGAGAACAAAGTAAACTAGAGTTTTTATATATATTTTTTTATTTTTTCTTAATAGATTTTAATTATTTAGTGTTTTATCAGTTTGTTTTATTAAGTATCAAGTGACGTACGTGTATTTAATTATTTTCTTTTTTTGTGCCACTTAACTCAAACAATAAAATACACGTAAAATAGTAACTTTAGAAGTTGAGTTTATTTATTGAAATTGTCGTTTACCTACCTGGTTATTCTCCACTGTTTAAAAGCATACCCGAGAGGCAAGGAAGACTCTAGAGTGGCCCCCGAGGCAAAATTTCGATCGATTCTATCCCTCGAAATCCCAGGATTGAATCGACCGAAACCCTGGGACATCAAAAGTAAAGGAAAATTCGTTTGATGACGAAACCCTCTTACAAATTTGGCGCCCGAGGCAAAATTTCGCTCGATTCTATCCCTCGAAATCCCAGGATTGAATCGACCGAAACCCTAGGACGTCAAAAGTAGAGGAAAATTCGGCAAACCCACACTATATAACCTAAAAGTTGGAAATAAAAAAAATACACCCAACTGCTAAATCTACTTGTACCTACTTGTCCCAGATAGGTGCAAAATTACCCAATAACCTGATTCATGAAAATACTCTACCGTATAATTTCGTAGGAGCGCTAAGGGCATCAAAACTCAAAGTTATCGTACATTATAGGTATACCTAGAGTCCCTGCATGTTGACATATTTGGATATATTATTATCCAAATATGTCAACATACAGGGACTCTAGGTATACCTATCAATTTTGTACCTAGCTGCTACTAGTAGGTACACGTAAATTCAACAGTTTGGTGTTTTTTTTATTTAATTTTTGTTATAAAAGCGTTGCTTTTAAGTGAGTTCTGTCGCTTCCTGTTAATATACATATCTTCCTAGTTTTAAGTTGTTTTGAAAGGAAATATCATTCCTTAAGCATGTACAAGTGTCTGTTTCCGGTTTCCCTTAAGTTATTTAACATGCCATACAAGGAGAAATGTTTAGACATTACACGTTCTTGTTTTGCCTAATTAATAGGCAAACGTTTGCGTTTGTTCATAGGCAATTAAGTTTATTTGGCGATGGAATATTTTAACAGTTAATTTATGCTAAAATTAAACAATTTAAAGCTACAGCAAAAGCTATTGAGAGGAGGGTTATTAGGAACATCTAAAGAAAAAATATTTTTTATTAGGAAAAACTCAAAACTAAAACCTACAACTTAGACAACACAAAGATTGATTATACTTAAGTAAAGATCAGTCTCTAAATAAACTAAAAATACAGATTCTGAACCTTAAAATAAGGTTTAGCAAAAAAGTTGCATTTTTCCAATTACCCGAACTGTCGGGTAATTGAGAACACAAGGCGGGTAATGAGGAACAATAAAAAATAGTAACCAATAAAAAGGGGCGGCGGATAAAAGGTCAAAAAGACAAAATGTATAAAATACAAAAAATCGAAAGTACTAAAGTTCGAAAATACAAAGGGTTGAAAAACAAAAAGACGAAAATACAAAAGGCCGAAAGTACAAAAGGTCGAAAATACAAAAGATCGAAAGTATAAGAAAATACAAAAGGGGTGCAATTTCCATTAGTTTTAAACTGTTAATTTTTTCACTTTCAAAAGGTATCTGCAATGATCTATATGCAAAATATTACCATTAATTATATTGTAGGGTAATGGGAAACATACTTGCGGGTAATCAAGTACAAGATTACCCGATTTTGAATTTATAAATTTTTTTACTACTGACATTTTTACATTTTTTGTTTTAATTAATTCTAGAAGTATGCATTTCAGGTTAAAGGTGACATGTGGTAGGATGAGCAAAAAATATTTAAATTTAGTTACAATTTGTTTACATACCTTATTTACCGCACAATAAAAATAACAACAAAGCTGCGAAAAAAACACACCTGTTAGACCACGCTTGAATTTAAATAAGCCAAATTGCTTGCCCTCTATAAACACTTTCGCGCATGGTCAATATTCCAAAGTATACATGCATATCCAAAGATGTCACTAGCGGTGCAAAATGCGTGTTCCCCATTACCCGCTGTTCTTGATTACCCGCCGCTCCCCTAAGCAAGTATACTTTTATATTATATCTTCTTCTAGAAGCAAGGGTTTGAAATACTTATAGCTATTTAAAGCTTGTTTGCTGGTGCCAGCGGCGGCTCCTGTCAATACAGCATGTTAGTGCCAGAATTTTGAGTCAGTAAATAAAAAATCGGGGTGTTGCGCCTGCGCCTAAATGTTTTTTCCACAAGTAATTAAAAAACATACCTCCTACTACTACTATGTTTAGGATTTCTAATTCTATTTTTTTTTTAAGAAACTTATCCATACCCACCCAAATTCCGCCATGAAATGACTCAACATTTATCAAAAAATTCTCTTAAGATAATTTAAATATATTATAAAGGGCGTAGATTGAAACACTCATGCCCCACGCACAAAAACAGTACGAGTAATATGTAACATACTACATACGACAGTCACAAAAAATATCTCTGTCGCTCATAAAATCTTTCTCTATTCGAAGAAGCCAACAGAAAAGTTGCACATACTTATTGGGCAGCGTGTTCTACGCTGCTTTGGGTTTTAGTGGCCCATTCGTCGCATCGCGTCGAGTCGGAGTGTGATCCATAGAATTGCACACGGTTACCAAATTCAATATAATTAATAAACTTAAAAGAAATGCATAAAATCAAATAAAAACCTACTCACGAGTCGCCACTGGCTGATGCTCTATATAGTGAGTTTGATGTTCTTTTGAATTCTTAATTCAGAATATTTTTACTCTTTCTCGGCTTCTATTGCCTCTAATTCTTCTATTTAATGTCAGAATAATTTATTCGTTCTTGTAACTACTCTGCATTAGTTTTTGTCAATCAGTGGAAGTCTTGGCATTCGACTATAACACCATCTTTTAAAAGCTTTAAATCTGTCTTTAAATTGGTTTTTTTTTGTATACCTTAAATCCTGAAAAAAGCGTAAAAATCCGTAGCAAATAATGACTCTGCATTTGAATAATCCCTCAATTTTACGAAAGCCTATCTTACTGTTGTATATCTTAAAATTATTTACTGGGATTAGTTTACGTTTTCATTTTTCCACGTGTCTAACAGTGGGTATTAGTATAAACAGCATTGTGGCACTTTATCTGATGGTGTATAATCACTAGTCAGCTTTTCAATAATGAAAGATTTCCATGTTACTATCATCTGTATATACTCTCTTTCCAACATTGTTTGTTGGTTTTTTGATTGTCAGTTTTAATGAAGGTGTCACTTAATAAGGCGCTGACTATGACGTAGCACGTTAAAACTGGCACCCGACGCAAAATATGATTCAGGAACGTACCACCATCTAAAGCCTTCTTCTTATTACAGAAAAGTTGACAATCGTATCATTGACTAAACCTACACATTATTATCCGATTATTTACTATCTGCTTTTAAACTAATGTTTTAGTAAGAACACCTGTTAATCTTAAACACACATGATATTAATAACTAAACAATGATCCACTACTGGTTATATTGACTAAACTCACACATTATCATCAAGCTACTTACTCTACTCAATGTAGTGGGACGGGCGCACACCAATCTAAAACAGTCATGGGATTATTTTGCAAAAAGTAGTGTTTATAAGATGCCATTTTAACAATGAAGGTCAATCGACTTTCTTCCATCAGCGCCCAGCGCTATGAGTTGGATAGCAATAAAAAATTATCTGTGAATTAAAAAGAGATGCAAATGAGTATGTTCCAAAATTATAATTTATGCCGAGGCACAAATTTAAAGCTACTTCATGAGTCAGCGCCTTATTCTTAATAAAAAACTGTTTCGCTGTGAATGTTAAAAAGAAGTGGGTAAAGTAGTGATAAAGTTAAATCTGTGTAAGTTTGAGAAGAGCCCTTTATGTCATACCAATGGTGGAAACCCTGAGGCATGGCAACAAAGAGGAAAGATATACATCTATATGCTCTAACAGCCAGGCAACCCTTAAGGCGATCAGCTTACCTAAGATTGTTAACGGCTTAGTGGAGGAATGTGCGGAGGTACTGGAGACTCTAGGCGGGTGACGCTGGTTTGGATTTCGGGCCATACAGGGGTACCGGGCAACGAGAAGGTGGATAATTTTGTGCATAACGGAGCATGAATCGATTATGCAGGCCCGGAGTCAGTTCTCGGAGTTCTGTTTGGTTTTTTTAGAAACGAATTAGGGTATTGGCAAATCTAAACCAGTATCTTAGAATCTATCTGGGGGCACGGCAGTGCCTCGCCAAGTCAGGGCAAACTGCTGTACCATCTATTCTTGAAACGTTTCAGCCCCAATTTGTCCTATCGAAAACTTTACTTCGGAATGAACTACGAAATTCAAACTTTGCACAGTCGTAGATCTTCATAGGGTTAACAACAAGTAGTAAAGTAGTTAGGAAATTTCAAAAAACGTCGAAATCGCCACTCACTCACATGTATAGATCATCAAAAGTCTACTGTACTTACAGACATGCTACAAAGCTGACATTTGGCAGACTAATAGAATTTATGACTGAACCCTTGGAAAAAATTAAAAAACCCCAAAATTATTATTTACTCCCCTCCCGTATACATGTAAATTTGTGTAAAAGTAGCATTGCCCACTTCCAGAAATATTAGAGAGCTGAGCTTTGAAAAACCGATAGGCATTATGATAAAACTATAGAAAAAAATTTAAAAACCCCAAAATTTCAATTTACTTACTTTCCTTATAAATGTAAAGTAATGTAAAAGTAACACCGCCCACTTCCAGAAACGAGACAGCTGAGCTTTGGAAGGCCGATAGCAAATATGATAAAACTATAGAAAAAAATTAAAAAACCCAAAAATTTCAATTTACTTACCTCTCCTATAAATGTAAAGTTATATAAAAGTAACATTGCCCACTTCTAGATTCGCTAGGGAGCTGAGCCTTGGAAGACTGATAGGAACTATATGATAAAATGATTCTCCCCTATAAATGTAAAGTTATGTAAAATTAACATTGCCCACTTCCAGAAACGCTAGAGAGCTAAGCTTTAAAGGCTGATAAGAAACTATGATAAAACCGTAGGAAAAAAATTTAAAAAACCTCAAAATTTTAAATAAGGCATTGCAAAAATTTTGAACAATATTCCGCATATTTTACAACTTTAAAACTTAAATATTATCCAAATCCTTTAAAAAAGGAGTGAAATCATAACAAAACCATTTCATGTAAAAAGATGCCAAGTACGCGAAAATGGTAAAAAACCATAAAAAGAATTAAGCTAAAAGTAAAGCCAAGTTCTCCAACACAAATTTCAAAATGAAAGTTTTTTTAATAGTTTGAAAATGTTTTCCTAAACTTGGCTGTTACGGCTGCATATGACTCTAAGGCACAGTGCTAAATTGAACATGGCTGCAATAGCAAAGTTTTAAAAAAATGTTTCCAAACTAGTAATAACATTTCATTTTTAAATTTGTATTGGAAAACTTGGCTTTACTTTTATTTCAAATCTTTTTACGGAATACAATTTTCGCGTACTTGGCTTCTTTTTACATGAAATGTTTTTTTATGATTAAATATTTTTAAAATCAAAAAGAAATTAAGAATCTAAAAATGTTATAAAATATATGTAGATAGTTTTGCCAAAAAAATAAACCTCCTGTCAAATTTCAATTTTTAAGATGCATAAAAAATATATATAACTTTTCACATTCTGAATTTTAACATCAATTCAGTTAACCTCTTCAGGTGGAGTGTAAAATATATATAAAAAAACTCTGTACAAAGTTGCACATCGTCATGATTGATTACCTAAAATATTAATGGACAGGTGGGCTTTTACTCTTAGGAGTTTTTTGTAAATTTTTTATGGCCACATTTCCCTTTAGCTTTATAAAAAGTTTCCCTTTACCTACAGGACCGGCCTTAGAAAGTGGCACATTGGGCAAATGCCCGCAAGGTTTCGTTCCAGAGGCAGCAAAAAGGCTAAAAAAATTACTAAACCTATTTTAAAAGAGAAAAAAAAACAATAAAAGCAATGGGCCGAACGCAAGAAGTTTTTGAAGCATTATAACCGTGACTCTGTCGCCGACACTAAGGCCGCCATTTCAAAACGCCTAATTGCACGGATCATCGGCCACCTTTGGAACCACAGACCGGGTATAATTTTTATCCAGTCCTTTTGTCCCTTAGAATGGCCTACCGAATGAAGGAGTGTGTAACAAAGTCCGCCTTGACGAGATATCCGACGTCACCAGCCTTGTTACCGGCGTGAATGAAGTGGTTGGACAATATAACATTTTACACTCCCCAGGAATCCTATAAATGTCTGCCGCACCCGACCCATAATATTCCTACGTATACCCGACCTCGGCAACCGACAGGGACTGAACCCGCCACTGTAGCAAGCGAAATTCCTTTAACTCACTCGTGTTCAATGCGCGAACGCACCGGCCACAGAAGAGCCACCAAGGCTACAAAAGGGTGACTATAAAAACCCCATTGCACCCTGCAACGCTGCGTTGTCCTGGGTTACGCGTTGCGCCAGCGGGGTGGTCCTGCATTCTACAATTGCGTTGTTAATTAGCAAGTAAAGATGAGAGATTCTTTTATAACACTTTTTTTGAGTAGGTCCTACTTATACATAATCCAACAGGTAGGTAAACTTTAAGACTATTTCCTTATGCCAAGGCCCTAGATAGGTACCTAACTATTGGTATTCATATTAATTCATTTATTATTATTGATCATATTTAGTCAAACCATTATATACATTTTAGGTGGCACCGGTTCAAAAGAGCGATATTTAAAACGGCGACATTTAAAACAGCGACATTCAAAAAAGCGACATATTAAAACGGCGACATTCAAAACGGCGACATATCAAAACAGCGATATTCAAAAGAGCGACATCTAATAAAAACAGCGACATATCAAAACAGCGACATATCAAAACAGCGACATTCAAAAGAGCGACATATCAAAACAGCGACATTCAAAACAGCGACAACTCAAAACAGCGACATTCAAAAGAGCGATATATCAAAACAGCGACATTTAAAGAGCGACAATTCAAAAATCAATATTAAGCAACACTTAAGAAAAGCGTTTTATGACTTGCCACACCCGGTATTTTAGTAAACCTTATAGTAATCACGATATACTAAGACAACATCAAAAATCGTAAAATTAAGTCACTGTTGGTCACTTTTGATCAACGTTAAAATGGAAAGTTCTTCGCAAAAGAACAAACCGATTTTATACCACGTGGACTATATGTTCGGTTCGATTTGGTTCGGTTCGGTTCGGTTCGGTTCGGTTCGGTTCGGTTCGGTTCGGTTCGGTTCGGTTCGATTCGGTTCGGTTCGCTTCGGTTCGGTTCGGTTCGGTTCGGTTCGGTTCGGTTCGGTTCGGTTCGGTTCGGTTCGGTTCGGTTCGGTTCGGTTCGGTTCGGTTCGGTTCGGTTAGGTTCGGTTCGGTTCGGTTCGGTTCGGTTCGGTTCGGTTCGGTTCGGTTCGGTTCGGTTCGGTTCGGTTCGGTTCGGTTCGGTTCGGTTCGGTTCGGTTCGGTTCGGTTCGGTTCGGTTCGGTTTGGTTCGGTTCGGTTCGGTTCGGTTCGGTTCGGTTCGGTTCGGTTCGGTTCGGTTCGGTTCGGTTCGGTTCGGTTCGGTTCGGTTCGGTTCGGTTCGGTTCGGTTCGGTTCGGTTCGGTTCGGTTCGGTTCGGTTCGGTTCCGTTCCGTTCGGTTCGGTTCGGTTCGGTTCGGTTCGGTTCGGTTCGGTTCGGTTCGGTTCGGTTCGGTTCGGTTCGGTTCGGTTCGGTTCGGTTCGGTTCGGTTCGGTTCGGTTCGGTTCGGTTCGGTTCGGTTCGGTTCGGTTCGGTTCGGATCGACTCGGTTCGGTTCGGTTCGGTTCACACCTTCTTGGATCCCGGGAAAGAAGTCAGGAAAGTTTTTTTTTGAAAAAATATGTTAGGTAAGAGGCCCCTTAGTCGAACTGTTGCTATTTTTTTAAGAGGCTTTTTTAATGTCGCTGTTTTTATTAGATGTCGCTCTTTTGAATATAGCTGTTTTGATATGTCGCTGTTTTAAATGTCACTTTTTTAAATATCGCTGTTTTAACATGTCGCTCTTTTAATCTGTCGCCCTTTTGCTATGTCGCTATTTTAACATGTTGATGTTTTAATATGTCGCTCTTTTAAATGTCGCTCAAATAAAACCGCTGTTTTGAATGTCGCCGTTTTAAATTTCGCTCTTTTGAACCGGAGCCTGCAAAAGTCATACCGTTTTGAAACTTGGCACAAACATAGGGTTAGTGGTCGTTAATATTCCTGTAAGCTCGCGCTCTTTCGAAACCTTAGCTGGCATCGTATTCTTAAAAAAATGGCGGTAAAAGTCAGTGTTTTACAAAGAACTACGATTCTATAGAATCTACGAAGCAAATACCTGGTTTAAAGCTGATAAAGTTTCCCTTTCTACGACGTATCACGCAGTTATCCTTCGCGTAAAATTTTTTACTGCAGTAGAGGTATTCCAAATCAAGAGTAAATGTTTAAATAAATTAAAATTCATATTTATTGAGCTTTTTTTGTCAGCAAATATATTTCTACTTTTTTACTTTACGAGGGTTGTGTTTTAAGTTTTGCATATACAGCTGGAATAAAACAGTAAATAACTTAGGACTTTATTGTTTTTCAAAGTATTCTCCATGAAAATTAATGCAGTTTTAAGACAAAGGTCACAACCATTGGATACACTTGAAGAATGAATGACTTTTTTGGCTTTTCTTCACCTTGGAACACCCAAACAGACGACTGACGTTTATTTTCGGGTTCATACGAGTAGATTCACTATTCATCACCACTCAGAATGCTGTACACGTTTTTCGAGTTTTCTGCCTCAAACCGGTCTGGAGTTTTCTGACACCAAACCTAGCTTCCTTCTGTTCTTCGATTAACAGATGCGGTATCCAGCTGGGAACAAATTTTCTTACTCCTAATTCTTCATGAAAAATTTTCTGAATTGAGGTCTTTAAAACTTCCAATGAAGTCTCAATCTCGCGATATGTCACGTGTCGATCTTCCGCAATGAGTATGCGCACATCATTAATGTTTTCCTGAGTAACAGCTGTTTTTGGTGCATCTGGCCTTGGATCGTCGCTAAGGCTATTCCGTCCACGCTTGAATTATCCATACTAATGAAAAATTGTCGACTGATGTAATGCTTTATTGCCGAAAACCGAAACGAATTCAGCAAGGCATTCTTGTTGAGACAATTGACTTCGAAAGTTGTAAAAAATTATAGCTTGAAAATATTCTCGGTTTAATTTTATTTTTCGACTGATTTGTTAATTTTAAAATTCACTGTAGCTATAAAACTATTTGTATCGCACTGACGTTTTAAATTTAGGTTAGGTAAAGATTGAGGTTAAGTTTTAGTAATGACACTCGATCAGTGTCGCCCTCTATGTTCCTGTATGCAAAATATTTAAAAATAGCCCTCGTACGGGGGTGAGAGGCGGCATTTTATAGCATTGCCCACAGTTTCAAAAAAGCGGAGGCGGCCCTGCTTTCTAAAACTGCCAAGCTTGAAATTGAAAGTGATCTATATCGTCAATAAATCTTTAATCCTCATTCCTTATGGGTTTACGTACGCTCCACGAATTCCGGGCTTGCAAATAACATCGTAATGAATTTCGATTCTCTTCTTGAACATAGACATAGATTCTGTTTAGCGAAAAACAAACGGTGAATCGTGACTCTAAAAGAAATTTATTTTATCTTTATCGAGTAGAAACAGCCTCATTCTTTTATATTTTGCATATAGGGACATAGAGGGCGACACTTATCGAATGTCGTTACTCAAACTTCACCCCAAACTTGACCTAACCTAAATTCAAAATAGCTGTATAGCTGTAGTGAAGTTTTTTCGTTAACTAATCATTCAAAAATTGAAATTAAACCGAGAACATTTTCGGGCTATAATTTATTACAACTTTGGAAGAAAATTATCTTAACAAGAATGCTTTTGCCGAGTTGATTTCTTTTTTCCGTAATGAAGCATCACATCAGACGACAGTTTCTCGTTGGTATGGAGCATTCAAGCGTGGACGGATAAGCCTTAGCGACGGTCCAAGGCCAGGTGCATCAAAAACGACTGTCACCCAGGAGAACATCGATACTCTGCTCATGCTCATTACTGAAGAACGACATTCGACATATCGCTAGATTAAAGCTTCATTGGGAATTTCAAAGACCTTAATTCATAAAAATTTGCATAAAAAGTTATTGGTTATAAAATTAGTTTCTCGCTAGATACCGCATCCGCAAAATGATCTTTAGAATATTTTTAGAAAAGTTGACCGTTTTCGTGTTATTGGCAAAAAACCGTCAAAAAGCACGTTTAAGGGGGAAAACCACCCCCCTGAGAGGGTTGTGAGGGTGGTTCGCTTTAGTAAAATATTCAGGCGAGTCTTATGTCTATCCATACCAAGTGTGTTGCTTTTATTATTAAACGCAGTATCGGACTCCGTAGGACCTGAACTAAACAGCATTCGCTTCCAAGTTGGCGGTGAAATTTAAATAAACATTTTATTAAAAAATATAAAATAAATCCATTTTTTTTTTAAATTATAACGTATTTTTAAATATAGAAAATTTTAATCTTATTTATTTAAAAAATTATATTTATTTATACAAATTTATTTTAAAGCAAATATATTTTTAAGTGGAAGAACTGCACTAAAAAGTCAAAAGATGTTACCATACGAACCATTGATTACATTGATGTATTAATTTGTTTTTACTTTGTAGACCCTTATACTGCAGCTTTTTAGTTTATTTTATCTCTTGCTGTGGGTTTTTTTTTAATTTATTAGGTTTGAAGACTCGCATGGAGTATAAAAGGCAACTTCAAAGGGGTAAAGTCAAAAACGGACAACGGTATTTGGGAAAAAGGCATTCCTATCCTCAGCGTGGCTTACCTGACTACAGTAAGTCAAACAACTGGCTACAAGATACAAGGTAAATCAAATAAAATTTAAAAAAAAATAATTCTATTTGATTTATCAACCTTTTTATTAGGTTTTTGATAGTCAGCGTCCACAAAGAGGTTCTCGTCTAGGAGATTTATTAATCTGCCGAAGGAATGTTACGGGAACTGCAATTTGATGTAAGTGGCTGATTATCAGCTTTGTCATATATTCCACAAGCGGACTCATTTCTGCGAAGGTTTCGATATTGAGCAATAGTTTCAAAGTGTTTTGTTTCTGATTTAGCTTAAGAATTTTATATTATGAAAATGATTTGATCATTCTTTTGCTTTGAATGTGCACATTGTTGAATTTCATTTATCTTCTTGCTCTTCGTATTAATGTTTTTTGAATCTATAAATTATATTTTGATCCCATTCTTGCTAGAGAATCTGCCCGTTTATTGCTGGTTACATTCGTGTAATCCTGCACATACATAAGGGGCACCATATTGTATTTGCTCATAATTAGAAGGGTTTGTATGCTGTTCTCAAGTGGTTCTAAGTATATTTGCTGGTATGAGAGATTTCTGATTGCTGTCTGGCTATCTGAGAAAATTGAAATAACTTTATTGGGAAATCTTCTTATGCTTTTCTCCAGGCAGATCTTTGTGATGTATATTGACTTAAAATACTGTGATATATTTCCCCATAGATGCCCCAGTGGCTAGACATAATTTACTACTTCTCCTGGTTTACTCCCCGTTTCGATCTGGCACATTCTATTCCTTCTTTCTCCATTATTTCTATGGTCTTCACAAAAGCAGCTGTAGTTACTCTTATTGCTTCTTGTGCTAAAAGAAACAAGCCTGGCCTGTGTAGCTTAGACTTAAGAACCATAGAAAAACATCAATACCTGATATATGGCAATATATTGGAATATGAGCATCTAGCACATTTTTATGTCTTTCAGATTTATTAGTTATCTATGTTCCAAACAGGGATCGAGCAGAAATTATACAAAGTTACTTATTTTGACAGAAGGTAAAGAATTCCAGCCATTTTCAACGAAACTGTGAAAAGCATGTGTATTGAAATAAGTACCTATTACCTAGAAGTTAGTTTTCGGCCTTCATAATTTACCTTTTTGTTAGGAAACCAAAGACCGCACCCATCAATGTGAAGCGTGTCGATGGGGATAAATGGAAAACACTGTTTTTATATATATGATGCTGAATGATTTTAGAAACTATATAGAATGTTAAACTATTTACAACGTCATTATGTTTCCCTAAAAAAAGGCGACACAGAAACACGGAGATATTGCAAAAATTACAGTGTAGTAAAAACCTTAGATCGCTATCTTTAATAATATTTTTTTTTGTTTAATTTTAGCAGCTTTGTAGTTATTCTTATTGCTTCTTGTGCTAAAAGAAACAAGCCTGGCCTCTGTAGCTTAGACTTTAAGGGTCCATCTCACCGACTTTTTTTTCGGTTCCTTAAGTTAAAGTGTTTCTTAATATAATCATAATATGACGTAATAAGGAACAGTTTATGCTAAGTAACGAAAAGAAAAAGTCGGTGCGATGGGCTATGAGAACCATAGAAAAGCATCAATATCTGATATATGGCAATATATTGGAATATGAGCACCTAGCATATTTTTATATTCTTTTCAGATTGATTAGTTATCTATGTTCCAAAAAGGGATCGAGCAGAAATTATACAGTCACTTATTTTGACAAAAGGTAGAGAATTCTAGCCATTTTCAACGGAAGTGTGAAAAGCATGTGTATTGAAATAAGTACCTATTACCTAGAAGTTTGTTTTCGGCCTTCATAATTTACCTTTTTGTTAGGAAACCAAAGACCGCACCCATCAATGTGAAGCGTGTCGATGGGGCTAAATGGAAAACACCGTTGTTAATTAAGATAAAGGTTTTTACCTTAAATATATGTATGACGCTAAATGATTTTAGAAACTACATAAAATGTCAAACTAGTTACAACGTCATTATGTTTCCCTAAAAAAAGGCGAGACAGAAACGCGGAGAAATTGCAAAAATTACAGTATAGTGAAAACATTAGATCGCTATCTTTAATATTAATTTTTTTGTTTAATTTGATAGAAAAGTGTATTAAAGAAACAATATAAAATCTTCAGTCATCCAAGTTCACAATTGGACCGCAAAATCGCAACTACAATTAAATGAAACTGAATCAATTAATGTTGCTTTAACAAACAAAAAACATTTCCGTATTATATTCAAATGAGGCAAAATATCTCGGTATGACACCTGATGCCAAATTGTGCTAGAAAGAAAAATGAACTGACTAATTGGAAGAAAGTTCAATTTAAGAATTTATAATCAGTTACTGCTGTATAGCCAAATACTGAAATTAATATCGACATATGGTATTCAACTATGAGCTTGTAATAAAGTGAGTCACCATCACGTTTTACAGAGATTTGAAAATAAAGTATTAAGCAACACAAAATAGTGACCTTCATCGGGACATAAAAATCGAAACTGTAGCAGAAAAAGTACACAAAAAGCAATAAAGATAGACCCCATCGACATGTGAATGTGGAAGCAACTCAGCTTCTAGAAAATACTATACTAGTTCGAAGACTAAAAAAAGTCAAGCTGTTTGATCTAGTGAACTAATTGAAATTTATAAAACAAAATAATGCTTTAAAATTAATGAAATTGTAAGTTACAGTAAAAATAAAGGGGGAAGAACTTTCGAGTAAACCTCAATTTTAAATCTAAGTTTTCTAATAAATTAAGCCATTATTATTATTATTATAGTAATTATTATATTAATTAAAAAATTGCTAATTAGTCTTATTGACTAGATTGTCATACAATAAACTCAGTGTGTTTGACAACTTAAAAAATATTTTTTTTTCGAAATAAGTCTTAAATTCGGTATTATAAAAAAAACTTCAAAGTAAAAAGTACATTTTTATATAGCAGGCTGGGTTTAAGTTACGAGAGGTTGTTGAAAAGTCTGCATTATGGAATAACATCTATATTTAAGTTATAAACATTTCAATTTGATGTAAATTGTTTCTTTATAGCTTTTTTATGAAAAAAATCTAATCGTCAACTCAAACTGGTGTTCATCTGTCACGTAAATTTTGAAGATAATAAATATACATAATATATTTTTATTATTGACTAACTTTTTATTAATTATTTTTAAATTCAGTGTAATTTTTTTTTTTTTTAATTAAATGTCTAACTTAATATTTAATTTTGTTATCATAACTTTTTATATTTAATTGTAATATACTTTTTTATAATTTTTGGATTTATTTTAAAACATAATTAATTTAGTTGATTTAAACTATTTTTACCATATAGAGAGATATTACAAAATTAAAATTCCAAAAAATATAATAATTAAGTACTGCGTTTAGTTATTTTAAAGTCAATTTTTTACGGTGATTTTAAAAATAATAGTTACTAAAAGTTGGTAATTATAAAAAAACGAATAAAAATAGGGAAAACGTAAACTTACTTACCAATATCGTAAGATGAGATTTATATACCGCCTTCTAGCTTGGCAAGGGTGTCACATTGACCGTGCAGTATTCTGAAGAGTCCCTTAAGGACGAAACAGTTAACTGTTAACACTTAGTAGGTGCTCATTAGATCTTGGACCTACGTGGGTGTACAGCTTTTGAGCTGCCCACGGAAAAATACAACAGAAACAAAATCTTTCTATGCCCGCTTAGCCACCAAAACTTTTTGTTTTCTTTATTCACGGGTACGACAGTTTGTAGTATTTTTGGCTTTCACACCGCTGACTTGACATAAAACGTCGCGAAGGCGGCAAAAATTTAATATAAATTGATCCCACCTGAGGGACAAATTATGTCACTGTCATGGGTACTGTTTTTCGTTTTCATCTGCCTGTCTTTTGTTTTTACTCTGGTAGTTTCTTTTGTATTCGGTAGATGTCACCACTTTTGTGAAAAGCGTACGGTATAGCAGGCATTATTATTAATTTCTCTTACCAATATCGTAAGATGAGATTTATATATCGTCTTTTAGCTTGACAAGTGTGTCACATTAACCATGCAGTGTTCTGAAGAGTGCCTTAAGGATGAAACAGTTAACTGTCAACACTTAATAGGTGTACATTAGATCCTGGACCCCCGTGGGTGTACAGCTTTTAAGCTGCCTACATGAAAAAAAAATCCATAAAAAAATGCGATCTATAATATTTAAAAAATTATAGTGACATGTAGCATTCAGTTCACCAGTTGGATTCTTTTACACCAAACTTAAATTTACATTTAATTTACATACCTCATTATGGATCATTATGGTGATAAAGAATGTATCGTGTATCGTATTGATTGAGATAAATTATATAGTCACTTATTTTGACAAAAGGTAGAGACTTCCAGCTATTTTTAACGAACTTGGAAAATCCTTTACGGTTTTGGCCTTTACAATTTACCCTTTTCTTAAGAAACAAAAGACGTAACTATACTGTGGACGGCACCCATCTATCCAGAGCGTGTTAAAACTCCGTTATTTACAAAGATAGAGATCTGTGATTTTTACCCTAAATAAGTTGCTACAATTATTCTAAGAGGTCAAAAAAGCAGGGTATGGTGAAAACAGCAGATTCTTATCTTTGATAATATTTTCTTATTTAATTCGTAAAAGAAAGAATACGCCACACAGTGGAACCAGCTTATGGGAGCGGTTGGACATCAGATTTTTGGCTTATTACTTTTAATCCAATAGACGTAAAAATGTCTTTTATACATCACAATACTGTATGAATAGCAGGATTTTAAAGTTTTGAAAAATTAGGTGCTGTAATCATTTTACATTTTGTTTGCTTTTAATCGATTTACAACCTGTCATCGAATTTATTCGTTTTAGCCTTTTTGATTTGACCAAATCTAGCAAAAATTTTAAATTTTTTATAATTTATATATAGGGTGGATAAAAAATTAAGAATTTTTAATTGCCCAAATTTCTATTTTGTCAGTTTCGTCTATTTTGGAAATACAAGACCAAAAAATTTTTGAATTTAATGTCAAAATTTTCATTTTTTAACCATTCAAGATGACGAAAATTTTTAAAAATATGTATGTATCTTTAACCCCCTGCAAACTTTTGGTATGTGCCACTGGAGCAAAAATTAATATTTGCCCATAAAATCCTATCTTTTTAAGAATACTGATATATGAACTATCAAGATTGGCCGAGAAATAAGAAAGTTCTGGGTTGTTGAATCAAGTAAGTTTTAAATGAGCACCCTGGTATATTAAGCTATAAGCAAGTTACAAAGTCTACTTTATAGGCTAAAATAGAACTTTGCTGGCACTAAACTTATTTATAGTTTATTACAGCAAAAGCGACGAAGCATTAAATTATCAATCCACCTATCATCTATAAAGTGCACTTTATAGTACGTTTTGGCTCTTAATCTCATTTTTATTTATGTTTTTAGCACTTTTAGCTTACATTTTCATTTAGTAATGATAGTAATATAGTGTTTTATCAATAATAAAAATATTGACAAATATACATTATTCAAGCAATTATTGTAGGAAAAAAATGTATATGTACTTTATAATAATATGTTAGTATCCCACTATAATATTTTAAACATTTCAAACTTTATTTAAACCTTTTATACATAAGATTTCAAAAAATAATTGTAAAAAAATACAAAAGGATTTATTCTAAAAATTAAAACTTATATTAAAAATTTGAGATTGGAATGGCAATAATTGTCTTTCTAATCAGATTTTGACGACCGTTTGCTTATTGTAACTTTATAGTGTAATCAATATATATAGGCAGATAGTAAATATAGTCCCAAAGGTCGAAAAAACTATTACGCAACGAAGCTATTACTTTTTAGGGCCAAAGTTATATAATTATATTCCGGAAAACATTAAAATACTTGAGAATATACATAAATTCAAACTAAACTTAAAATCTTGGTTAAAAACAATATCACGACAAGATATTCAAAGCTGGATTGATTTAAAAAATACGTATTATATACAAAATTAAAACCATTTCAAAAATAAAATATATTATACTTTATTATATGATAATAAAAACCCTAAGAAAATAAAATTTTTAAATATAAGTAAAAAACATAAATTACCTATTATGATAAAATCCTCTACTAATACAGACTAAAAAGAAATGATTAGGACACTTTTTCCTTATTAAGACCACAATCCAGATAAGCGACAATAAAAAATAAATAAAAATGAGTAGGTACTCAACAAATATATATATATATATATATATATATATATATATAGATATATATATATATATATATATATATATATATATATTGAATTAACGCTAGATATTACTAGAAATTTAGAGTATTATTATTTCCTCTATATTTAGATAAAATAATTCCATACGTATAAAACTTACTCTTTTGAAATAGATTAGAATAATTTTAAATCCGCCATGCCAATAAATAAAATATTCTGTCTTGGCAAACAGGTCCCTGGGATTTTAAAATGCATCCAAAATATATTTATTTACTGCAAAATGGTGCGAAAAGAAAAATTGTTAATTATACAAAAGTAAGCTGTAAATAAATAAATTGAATTGAATTGAATTGAATATTAACGGTGAGAACTATTGAGTAACATACAAAGAATAAGAAGCCATTTTTTGCTTCTTCTAAAACCAATATTGTCTTAGGGGATAGCCGGTTAAGATGCTCAATCAGGAGCTTTAATAAAATTTCAATTTCTTTGCTAGACAACAACGATTGTTTGTTTTTAATCGGTTTCATACCAAAATAAGAAACAAATTTAGTGCAAACCTTTTTGACTTTCCCTGTATTCCAGGGGTGGCGATTAACCCAAATTTAAATTTTATAGGGCCCTTTGTTTTCTAAACAATATTGGGGGGTTGCTTTAACAAAGTTGAGCTTGGATAAAGTATATCCTCATTTAGCAAACTTTTTATATAAAACACCAGCTTGAACCAGAAACTGTAGTAATTATTCCCCTTTTTTGCTACTCCGTTTTGCTATGTTTTAAAAACAAAACATATATTTTCCCTTTAGGGCTCGCATGATAATAGGTGGCCAGGTATAATAGGTATTAAAAGAAGAGAATAAATGGCTTTAACATATACTGATAGAAATATAATTCAGATACTGCTCGAGAGTTATTTTTTAAAATGTGTCGAATTATAAAAAACAATCTTAGGAGCAGTTCTCGACAGTATTTTTCTCAGGTTATCAATTACTTAAATTTTGAAATAAGAAAATTGCTAATAGATACAACGTTCCATTTTGTTTTCCATTTCTGAGTTAAAAAAATAGCACTTTTTGATAAAAAATTTATGAAAATCGGTTTAGCATTTTAAGACCTATTGAAATCATTCTAAGCACAGACACACAGATAAATATATCTTATATAGGTCAAGAAACACTAAAGGGAGGGGCGGCTAGTCCCCACCTTAAATTGAGTATCCTATTGGTCCAGATATGTTGAGGACAGGTTAGGTTAGATACACATTTAAAATTTGTGTCCACATGGTAAAAAAATTGTCTTAGATCAAAGCAAATTGCTTTGAAGTAAAATGATTTGTGCTTTCCTATTCTAATTTGAAACAGTAATTGTTTTATTATAAATTAGAACTGAATTAATCTAAGGCACTGTTTTCTCTGAAAGCAAAATATTACTTATTGGAAGACAATTTGCTTTGTTTCAAAATGGAATATACTGAAACAAAACAATTAAAGAAGAAAAATAAAGTTTCATTTCAAGATTAAAGGTTGCGTTGAACTAAAAAGAAATATTTTAATTCACAATAAATTGTTTTAAGGTAAATCAATTAATTCAAGAAAATAACGTGTTTTTATTCAGTGGCGGCGCGTGGTAAAAAGCTTTCGGAGTGCACACTAAAAAAAATATAAAATTGCGGCGCAGGCGAAATTTTTTTTTGCAAATAATTAAAAAATGTGATATTTAGTTAGATATTAGTTACCTACCTATTATTATTGAAATTATAAATAAATAATACATGTATCATACCTAGTTTACATATTTTTTCTTCTAATGGCAAAGATGAAAATGTAATTGTTTTTAAATATTGCACGCTAATGCTATCAGAATTTGAAACTTCCGCCATTGTCGTAAATACCAAATCGTTGAAATCAAAACAAACCGCCAGCGCCCGACCGATAATGCCAAATTAGTGGTGTGCAAATACTATCTACTCGATACTTTAATATCTGATACATGGGCGGATTCGAAGTAATCGAATATCCTTCGACGCCAAATACTCGTTACTCGAATCCCGAATGGGACCGAAGCCGAAGTGTTACTAAATCTAATACTCGAATAGGAAGTATCAGTATCTACTCAATACTTGGAAAAATGGTTGCACATCACTATGCCAAATTGTCTAAGTGCACTAATTAAAAGTGCCCTTGAGCTCCTCTAACATGCAACGCGAACCATGGGTGCGGGGGGCGTCACGGGAGTGTGGGCGGCATCGAGGGTAGTTTTTGCACAGATTTTGTCCTAGGCACTGCCGCAGGAAGGTTTAGATTCCATGTACTGTAAAATTCTATTGGGACATTTCGTCCTCTCTTTCTATATTTCGTAAATGGAATGCGACACAGCATCTACGGAGCAAATAAAAGTGAATAATTAGATTCGAACTAACTATATAGTGCATGCGCCAGCATGCACCGAGGTGGTTTGAATACGAATACAAACACATACATACCGGGTATTAATTTGTAGGTAATATTCCAGTCTTTAGTGAATTCCGTTTGGGGTAATTATTAATTAAATTTTAGTATTTTTTTAAGTAAAATTTGGGAGTGCACGTGCACTTACTTATGGAGAAACCGCCACTGTTTTCATTGTAGACAAAAATTTTTACTGTGTAAGTTCGGTTAGAGGATTAAATTTTCCGCTGTTGATATTTTTGTTTAAATTAAAAGGTGAGAAAAACATTTTCACACTATTTTAAAATGACACAAATAGCTCGGACAAAAGATTTTACCTAACCTTAACATAAAATACAACCTCACTTAACCTCAACATATTTCAGCAGTGCGATTTCCAAGCGAAAACGACAGCAATTTTCAAACATAAAGCCTCTTAACGTGTAAAATATTTATCAAATATCCCCCGAAAGATCCATCCAACTAGAAACACCCAAATGTGGTAAGGTGAGGATTGGTAAGGGCTCATTTCAAGCGCAGATTTAAAGATGGGGAGTGATTGCTTCCCTAAATACTAAACGTAACATGGACAAATATGATAGAGTAACTGTAAATAATTCCTTTATTCAGGGGGACTCAGAAATTACGCATGATGAAGTATACTCCGTTAGTTTCATTTACGCATCAAATACACTAGACACTTACACCAGTATTTACTAAGACTTTAAAACTTAGCATTTTAGACCGGGTTTACGTATCAAGTCTATAGACTTGATACCGACCGGTTTAAGTGTATTTTTTTACTCACAGGTCAAATAACTGCAAAGATTTGGTTCACCTTAATATGCAACACGATAGTAAGCATTTCTCAGTAAGTTTCATCTTATATAAATTAAAAATAACATTAAAAATAAACAAAAACCACATTTGTAAATTAAATGGCATTTTTTGTCCATGCAGTCATAGTATTTCCATTAAGAATAGTCCCTAATTGTAGTAGGGAGGGGTGGTTTAAAGTTTAAAGAACAACAGAGTGAATTTTCTCAGGTAAATAATACATAAACAACTTATATCTGTAGATGCACTACCGTATTAAATACGTATCAATATTTAAATATTGTAAAAAGCACAAGATATATTAGAATCCGTCTTCAATTACACGTCTACCAAAATAATTGAACATCAGTTTAATCATCGCTAACTTGTCTAAAAGCTGAAACCGAATTACCCCGTTTTTTTGGACATCTCCTAGTGACGTTAGGAGATTTAAATATGGCTACAATTTTTAAACCAATATATTATATTCCTTTTGTTTATTTATAACCTTCGTATGAAAATAATATTTTTGTTATAAAGAAAAAAGATGACCAATATCGCAAGGTATTTACGAACAATATATATAAATATTAAAAACTATTGCATTCACGGAAAAAATAAGTTAAACATTCAACCAAAATGTAGACTTGTAGACCTAGGATTGTAGCACTTAGCACTGTAAATCCTTAAGTAAATACTAGTGCTAAAGTGAATACGTGCTTCGTATCGCGTTATCGTTGCCGTGTCGAGGTGAATCCCGTAATTCGATTGGCGGTCTATAATATCTGAAATACGTTCAGGCGACAACGTGTAGCTTTACGATACCGAACCTGTGCGTATCTCATGCAGCGATGAGCAGGGACGTAGTAAGCTGTCAAAACAAAATTCTGACCAATAAGGGTAGAGCATTTCCAAGTTATGTGAACAACAACGCATTGCGAAATGTCTACTGTTTTTTTTTGTATTTACGCAAGGAAAACACTCGGTTAGTTGTACTTACGCATGGTACACACTCACAGTTAAACGGACATTAAATCTGCTTAAACCTTATTACGCAAGCGGGGATTTAGTGAGGGGGTAAGTATAACGGCGTTCTGGAACGATAGTCTGGGGGGAGAGTAATGGCGAAAAGGTGAATCGGTGACCGTAAATAAATGCACGGGAAGAAAGCAAATAGAAAATATTCGCACAAAAAGAAACGCTGCACAGAAAAAAGCGCACACATAAGAAAGCGCACACTAAAAAGCCACACAAAGAAAAAAGTTTTGATGTATGGAAAAATCATAATGAAATAAATTTACAATGGTACCTATTTTTATAGGTTACTTGATCATCTTAATTTTTCTCACAAAAATAGTGTGTAACTTTAGAGGCCATAGGGCAAATTCCTTGAGATAAAGAGCATCAAAATTTTACACTTTTTGATAATAACTTTTTTCCAAGTCGTGTTTTAGAACAAGAGCAATAAGTGGAAATAAAAATGTTTCTAAAAAAATTATGCGGTCAATTTTTTTCAGAAAAAACTATTTTTTGGAACTAACTTTTATAATGCCATATTAAACGCAATGTTTTTCTTGATATTTTTTTAATAAAAATAAGCCTCTACACAGACATAATAGTAAAATATCCTAGATATTTAAAAAAAATACTTAGCTAAGCAAAAACTAAAATATTTCAAAGATTTTTAGTTTTTATACATTTGTGGAGATTATTTGGAAAGCCTATACCTCCTTAACTTATAATTTCATCAAAAAAGAAAATAATTCATTTTTGGATCACAATTATAGCTAATTATTCATTTGAGTGTGACAATTTTTTTTGTAAAACCTTTTTCCCCTACTTCTCTAAATTTACAAATCCTTTATCTTAAAAACAGATAAGTGTTGATCGACCCCCATGTTATTTAAACGGAAAAATATCCTCCTCTTTCACCTGCTGCACTATGTGTACATTTTAAATTTATTTTAGAATTTTGAAAATATTTTAAAAAAATAATTTTGAAAATAGGTGAATTTTTTTATTAAAATTCACAAAAACTTTAAAAATTACCAAAATATTTAAAACTTGAAGATCTTTTATTTGTAAACTATTTTAATATTTTTGGAAATTTGCGTAACTATAAATAAATTTTGTTTAAAACTGTTTGAAAATGATTCACGTCTAGGTTCATAATTATTTTAAGAGCATAAATCGGCCATTAATCTAGTATTATTGGTAGGTCGTAGGTAATATTTTCATTAGCACATAAAATAAAAAAGGGTTATGTATATTTGATCAAATCTACTTATCTGGCGTCCTTATAGTATAAAACGTTGCAATTTTTGGCGCAGACACAAAAAAATGCGAAAACAACTGAAAATTTTTTTTGGATGATGTCAACGTTGCTTTTTAAATAAGGTCTCCGAAGTAAATTTATTTGATGGCTTTGTAAATGTACCATTTTTGCAACATCACCGTGTAATATTGCTATACTTTGTATATGTATAAGTTTTTGCAATTTATTTGAAATTTTGGGGGTGTCTTCTGTACGCTTTTTATATGTACACTTTTTTCCACAGATGATTTTTTCCTTGGGTACTTTTCTGATAAAGCAAGTCAACAAAAATATATACTTTACATATTTTTTCGGGTTCTAGGGGGGGTAATTACCCCATTTACACTCCTGTGAAACTGCCAATGAATAAGTAGGTAATTACCGCCCCTAGAAAAGAAATTATATACAGTCACAGTTAATTAGTAATTACCCCACCCTACAAAAAAACGCTAATTTCCAGTTTCGCCCTTGTCTAAATTAATGCTAATCTTAATAGTATAATTTAGTTTGCGACGTTATCTCAAAATCAATCCCTTCCTTATTCATTACATTAAGGGGTAAGGAAAAACTGTTGTTATACATGCAAGTTCTTAATAGATAAAGCTCGTTAGCGCGTTTTTACCTTAGACCTCATTTACAAAAAGCATTTCCAGAACGAAAATAATTAGAAATTGATATGGAGATGTCTAAAAACGGAAAATAAAATATGGACACTTATTAAAGAAACACGAACTGCCCCGTTTCGCACAAACGGTCACGATAGCTTTCGTTTTAAGGAAAAAAACTCTAACGTCACTACGGAGGCAGGCGTCATTAGTCTCAATAAATATTCTTAGACCAGGATCTGTTTCGGGCTTTCTTTATCTTTATTAATTTTAAACACGACGCACAGTGGTCAGCTTGTCGGTTCTGAACGATCGAAATTATTTTATGGTTTTAGTTTTGACAAATTGATGCTGAAAGTTAAGAAATGTACAGGTACTGTGCATTCTGGAGATGGTACAGTGGCCTCCAAAGAAAATGTTACATATCGATTTTTTCCTGTTAAGCAAAAAATTTACTAGCTTATAGCTCTTTTTTGTTAACATAGCTTTTTTATAAAAAATTATTAATCTTGCTATACTATATATCAATTTTTTACCGTGCACTGATATTCTTTATCGTAGTCTTTATATTCACTATTTTCACATACAGAGTTTAAAACGGATTGATTTTTATCCTGTGAAACCGGTGTTTTGTGCCAGATTTTAAATAAAGTACGTCGACTAATCCCATGCGCCAACGCTGAAACAATAAATCCTAGCTAATACAGCGGCAAGAAGCGGCAACTGAATGTAGCACCTATGAAATGTAGCAATCAATACGTACCGATCCAGACTTTTTCAGTCCAATATATATAATACATATTTGAAAAATTATTATAAATCAATACACAATTTTTATCTAATTTTCTTAATATAATCTCTGGCTTACCAACTTGGAGCACTTTTGAAAATCGCCTTTCCGCGCGGAATATGTGCGGATCATTATGCATTATCAAACGGCCTATGAGCTGTCGTCGTAAGAAATGACAACAAGTTAGTTGATCGATTTTCTGCATTGGGGTCTACTAATAAGGTAATTGGGCACTTTTTTAAGACTTAGTCGTTATGATAGTAAATAGTTCGATATTGAGGTTTCGATCGTCTAAATTAGATAAGCTGACCTCCGTGCGACGTATCAGTTAGTAAGTATCTCTAACAGTTTTCAAAGGTATACTAAAAAACCAATCTAGAGGCTACTACTTTTAAGGCGCGTTCTCACAAATCGATTTTAGTTAATCATCTTAAATCGGTCAAGTTTTTGTTCAGACCACAGTTAAAAAATCGACCGAATTAGTTGAATAAAAATGGCACCAAGGGCAGTAATACCTGCAAGTGTCAATGTGGTACATTTGTTTGTACATGGTTCTTATTATTATTATTTTTTTAACATCCGCTGTAGCTAGACTGTTTATTTTCATTTCCCGAGCCATCACATTTAAAGCATTTTCTCTGGCATCTTTATTTTTGTAACTATCTAGTCGGTGAATCCAATCCAATTACTGTGGTATAGTTCTATAAATTTAAACATAACACCCTTTAAACTCATTTTGTTTTGCTTTTAATCGAACAATAATTATTTTTTATTATATTATTACTGTACAAAACAACAAAACTACTGAAAGCGGAGAGCTGCCGAGGTAAAATACAACAAAATACAGTGATTCAAGTCGACCAACAAACGTTCACACGCTTCAAACAAGATTCGACTCGACGAAAAACATTGATGACTTATAACTTGAACGATAGAGCTTGAATGGTTGATCGACAAAAGTTGACCAATTAAAGTTGAAACATATGTTCTCACAGTTCTTTTAGTTGATCAACCAAAGTTGATCAACTAAAATCGATTCGTGAGAATGCCCCTAAACTTTTGTGGAATCGACAAAAGTTGACCGAATAAAGTTGAAACATATGTTGTCGCAGTTCTTTTTATTCGATTTTAGTGGATCAACCAAAGTTGATCAACTAAAATCGATTCGTGAAAACGCGCCTTTACTACTTGGTGGGCAGTCAAGTGTGACGGCCTGCATTATAAATACAGTTAGGTATAATAATTTTATTTTCGTCAATGCGACTTCTACCTTTTAAAGTTCCTTTCCTCTAACCTGAAAAGAGCGTTTCTTCTACATATTATGATTTACCACTCTCACACGGGATTTGGTTTATTCCTTATTATTTAAGGGATTTTCTGGTTTTGTTTTAGTTACAAAACTACTTATCGTATTTCCTGATGACAATATTGTTTTAATAATATAGTGTTTGGCTATTTGTCTTATATTTTCTGAAATTCATGAAACAGAAAGTTTTGCATAAGAAGTCGCATTGGTGGAAACAAAAGTTTATTAAAGCTACAATAATAATGCCGAAATAAGAAGTTTTTAGTCAACCAAGCACAGACATAGCAAACATAAGAAAACCACTTCTTATGGAAAACAAGTGTCTTAAGGTTAAACGGGGCGGGCCGTCAAACCTGACTGCACACCAAGTAGTAGATTTAAGTAATAGCCTGTAGCCTGGATTGTTTAGTGTACACTTGAAAACGGTTAAAAATACATACTAAACGAAACGTCCTTTTTAAAATAAATAAAGACAATGGAAGTCTAACATTTTGTTTCCACTCAATCCAGTGGCGTATAAAGAAAAAGGTTTTTGGGGGGCAGACCCCATATGGCCGTATTTTATGCTATTTTATGTTTGTATTCATGAAATATGAAGGAAAACCGTAAAAAAATCTTAGCTTCGGGGGGGGGGCAGGCCCTCAGCCCCCCAAAACAAGTTTCAAACAAAGAAAAATTGGCAATTTTCAACATTTTTGATTGTATTTGCTAATAATCGTTAAATATGGCAACTGTCATGTCATTTGAAAACATAAACTCAAATTAAGATATTCTTCGGTTTTATCTTCTTTTGTCGTTTTCATTTTTGTTTTGTGCAATGAAGAGTTTAGAAGGTTTATTTTCTGAAATTGGAAAATGAAATGTTATTCCTCTTTCTTCTTTTTTTTTACCTTCCCAACCCGAATAACTATGGCAGTGGAAAAAAGGTTTCAGGGTGGGCCCGAGACAGTTTTGGGGGGCCCCAGACCTCACGAGGCTGTATTTTATGCTATTTTATGTTTGTATTCATGAAATATGTGGAAAATATCTAAAAAAATCTTAGCTTTGGGCCCGCCCCTCTCCCATTGTATACGCCACTGAACTGCGGTAACTGCCAACCAAATTTTATTTTTGTTGTTTGTGAAATTGTGTTTGGTACATGAGCGGCTTGAAAAAGTTTTTTGGCTTAATTTTGAAAATATGTTTGTGCTTATGTTTGATGATAATCATTAATTTGTGACTGATTACTGATTAAACCAAGCATAAATAACAAAATAATCAGTTGATTACAATTTAACCTAAATTCTTTCCGCAACATTTCGAATAATGGCTTATGCTTCGCTGTCATTATAGCGGCGAGCATAACCAAACGAAATTGTTCCCTTAAACTACTACTACTACTATGTCGGTTTAGAACGTTTTTCTACGTTGTCCGACGCCTATTCTCCACCTCCTTCGATCCTGACAGTCATCTTCCGTCAGGTTTTTTTGACTCATTGATTTTTGGATTGACTGTTGCCATTCCTAGGGTCACTGCATCCTGGAAGCCTGGCGTCAAGACACTACGTCTTCGTGATGCAGTGACCCTAGCCATTCCAGTTTAGGACGCCCTCTTTTTCTGCGCCATATTGGTTGCCATTCTAGGACCTGCTTTGGTAATCTTTCGTCGCTCATCCGTTGTACATGGCCGTACCATATCAGTTGCCTTTTAGTGATGTCATCCGTTATGCTTCCCTCGATTCCCATTCTTTCTTTTATGATCTCATTTCTTATATGATCTGTTCCTTTGAACTCAATTTGCTAAACTGGAGAATTATCAGAGTATTTATGTTCAATGTGAAAGGTTTAAAAGCTTTATCTTGTTATTCGTTGTCAATGCCAAAAAAAATCTGCCTGGAGACGGCTTCTATTTTCAATTCTATTCCTTTGTACTTGTACATAATCTAATAAAGTTCTTGCGATTTCGGATTATTATTTTCTTAATTTATTGTTGAATAAACGATGAACAAACATTCTGCGTCCATAAATGAACGAATAACTCACTATAATAAAGACCGCCTTTAATCTTGTTGTGGCCACTGGAATTTCTGATCTTAGGCTCTCATTTTTTTTTCTATTAAAATTTTTAAACCTTACTAAGGTTACAATTTATGGATGGCCATTATTTTATCGACTGACAGATTTTTATTTGGTAGCTTGAAATTGAAAAAGATTGGTAATATTGGGCCGTAAGCAACAGCTTAATACGTAAGTATAGGAGATGAAAAAGTGCGATATTTAAGCAAGAAATATTAGGCACCTAATAATACTTTAAAACCCGATTTACGGCGGCTAATACCCCTAAAATTTTAAAAAATGTGCTCAATTTAGCTTTTGTTTTATACCTTTGCTTTGGAGTCCACCGATAAAGTATATTTAATTAATAAAACTAACATTTGTATGTAACATATTAATGACGTATTTCCGATACATCTGCGATAGTGCCTAATATTAAAAACATTTTATGTAAAAAAAGCCAAGTACGGAAAAATGGTATTCTGTAAAAAGAATTGAGATAAAAGGTTTTTACTAGTTTGGAAATGTTTTTTTAACTTTGCCTTTCTGCTAAAACTTAGCTTTCTAGCGTTTCTGGAAGTGGGCAATGTCATTATTTCTATCAGTGTGCCAAATTTCAGCTTTGTAGCAGGTCTGGAAGTATAGTAGAATTTTGATGATCTATACATGAGTGAGTGAGTCTGTGGCAATTTCGAGGTTTTTTAAAATTTCGTAACTACTTTACTACTTTATGGAACTCTGTGACGATCTACGATTGTGTAAAGTTTGAGTTTCGTAGCTCATACCGAAGTAGAGTTTAAAATAGGTCAAATATGGGCAGAAATGTTTCAAGAAAAGATGGTACAGCAGATTCCGCGAACTTGGCGGGGCACTACCGTGCCCACAGATAAAACAATATTTTTGCAAAAACCACAATAACCAAAACCAACTGACAAACACTTTTCTGTCAGGCCAAAACTAGCAGCCTTTTTAAAATATTAAATAAGTACCACGGATGTCTAGTGGATACAAAGATTATAGAACTGTTAGAATATAGAACTGAAGAAATAGAAGGGCACTCATAAGCAACCCGTTAGGCAGCCGAATCTTAGGAAACTTTGATTTTATCGTGGCCTTGTCAGAATTACCGAGATTGTTGTTATTTTTATTGCGACAACAAGAAAGACATTTTAGAACTTTCCCTACTCTAATGGAAAAAGTAATGTTATAGGACGCTAAACATTTATTATCAGTTAGACTGTATACCAAATTTAATTTTAAAAAAAAACTAGCAAAAACATAAATAAACCAAAACAGTCGTTAATAGGCAGTTAACATTTCCAAACCAGCGAATGAAATGACAAACCAAGACGTTTATCTATTTGGCCTTCTTCGATCCATCTTTGGACATAGACCTCCCTCAATATCTTTTACTCTTCTCTGTCTATCGCCGTGTATAACCGAAACACATACATATGTATAATATTACACAATACAACACTGAAACTTTCAAAAGCATTTAGTGCTGATTAGACTTTTAAACGTTTATTTGTCATTTGGTGTGCAAGACCATCAAAATCGGACAGAGAGAGTGAGAAACGTCTGCTAAATAGGGGAAGATGAATGAATATATTTTTTTGTCTAAAGGATACACTATCTGCACTTTTAATACTTAAGTTTGTGGTCAAATGTAAGTCTATATTGTTTTTAAATTTTGCTTGTCATAAACAAGTACAATGGAAATGTTTCTTATTACCCCTTTGTTTTGACTATAGTGGGTAAATAAGTAAGACAGTAATGGGGCAATAAGAAATATAATATTTTTTATTGCATATTGATTTTAAAACTGCAAATAAACTGTTTCCTTTAGATGAAAAAAATATTATCTGAGAAGGTTTGCTTGTCAAAAACATCTTTACAAAACAGCATTAAGGTACTAAAAAATTTTTAATATTGCAGTAAGAGAATCGTATCTTGTGTTTTTTTTTAAGATAACTCAGACAAAATGCAAGAGTAGCAAAAAATATTTCCTATTACCTCTGTTTCTTATTCCACCATCTTCCCCTATATAAAATAAATGAGGTTCGCCTCTAGCCTATGATTTTTAATTTACAACATCGAATAGTTAACTAATAAACCCACCTCATTCTATCTATTTGAAAAAGTTATCGTTAAAAAAAGTTAAAGAATGGATCAGCAATACTGCGGTCAGTGAACTGTGCAGCTAGCGCCAGCCAATCGAATATTGCGCGGAATGTAATAGAATCTCGCTAAAACACAATTGCGCACATTCCACATACGTCAAAATTCTTATCTGCCGTTAACTGCATGTGACATTCAAATGTCAACAGTGACAAATAGCGTTAATTGTCGGCCCTTTTTGGCATGACAAAAATATATCTATTAATAGCCCCAGGCATTAAATTGCCTACATTATCCATTTATTTTTAACTTTGCGAAAGGGTTTGAAAAATAAATAATCGTAAGCAATAAATTTTGGGTAACAATTATCAAAAGGTTTATTTTAAACTTTATAATTTGTTTCAAAAACAGAAATAAATAAGATCAAGTTAATTATAACAAGTTACCCTAATTGAAAGGGGAAGGGCGTCCAAATTAGCTCCGTATTTAGAAGGAAAATATGTTACTCATTGACGTACGAAAAAAATATAATCAGAATACAGTAAAAACTCTATAGCTCCATAACACTAGATCAAATATATAGGGTGTTCCAAATATCAAGTTCCCTGGCTTATGTCATAACTAAAAGCATGGTTTTGCAAATGCTTCCTACCAATCTCTATCTATATATCTACCTATTCGTTCCTTTTTTTCAACATAGGCATCCCCCAATTTTTTTCACTCTTCTCTGTTTGTGGCCGTGTTTATCCATCTAGATCCCGCATGTTTATTCAAATCGTCCGCCCATCTTATATGGGGTTTTCCCCTACTTCTTTTATTTTTCCAAAGTCTCCAGTTTACAATACATTTGTTCCATCAATTGTCCCTCTGTCTAATATTATCATCGGCAAATTTTCATTTTAATTTTGCTACTTCTCCTCTGACGCCCCTGTTAGCTTTACATGTAACATTTTTCTTTTCATTGATCTTTGGGCTTTTGTTACCTTATCCATGTTTGATTTTCTAAGTGTCCAGATCTGGGATCCATAGGTGTGTACAGAAAGGGTACATTGGTTACACACTTTCGTTTTGAGGTACTGAGAATATTTTTTTTATTTTTTAATATGTAGCTTTATTTACCGAATGTTGCTTAAGCCAATCTTACTCGTCGTTTGATTTGAGGTGTTTGGTTTTTTTTTTAGTTTAATAAGTTGTCCCAGATATTCCTCTACTTGTTCTATTTTTTCTTGGTTTATTCTGACCGTGATATCGTCATGTGTATTTGTTATGATTTTAGTTTTAGTGTAGTTCATATTCAAGCCTATATTTTTAGCTGCTGTATCCAGTTCTTTCATCTTTTTATTAGTTCCTCTTGCTTATCTCTCTCTAGAGATGACTACTACCATGCAGGAATAATCTTAGAAGAATAGGAAATACAAATTGAAAAAGTAATTGTGAGGAGAACATTACTGAATCTTTTGTAGCCACGAACCACTTAGCTTAGATGACGTGGAAATTCTTAAATGGATTTTGCTTTGCTACGCTACTGATGTCGACCTTCGATGATTTTTATTACAGGTACTGAGAATATTTTTTATTTTTTAATATGTAGCCCAATTTACCGAATGCTGCTTAGGCGAATCTTACTCGTCTTTTGATTTCAGCGATTTGGTTTTCTTTTTTTAGTTTAATTATTTGTCCCCAATATATATATTCCTCTACTTGTTCCATTTTTTTTTGGTTTATTCTAATCGTGAGATCGTCATCTGTATTTGTTATAATTTTAGTTGCTGTATCCAGTTCTTTTATCATTTTTATAGTTCTTCTTTTTTACATCTCTCTAGAGAGGACTACTACGATGCAAGAATAGTCTTAGAAGAATAGTTAGGAACTCTCAGGAAACACACAACACACACAACAAATTGAAAAAATTGAGTAGAACTTTTCTTAATCTTTTGTAGTCACGAACCCTTAGTTTAGATTGATGCATCAGATTTACTGGGTGCGATAGATTTCCATATTTCTCTTAGACGCACCAGACAGACACAGTTGTTCTCTGAACGATTTCACAGGTCCAATTATGGATATTTTTCACCTATCACCAGAATGTGTCGAAAGCCAGGGCGGCTAGTGCATAAGGGCTGCAGAACCCCCAAAATTTTCACATTATTTAACTATTTTTCAGCCGCTGCTATTTTTCTAATATAATTATTTTATTTCTAAAATTATTGGAATAGCAGTATATTTTCGGTCCGGTGTTGGTATAGTAGGCCTTCAAATCGCGTACGTGTGTTGAGTATGACGCCGCGTGCCGTCACCGAAGGCCGCATTTCACAGTCGGTCAAATGAAGTTATTGGCATTGTTGTGCTGCTAAATTGCAACATAACGTAGCTGGGCGGCTAACGAGATCTGTGCTCGGCTAGGAACCCCTTCCTTCGCCCCGCACCGCACTTGCTCCTGGGTTTAGATAGCGAAATCTAGGCAAAAATAGAGCTGCAAAATTTGCAGTTCCAGTACAATGCCGGGCGGGCGGGCTCAGCGTTGCGTGTTTGCGGGCGCATTTATTTATTTAGAAGACGCCAAACGCATGAGCGGGAGGTTATGGTCGTGTTTGTTGTTTGTTTTTGTTTAATTGTGTCACAATGAATGTGGTGGATAATTTAATTAATGTAAAAAACTTCTCTCTTTTTACTTATGAAGAAAAACTAAAACTGAAAGAAGAAGGACGGCCATTGCCCGATATTTTAATAGAAAAGTGTGGTTCAAGCCGGGGAAAATCGTATAAAAGGATTTTTACAAGAGAAATTTATGCCAGAAACGACCGGATATGTGGATGCAATAAAAATAATTCTCTTTTTTGTTTTCTGTGCCTTTTATACCCTTTTATACACACTTATTCGAGTACTGCCCAAAAGTGTACGAGTACGAGTTCTCAGATGTCTAGAAAATACGTGCAGGCAAAACATTTGTGAGTACATATTATGCTAAGGTAGTGAATGTGAATTAAATCTTTTGTAAAAACGCTATTTTTTCCTAGGCATTGTAATTTTTGCCAAACCAAACTTGGCAATTTTTTACTTTTTATAATAGACACGTGATCTGAAGACTGTAAATAAATAGCATTTTTTATACCCTATCTAAAATTTTTATGTAGTTTTAGTAATACTGTGTTTTTGCCTCTAAAGTTGCTCACTACACTAAGAGGCATATTACTATTATTTTAAATATGTTTTTAACACAATAGAAATGGTGTATTGTGATATATGTACTTTTATCTAATAACTAACTAGATTTTTTATTATATTATTTTATAATTGATAGTCCATTCTAATGACTTTTAGATTTAGCTGTATTAATTTTTTTTGAAACATTGTTGCTGTAATAATATTTTGAAAATGCTATATGCATAAATAAGTATTTTATTTTATTTATTTATTTTAGATTTATTCTAAAATGGAATTTACTTTAACCAACGCCACTGATCTCGGCCTTCTATTATTCGAAATTCGAGACTCTCACCCTTAAATTGCCTTTGAATCACGTATAAATTTAATTTTAGGCCTTGCTGATTTAAATCTCTCCTTTCTATATTCTTCCCGCTCTGGCAGCTCTTTTGCTGCAAAAACTTTGTCATAGATAAGCACATTTTTTGTGTCGATATAGCTCTATTTTAGCAAAAATTTTGCCCACACGTGTATAACTAAAAGGTTTAGACATAAAGCCAGCATAGAGTAACTCTCAGTGGATTCTCTCGAACACGTATGTAATTTTATTGCTATTGGAATCTAGTTTCAGGTTTTACTTGTTTACTACTGGTCACTTACAATATATACTTAAGAGGAAGAGTGGGGATGCTTACCTAAACAAAAAACTCATTACTAAAACCTTTGATAATTATTTTTTCTTTAAAAAAAATGGTGCTTTTATAAAAAGCGGTTTATTGGCTTCCAAGATATAAGTGTTTCTTTTTTCAAAAAGAAACGTTAATATCTCAACACCTAATAAACCAACTTTTTTAAAAGGGAATTTAAAAACTTCAATAATGTTTGTACCTCGGGTGCGGATTTTGACATACCTATGGACAACTAGTTGGCCCAGTAGGTGTGATTAGCGAAAGAAATATTTGGAAAATAACTACTTCATCAGATTCTGGAGAAAAAGTTCTTGTTTTGGCTGCAGCCTGTGCTCAAGTGGAGGACAAGAGAAAGCCAGAAGAAAGTACTGGATCTACTAAAAGGTTTAGACCTAAAGCCAGCATAGAGTAAACCTCAGTGGATTCCCTTGGACACATATATAATTTTATTGCTATTGGAATCTAGTTTCAGGCTTTACTTGTTTACCACTGGTCAATTACAGCATATTCTTAAGAATCAGATTGGGGATGGTTACCTAGATAAAAACCTCATTATAAAAACCTTTGATAATTTTTTTTCTTGTTGCTTTCATAAAAAGCGGTTTATTGGCTTCCACGTTATAAGCGTTTCTTTTTTCAAAAAGAAACGTTAATGTCTCAACAGCTAATAAACCAACTTTTTTAAAAGGGAATTTAAAAACTTCAATAATGTTTGTACCTCGGGCGCGGATTTTGACATATGGACAACTAGTTGGCCTAGTAGTTGTGAATAGCGAAAGAAATATTTGGAAACTGACTACTTCATCGCATTCTGAAGAAGAAATTCTCGTTTTGGCTGCAACCTGTGCTCAAGTGGAGGATAAGAGAAAGCCAGGAGAAGGTACTGGATCTACTAAAATGGTTATACCTAAAGCCAGCATAGAGTAACCCTCAGGGGATTCCCTTGGACACATATATAATTTTATTGCTATTGGGATCTAGTTTCAGGCTTTACTTGTTTACCACTGGTCAATTACAGCATATTCTTAAGAATCAGATTGGGGATGGTTACCTAGATAAAAAAACTCATCATAAAAACCTTTGATAATTTTTTTTCTTAAAAAAAATGTTGCTTTCATAAAAAGCGGTTTATTGGCTTCCACGATATAAGTGTTTCTTTTTTCAAAAAGAAACGTTAATATCTCAACAACTAATAAACCAACTTTTTTAAAAGGGAATTTAAAAACTTTAATAATGTTTGTACCTCGGATGCGGATTTTGACATATGAACAACTTGTTGGCCCAGTAGGTGTGATTAGCGAAAGAAATATTCGGAAAATTCATCGGATTCTAAAGAAGAAGTTCTTGTTTTGGCTGCAGCATATGCTCACGTGGAGGACAAGAGAAAGCCAGGAGAAGGTACTGGATCCACTAAAAGGTTTAGACCTAAAGCCAGCATAGAGTAACCCTCAGTGGACTCCCTCGGACACGTATATAATTTTATTGCTATTAGTTAGTTACAGTATATACTTATAAATAGAAATATAAATCTTTATTTGTACGAAAGCCATTTTACAACGGATGTACATGGTCAAGGCGCAAAATACTTGTGCTACTGTATTAAAGGTAAAATAACTAAAAAAAACAATAAAAGTCAAAAATATAAATAAGTCAAAAATACAATTAAAATGATTTTTAAAAACGATTTTTTTTTCTAAATTAGCACATAACCACTTTACAGACGCTAAGACAATACAACATTTGGGTAAATTAATAATTAAAATCAAGATTAAAATGTGTAGTTCAAAAATTCTCTTACACAATAGAAACAGTTTTGTGTGAGTACATTTTTAATGTTTTGTTAAAGACTAAATCAGGTAAAGTTTTAATTTGATCAGGCAATTTTTTTTTAAACTTTTTCTCTATATAAGAAGAACAGTTTTCGAACTTTCATAAATTGTGTGAATCCAAAACAAACTCATTGACGACAGACCTTGTGTTATATGTGTGAAAATGGACATTTGTAAAATAGGAATTTGCATTTCTTTTTGTGTGCAATAAAAGTCTATAAATATAAATGCATGGCAAAAATAACAAACCATTTGCGATAAAAATCAGCTCTCCTTGTAATCCAAATAAAAAATAAGTCTTATCACCCTTAGGAAGAAGAGAGAGGGGATGTTTACCTAGAAAAAAGACTTATTATTAAAACCTTTAATAATTATTTTTTCTTTAAAAATAATGTTGCGTTCATAACAAGCGGTTCATTGGCTTCCGCGATATAAGCGTTTTTTTTCCAAAAAGAAAATGTAATATCTCGGCAACTAATAAAAAACTTCTTTAAAACGGAATTTTTTTAAAAGAAAATGGCAACCAAAAAATATGTGTCGAAAGTTCTCATGCAGGGGGAGAGTTATCCTATTTTGAGAATCCCTATCGTCATAAATGACAAAAACAAAATCGTCCCAGATCATAAATGGTAATGGTGTAATAGTCCAATGGCAAAAACGGAATTCTTAATAACCGGAGATTAAACAAAAACGTCATTCATCAAAACAAGACAGGAGCAATATCAAAGTTTAATATAAAGTCTTTTATCAAAACCGGACAAAATCAAAAAGGAGAAAATCATAAAAATCCGGGCCTAGCATGAGCTCTCTCATTTCTTTTCACGTAAACTGGTTCCGTCTCTCTTCCTTTTATACAAATTTTAATTTAATTAGCTCCCCGGCGTTAACCAAACCGAACTGAAGCGAATGGAGCCTCTTGGTCAATTACACGGTAAAAAATTTTGTCCACAATGAAAACACGTTCTTTTCTTGAATAAATTGATTTACCTTAAACATTTGTGTTTTGAATTAAAATATTTATTTTTAGTTAAACGCAACGTTTAATCTTGAAATGAGACTTTATTTTTCTTCTTTAATTGTTTTGTTTTAGTATATTTCAGTTTGTAATAAAGGAAATTGTCTTCATATAAGTAATATTTTGCTTCCAGAGAAAACGGTGCCTTATATTAATTCAGTTCTAATTTATAATAAAACAATTTCTGTTTCACATTAAAATAAGTGGCAAGACACTTTTTGTGCTATATCAAGAAAGTATTCTCTTGGTGAATAGGAATCCTAACCTAGGATCCAATATCTGACTTTTTTCAAGGACGGGCCTTGCTTAATGAAAATGCCGTATGTGCTATAGCAATCCCAATGTAGATACGGCGTTTCTTCAAGCATGGCAGTAAAGAAATTGCAGTGAAGGACCCTTTAATTGCATAGCAATATCAGAACCGCTTTTCTTTAGGTGAGCGTCACAAGTTATTCCCGACCCCTTTTTATAATTTTGTCCTTTTTGATTTTGTCCGGTTTTGATAAAAGACATTATACAGAACTTCGCTTTTGCTCTTGTCTTGTTTTGAAGAAAGACGTTTTTGATAAAGTCCGGTTATTTGTAATTCCGTTTTTAACATAGACCTGTTATGCCATTTTCCTTTATGATTTTAGAGGATTTTTTATTTGTCCTTTATGATAAATTAGGCCCTATTTTGGCATTCGTTGCAGTAGAATTGAATTATTAACACAAAAAGCAAAGCCACTTTTTTTAAAACAACCTAAATACCTACATGTTACACAATAATCTTGTATCGTGTTCAATCAACATTGCTTCCGTCCACTCAAAATCGCTCCTGGGAGCAACTGCAGATTGATTCCTGAATAATCTAAGCAAACGCGCTTTTGCTGCAATCCCTCAAATTTTTTGTTTTTGAATTTAAAAACATTTTTAAACAAGCAAGTTAATGCATTTTACAATTCGAATAACGCTTGTGCCTCGGTTGTAGTTTTTGATCGTTAATCCATTAGTTTACAGCACGTAGGGGAAAGAGGGGCAATATGGGATTCGTAATTTTAAAGGCTTATTTCTCCTATTGATCACTATCAGTTGATCACCATTGCGTTCGTCATTTGGAACAAAGTTGCCTTGATATGTTATCTTCATGTTTTAATTTTTAGTTCAAGCGATTTAGAACTGCGTCATATTTTTATTTTTATTTTTGTAGAAAGTTGACTGCCCCATTTTGCCCCACATACAAGATAAAATGTGTAATTTAGAATCAATATTTAAGACAAGTTTTATTTAATAAAATACTTACTAAGATTAAAATACTTATTAAAAAAAAAGTTGTAATAAAAAATACATTTATAATAATTAAATTTAGTAAAGAAATACAGCGACCTACTCATCGCTGTCGACTCTCCTACACGAATTTTTCGCCCATTTTTTGCAAAGGCAACATAAAATAAAACTTTCAGTAAAAAAAATCAAAAAAAAAATATTTTTTGGGGGCAAAATGGGGTATAGGTTACTAAGTATAACAAGGTACCCCGTTTTGCCCCTGTGAAAAAACCCCGTTTTGCCCCCAACCACAAGTTAAATTCAAACAAAAATCATACACAGTAAACGGCTAATTTTTTGGACAACGCGTGTAATTGTGAATATTACATACACCTACTAATTGTTCAATGTATACATTTTAAAAAGTCTGTGAAAAATGTATTTATGGTCACAAAATTCGCAAGCTATTTTTACGATAAACAGCACATGTTGAGCAAATACCAACTTAAGCGCAGCCGACCGGCACCAATCATATTGCAGAGAGTTGAACCAGTCATGGGGATAAAACATCTGATATTAAAAGGGTTTATTTTTGCGCAATTGACTTACAACTGTGATATCCCGTTTTAACCCCGTACCCCATTTTGCCCTCCTTTCCCCTATATTTGGTATGGCTGTATACCGGAAAAGCCAAAACTTTGATTTTTCGTTATCGAATAAAATTCGATTTTCCTTATGCAGCGTGTCCCATAACTTAGGGGCCATAGAGCAGTAGGTGATAGAGAAGGTTATTTCCGAGAAAATAGTTTATATAACATGGGGATCAACAAACATCTGTTTTTAAGATATAGGATTGTAGGGGAAAAAAGGGTTTTACAAAAAAAGAAAATCTGTCACACTCAGCTAAATACTCAGCTAATTGTGAATCAAAAATGTTGTATTTATTTTTTTGATAAAATTTCAAGTTGAGAAGACACAGGCTGTCAAAGTAACCTCCAAAAAAGTATAAAAAATAATATATTAAAAAAAAAATAATTTTTGCTTACTTATTATTTTAAAAAATATTAATTATATTTTATTATTATATCTCACTAGAGAATTGTTTTTATTAATAAAAAATATAAAAAAACCTTTTGTTTAATATGGCATGCATAAAAGTTAAAATCAAAAAATAATTTTTTCTAAAAAAAATTGACCCACTAAATATTTTGTAATTATTTTTATTTCAGTGTATTGCTCTTTATCGACTTTATCCAATTTCATATTTTTACTGCAATTTTTAAAAAGTTATTATCAAAAAAGTTTAAAAAATAGCCAACTTCCATGCTCTGTATCTCGACAAAGAAACAGTTTTGACCCTTGCATTATAGGAACTTTTTTATCAGACATAACCTCCTCTATCACCTGTTGGCCTATGGCCCCTAAGTTACGTGACACCCTGTATAAATATAATATTAGGCATTTCATATTAATTCCTCTTATTATAATATAATTGGGGAAATAATTTATACCAAATCACCCTCTAGGTTATAAATCACCCTAAAAATACCATTTTATTTTTACGCAACGCCTACTCACTGTTAGAAAGTGGAAATCTTTTTTTTAAGCAGGGAAAAGGCAGAACTCTAACTATAATAGCTTAGCTGTCGAGGATTCTAGTGTTTTTATTTCCTAAAAGCTGTTTCTTGTATCTAGTTTCCTGCAAGTTACGTTAGTTTACTGCGTTAAATAATATATCATACTACAAAGTGTTAAAGGATTTTTAGCAGAAATAGGTACTATTGCATCCGGATATACAGTAAAGGAAATCCAAATAAGTTAGAGCAAAAATATGGGGCATATCCATGCAACAAATACTGAAACCAGTATGGACATATGGTATTCAACTATGGGGTTGTGCTAAAGAGAGTAACATTCTAGTTGTACAGAGATTTCAAAATAAAGTATTAAGAAACATTGTGAATGCACCTTGGTACGTTCGAAATAGTGACCTTCATCGAGATCTAAAAATCGAAACTGTAGCAGAGACTATAAAAAAGTACGCAAAAAGCCATGAAGATAGACTCCATCGGCATGTGAATGTGGAAGCAATTCAGCTTCTAGACAATACTATGCTAGTTCGACGACTAAAAAGAGTGAAGCCGTTTGAGCTAGTAAACTAAGTGAATTACACATAAAACAAAATAATGCTATAAACACAACACAATTGTGAGTTACAGACTAAACAAAGCGGGGAGAACTGTTGAGTGAACCCTAAGTTTAAATCTGACTTTTCTAGTAAATTAAGTTAAAACAAAATTGCTAATTAGTCTTACTGACTAGATTGTAATAAAAAAAAAACACAGTGTGTTTGACAAATAAAAAAAAAAAAAAAAAAAAAAATATCCATGCATTCTCACACGCGATGTTTGAAGCCAGGACCCCCTTTTAATTCTTAATGTTCCTTTTTCGGGTAGACAGGATTTAGGTTACTGCGCATGCGTCAATTTTGGTGGTTTTCGAAACGTACTCCGTTACGTCACTACATTATTTGACAATTGTCAAAAAATTAGGTTTATGTGTTATTTTTTTTCTTAAAACTAGTTGATTGGGTGAAAATGTATCAAATTCTGGATTAAAATTTTAGTTTTTCTAAAATTAATTGTGCAAATTTATTGTGGACACCATGAAGAGTGTTAGAGTCTACAAACTACTTTTAACGTTATTAACAAATTATTAACAAAAATACAAGTGCTTAACTATGAAATGGCACTTCCTTACTGTTTTTGAACATTTCTCCACAAACCGCTGTTAAATTATTTCCCATTGAAAAAAAAAACATAATTTTACACGACAAACGCAAAACACCTCAAAATGTAAACAAACAACAAATATGGCGTTCACCCACACAGCAGCTGTGTGTGTCTAGGTGACAAAATACACGCTTGTGCACTTGAACATAATTCGCCTCTGCGAATTTAAATTCGCCATTGTGCTTTACTTTTCGATTTTTACCTTCCTAGCACGCGCAGCAATGGCTAGAGAAGGTACCGTCGTTGCGGGTTACTTTAGCCCAGGCGGGCAACTTTAGCCCCATCTGGGAAAAAGTTCAAGGTTGATTCAAATGTGATTCAAAAGTTCAAGGTTACTGACTGCAACATCGCAACCGCTTGAGTAAAATGATACTTTTGCAAAATCCCTTTTTTTGACCTACTATAAAGTTTACTTTGGCCCATCCTTAATAATATACTTTGCAAATTTCCGTTTTTGAGCTATTATATAGGATACTTTGGCCCACGCTTGTTAGGATACGATTTATTCACGGGAAACGTATGTGGGCCAAAGTAACTCTCCCTTCGGTCATTCATTGGCCCAAAGTTTACGAAAAAAATATTCTGCGTAAATATAACCTGGCGCCAACTTGCGTACTGTAACTTGTTAAATACACCTCTGAGCTAATATCAAAATCACTGTAACGCTGATATGTCAATAGTAAAATAAATCATAACAAAAACATTTCATGGGTTTTTTGATTTTTTCCTATAGTTTTATCATAGTTCCTATCAGTCTGCCAAAGCTTAACACTCTAGCATTTCTGGAAGTGGGCGATGTTAATTTTACATAACTCTAAATGTATAGGGGAGGGAAGTAAATTAAAATTTTGGGACTTTTTGATTTTTTCCAGGGGTTTGGTCATAATTTCTATCAGTCTGCCAAATTTCAGCTTTGCAGCATGTCTGGAAGTACAGTAGAATATTGATCATCTATACATGAGTGAGTCAGTGAGTGAGTGGCAATTTCGACGTTTTTTGAAATTTCGCAACTAATTTACTACTTCATGGAATTCGATGAAACTTGGAGGGGTTGTTAACTCCATAGAGGTCTAGGACTGCGCAAAGTTTAAGATTCGTAGCTCATTCCGAAGTAGAGTCTTAGGTAGGTCAAATATCGGCTGAAATGTTTCCAGAAAAGATGTTTACGGCGCGCGAACTTGGCGAGGCACTGCCGTGCCCTCAGATTACACAAAGAGTCCTGACAAATGTTTATATTGTGGGCTAAAGTAACCCGCAACGATATATTGTGGGCTAAAGTAACCCGCAACGACGGTATTAGTTTCGACGAAAAACAATTTTTTGAGATAACGCCGAAAATGTGTTATTTGGGTGTATTTTGACCTATCTTAGCAATGTCGTCGTGATGTCTGTCTGTCTGTCTATTCTTATATTTAACTTAAAAACTTTACCAAATGGGTTCCTATTTCTAAAAATCGGTCAAAAAATAATAATTATATTGCAAACCAAATGTAGTGCAGTTTTAATAATAACTATTAACACAGTGAAAACGCACAATTTAAAAAAAAACTGTAAATTCCAAACAAGCAAAACCCGGCAAAAGATATTAATAAATTCTTGGCTGATAGTTTCATGCTTATGTGGATTCATAACATTCTGGGATATTCCATTAAAATTTTTGCGTTGCATGAAAATTGCTTGTTGACAAGCTTTTTAAAAATTATAAAATTATTTATTTTATACAAGAAACAAAAAGGCCAAATTAATTCGGTTATTTTAAGTAAACATCCTAAGAACTTGGTTTTATTGTAATCCACTTTGAATAAGTTAAACACTACGTCGACAAAGTCTTAAAATATATTAGTCATATCATTACAGGAAGTCAGTCGTATGAACATAAGAGTTATTGTTAAAAATACTGAAATGCGAACTAATATAACTTTATTAAGAAATTAACCGAATATAACGGAAAGGCTAAATAAATTAATTTTGCACCATACCTACTGATGAACCCTTAGAAGGCGGAAACATGTCTGCGGCTATCATGTCCTTTTTCTGAGGACTAACCCGAAAATTAAATTATTTAGTCTTTGAATTTACCTCAAAAAATTCCTTTTATATTTAATATTAAACCTGGGCTTAGGATACCTACTATGATTGACTTAGCTGTCTCCGTAGTGATGTTATATTTTTGTGTCAGACCCGAGACTACCCTAGCTGATACTGCAAATGGGCATTGGCAGTTGCTTTCTGAAGTGGGTGTCCACATTTCATTTTTTCTTTTCAGTTTTCATTATCTTTATTTCATTCCCTATCCATCCATTTTGGTTGCACCGTACTAATGAACCCCTTTCTGAGGACTAGCCCGAAAATTAATTTATTTAGTCTTTGACTACACCTCGAAAAACTCCTTTTATATTTAATAATGAAATGGGTTTCTAAAGATAGATAGTGATTATTACACTATACAAATAGATATGCAACCCAACAAACCTAATAACAGCGGACAGATGGCTCTGCCGTGTAATCATTGGATCTTAGGAATATACGGCAGAACCATCTCTCCGCTGCTGTGTTATTAAGTTTGTTGGGTTGCATATCTATTTATGTAATCATTGTAGATATATAGATTTCTATGGATTGGATAGTACCCAAATTTCCCAAATCCATATTATGGTCTTGTGGCCGGCGATTCTCTTAGATTTTTCTGAGTGCCACTCTGTAGGTATGGTGTAATTTATTTTCTAAATTACAAGGTTTTGTTTTCATCTCCAAAAAAAAATATTAAAAAAATTAAACGTCTTCTGTTTGTTTTATTCGAAAATTTGTAAAAAGAGAAGTTTGTGTTTAAAAAAAAAAACAACCCGCGCGTGTTTATCGTTTGTAAATTGTTATCAAGGAAAAAACTCTGTAAAGATCAAAGAAAACAAGAAAACAAAGAGCTGAACGTGTATACGTTTTAAAAGTTTACGTTTTTTTATGTATGTAAATACGTCTTTTAAATCCATAAGACTCGCAAAATTTTAAATCAAAGGAGATTTTTTTATACGCTGAAAGCTCAAATATGGATCAGAGAAACTACTAGAAAATCTCACATCTATTATCAATCTATGCATAAACGGACATCCAGAACTTGATGATTGGACAATAGGATTAATATCCTCAATACATAAAAAAGGAAACAAGCTGGATGCAACAAATACAAAGGAATTTCAGTAACCAGTACTCTAAGTACATTGTACGGTAGGATTCTTAAAGATCTAATGGAGAATAATTTTCATGAACAAGAAGAAGAAAAGCAAAGTGGGTTTCCTGCAGGCAGATCTTTTAGTGATAAAGTTTTTTGTTTTAAACAAATAATTGAAAAAAGGAGTTATGTAGATATACATACACACATACATATGATACCGTTCCAGTTGAAAAATCATCAACAGTGTTAGAACAAACTAATCATAACAAAAACATTTCATGTAAAAAAAAGCCAAGTACGCGAAAATGGCATTCCGTAAAAAGAATTGAGATAAAAGTAAAGCCAAGTTCTCCAATACAAATTTCAAAATGAAAGGTTCTTACTAGTTTGGAAATATTTTTTTAAACTTTGCTATTACAGGCAAACTTCTTTATGTTCAATTTAGCACTGTGCCTAAGAGTCATTTACAGCCGTAATAGCCAAGTTTAGAAAAATATTTCCAAACTAGTAAGAACCTTTCATTTTGAAATTTGTATTAGAAAACTTGGCTTTACTTTTATCTCAATTCTTTTTACGGAATGCCATTTTCGCGTACTTGGCTTTTTTTTTACATGAAATGTTTTTGTTATGATTTCACTTCTTTATTAAAGGAATTGGAAAATACTTAATTTTTAAAGTAGTAAAATATGCGGAATATTGTTCAAAACTTTTGCAATGCCTTACTTAAATTTTTGAGATTTTTTAATTTTTTTCCATGGTTTTATCGTAGTTCCTATCAGCCTTCCAAAGCTCAGCTCTCTAGCGTTTCTTAAAGTACCCAATGTTACTTTTACATAATTTACATGTATAGGGGAGGGAAATAAATTAAAATTGTCATGTTTTTAAATTTTGTCCTATAGTTTTATCATAGTTCCTATCAGTCTTCCAATGCTCAGCTCTCTAGCAATTCTGGAAGTGGGTAATGTTACTTTTACATAACTTTACATTTATAGGGGAGGAATGTAAATGAAAATATTGGACTTTTTAAATTTTTTCCCATGGTTTTATCATAATTTCTATCAGCATTCCAATACTCAGCTCTCTAGCATTTCTGGAAGTGGGCAATGTTAGTTTTACATAAATTTACATTTATAGGAGAGGGAAGTAAATTAAAATGTTGGTGTTTTTAAATTTTTTCATATAGTTTTATCATATTGTCAGTCTTAAAAAGTTCAGCTCTCTAGCGTTTCTGGAAGTGGGCAGTGTTACTTTTACATAAATTTACATTAATAGGGGAAGGAAGTAAATTAGAATTTTGGGGTGTTTTAATTTTTTTCCATAACTTTATCATAGTTACTATCGGTCTTCCAAAGCTCAGCTCTCTAGTATGTCTGGAAGTAGGCAATGTTACTTTTACTTAACTTTACATTTATAGGGGAGGGAAGTAAATTAGAATTTTGGGGTGTTTTAATTTTTTCTTATAGTTTTATCATAGTTTCTATCAGTCTGCCAAAGCTCAACTCTCTAGCATTTCTGGAAGTGGGCAATGTTACTTTTACATAACTTTAAATGTATAGGGGAAGAAAGTAAATTAAAATTTTGGGGTTTTTTGATTTTTTCCTATAGTTTTATCATAGTTCCTATCAGTCATAGCATCTACGACTGTGCAAAGTTTGAGATTCGTAGCTCATTCCGAAGTAGAGTTTTAGGTAGGTCAAATATCGGCTGAAATGTTTCCAAAAAAGATAGTTACGGCGCGCGAACTTGGCGAGGCACTGTCATGCCCTCAGATATCAATTATACCGGCTGGGCCAAAAAAAACCGCACAATTTTTTTTTCATTATAACCTTTGAACTATACCATCGATTTTAATGGGAAAAACTGCACTTTGCAGAGAATTAATCAGAGTTTTACCAAATATATCTTTGTGTCCGCCATCTCAAAATCCAAGATGGCGGACGAAATTAAATTGTACCCTTCAAAGATGCTCTACTACTGAACCAATTTTAATGAAATGAAAACCATCCTGATGAGAATTGATTGCTTTTTAAAGATCAGGATCAAAATTTATCGCCATCTTAAATTTTAAGATGGCTTTCAGGATCATACTTTATTGTTTAAAATGGCGTGTTTATTTTAGAGGTACAAGTTAGTAAAATCGGCGTGGTAGTTCTCAAAAAAATCTGTTTTTGTTTCAACCATTGTTTTACAGATTAGACGATTGCATTGCCAATCCTGTCTGCATTTGTTTCTTTATAAACACATTATTACTGAACCGATCTTAGTGAAATAAAAAAAAATCATGGTGAGAATTGACTGTTCTTTAAAGATTGTAATCGAAATTTGCCGCCATCTTAAAAGTTAAGATGTCGGACAGAATCATACTTGACCCTTCAAAGAGGCAACTTTATTCTTATTTTTCGAAAATGATTTTTTTTTTCAATTTAAAGAGAAGCACTACTATTCTTCCGCTTAACAAGGTACAAAACACTAAAATCGGTGAAGTGGTTCTTACAAAATCTGATTAGGTTTTGACCATTGTTATACAAATTATACGATTGCATTGCATCAAGTATGATTCTGTCCGACATTTAAATTCTAAGATGGCGGAAGATTATTTTGATTACAGTTACAGTCTTTAAAGAGCAATCAATTCTCACCATGATTTTTTATTTCACTAAAATTGGTTTAGTAATAATGAATTTATACGGAACTGAATGCAGACAGGATTGGCAATGTAATCCTATAATCTGTAAAACAATGGCTGAAACAAAAATAGATTTTTTGAGAACCATCACACCGATTTTACTTATTTGTACCTCGTTGTGTGGGGAAAAAGTAGTGGTTTTCTATAAATTCAAAAAAAAATCTAAAAAACTTTCGGAAAATAAGAATAAACACGCCATTTTAAAGAACCAAGTATGATTCTATTCACCATCTTAACTTTTAAGATGGCGATAAACTTTGATCATGATCTTTAAAAGCAAATCGATTCTAACCAGGATGTTTTTTATTTCATCAAAAAAACGGTTCAGTAGTAATGAATTTATAAGGAAATAAATGCAGACATGATTGGCCAGGCAATCGTATAATATGCAAAACAATGGTGGAAACAAAAATATATTTTTTAGCACTACTGAACCGATTTTGCTGATTCTAATCTTATTGTGCGTGCCATGTTTGCAACACAAGAATAAACGAGGATCTTTAAAGGGTATATTTTAATTTATTCCGCCATCTTGGATTTTGAGATGGCGGACTAAAAAATGTATTTAGTTATAACTCTCGTTAAGTCTCTACCAACTGCAGTTTATCCCATGAAAATCGATTGTATAGTTCAAAAGTGATAATGAAAAAATAATTGTCCGGTTTTTTTTGGCCTACCCGGTACATAGATAAAAGCAATAAAAGAACTATACAAAGGATCAAAATCTAAAATCAAAATTGGAAATTGACTTTCAAAATAATTCTCGATAACGAAAGGCTTAAGACAGGGATGTTGCATCCAACCCTTTTTAAAATATATATCACAGTAGCTCTAAAAAACTGGAAACGTAAAGTACACGGCATTGGAATACAACTCAAATACACGCCAAGTAATTGTAGCTAATGATAAAGAAGGCATGGAGTATATGATGAGAATGTTAACGAAAGAGGACCAAAACTGAGGGTTAACAGTGAAAGTAGACAAGACACAGTACTTATGTATTGGAAACGAAACAAATGAGTTAGAACTAGACAATGGACAAACGTTATCTCCATGCAATAAGTATGTATACTTGGGTCTCACATTTGATAAGACCGAAATACAACTGGAAAAAAATAACTTAACAGTATTCTATAGAGCAGAGAGATAAAAATAATGTAAAATTTAACATAAAATGTGAAACAATGGTTAAAAGCACGAGTTTTCGCGTAGCAGAAAAATACAAACCAAGAATGAAAAGTGGCAATAAGAAGATCAATGAGAATATCTAAAACAGATCAAATGAGAAATGAGATCATAAAAGATAGAATGGGAATCGAGGGAAGCATAACGGATGACATCACTAAAAGACAACTGATATGGTACGGCCATGTACAACGGATGAACGACGAAAGATTACGAAAGCAGGTCCTAAAATGGCAACCAATAGGGCACAGAACTTAAGGGCTTCCTAAACTGGAATGGTAATAGTCAATCCAAAGATCAATGAGTCAAAAAAACCTAACAGAAGATGATTGTGAGGATTGAAGGAGGTGGAGAGTAGGCATCGGACAACGTAGAAAAACGATTTAAACTAACATAGTAGTAGATCTTTTTTTATCATCTATATAATATCCTTTTTGACAAACAAAAGACTGATAAACAAAATAATAGAGGTGATGATTTTACCTTATTTGTGCCATTACTTTCATACACGCATGTTGCATGTCTGGGCTGGATACCAATGTAAATATGTGCTTTTCAAGAATTCCTTAAAGTAGACTTTGTAATAGCTCTCTCTTTGCTTAACGTCTTCTGCTATAACAAACTCTAATAAGGAAATGAGTTCCCTTTTTAGTCAGCTAGGTATATTATTATAAATCGCTTCCTCTTTGACAAACAACAGAGTAATAAATAAAACAATAGGAGGTGATGGCTTGACCTTATTTGTTCCATTAGTCGCATTATCTACACGTAAGGCGGTCATATATGGGCTGATATATACAAACGTAAATATGTACTTTTCTAAGAGTAGGCTTGATAATAAATCTATATTTGCTTTACGACTTCTGCTATTAGTCCAGTCACTATAGAATTTTAGCTTGCAAAAGGCACCCGTTTCCTATGTATTCCAATAGCATATGCAAAATAACCCGAAATTACTCAGTTTCCTGTAATTTTTTAATAAATTAAGCATTTTACACAAAGTGTGTAGTTAACTTTATTATAGAAAACTAAATTGTCTTTTAAACGATGTATCACCTAAGTGGGCCAAGTCCACGGTTAGCCCTTAATTGACATCCATGCATAAAATAAGGTTATTTTTTTTAGGTATTATTCGGTTTTGAAATAAACCAAGTGTTTTAGGGAAAAATGTTAAAATACCTTTTTTTTGTTAATCAAAAAACTCACTACACAATCACACAACTGTATAGTTTTAAAGGTCGTTGCAAATATCCTTTACCGAAACCGAAGCCTCCTGCTGGCACGCCGCGCGTATTTACGTAATCGAACACACTGCTTATTATGGCTAATAATGCTTAGTGGTATATCTTTGAGTCAAAGTTTTAAGCCTAAATCATTTATTGTTGTAATCTGCAGAGTTTTTTCATGTACTGGGTGGAAAAAAAATATGCCACTTTAGTCAAACTCAGTATGTAGGTACAGGGTGTCCCAAATTGGGCACTTTTAGGGGGTTTAAGGTACTTCTAGGGGAGACAGAGAAAAACTGACCACGCATTGCGAGGCTCAAATTTCAAGAGAAGACTTATGGTGAAAACCGCATTTTGAAATATCGTCTCGTCTTTGAGCTACGGGGGCTTTTTGAAAAGTCTGCATTTTGGAAGGGGGTCGATAACTTCGTTATTAATGGAAATTTTGATTTAGAGTAAATTGCAATTTCATAGACTTTGTCACGAGGAATTCACCCGCTAAATTAAATTTCAACTGTCACTTTTAGTTTTTGAGATATGACATAAAGTTGCATTTTTTCTTATGGAATAGCCTATATTTTAATTAATTTTCGAATTCGTCATTGAATTCTTTCATAGTTTGATTGAGCAGTTTAGGAGATATTCAGCTTTTTCACTTATTTCTAGTGCGCTATGATTTCCTGCTGAGTAAGGTCAAGGCACTCCAGTATTTTTTTTATTTTACACAGTCAAAAATATAGTAAGCCTGGTTTGGAAAAATTATAATTCAGCTGACGGCCCTCAAAGCCTAGTTATAAAAAGTAACAAAAATGATACATATTTCAAAATAAATTTAAAACGCTTTTGTGCAAAATAATTTCATATAAAAGCGTAATGTCAAATTGTTTAAACAATTGAAAACAATGATAAAACGCGAAGGCGCAAACTATAGGAACATTGAAGTAAGATTTGACCGCAAGGCTTTCACGTCAATGGCGCATGACGTCATTCAACGCACACTAGACAAAAATAAAAAACTTTAAGTATCTCCGAAACCGCACAATCAAACTATGACATATGATACATCATTTTGAAAAGAATTCAATGACGAATTCGAAAATTAATTAAAATATAGGCCCTTCCATAAGAAAAAATGCAACTTTATGTCATATCTCAAAAACTCAAAGTGACAGTTAAAATTTAATTTAACGGGTGAATTCCTCGTTACAAAGTCTATAAAATTGTAATTTACTCTAAATTAAAATTTCCATTAATAACGAAGTTATTGACCCCCTTCCAAAATGCAGACTTTTCAAAAAGCCCCCGTAGCTCAAAGACGAGACGATATTTCAAAATGCGGTTTCCACTATAAGCCTCGCAATGCGTGGTCAGTTTTTCTCTGTCTCCCTTAGAAGTACCTTAAACCCCCTAAAAGTGCCCAATTTGGGACACCCTGTACGTGGGCACAATAGTAGGGCCTGCCACCACTTTCGAATACATACATACACTGCTTATTTCAATCCTAAAGTGCGCGAACTTAGTTCTCGCATTGAACCCCACTATTTTTTATATAACGAGACAAGCAATTGTATCTGCCGAAAAGAACGCAAGGAGCCAGCGGTTATCGCGAAAGCAGCGCTGCTCTCGAGTCAAATCAAGACCGACAGTCAATGAATTCCTATGCGTTTTCTACTCGTACGACAAAGACAACTGCTAAAACTCGTTTTTTTTTTATACGCCCTTCTATTATATACAAATAGGTATATAAGATAAGATGCAGCTTTTTTAGTACATAGGTACGCGCAAAATATATTGCTTCTGATACAGTCTTATCAATCCTATAGGACTGGCGCTAATTACGTCAAGTTTTGATAATGAACTATTGACAATTTATTTTTATTATGTCTGATTTCTTAAGGGAATCAATGCTTCCATTGCTTACATGGACCGCACACCCCTGCTACTAGTCGCAGTTGGTTACAAAATTGATAGTTTTGTTTCGATGCTCAAAGCGCACTTACGAAATTATACAGTTTTGTATTTTTATGAATCAGATTTTTAGGTTTTTTGTACCCAACTGCTACTAGTGAGTGCAAGTAGATTTAGCAGTTGGGTGTCTTTTTTATTTTCTTTTATTTCCAACTTTTTTAATTCTTACTCAGCCTTATAGAAAGCATTATGCATTTACCATTCATTTAGCGTTACCCAGAAAGTACGTGTAGATTTTTTACGAACGCAAACAATGTTACCTTCCATTTTTTTTTGTTTTTTTGTTTCTCTTGTGTTTTTTTTTGTTCTTTTTTGTTTTTTTTTATTATTATTTTTTAAAGATGGATTGACATTAAGAAGGAGGATATGGGAAGTTTTTACTGAGCTAAACTTCTACTACTAAAACACTACTATTAATAATATATACCTATTAAAATATTAACTAACGATTGAACTATACCCAAAGGGTAGATAGGTGCGTTTCTATAAACATTGAGTGAAGGTGGTGAGGGGGAGGGAGGGGGAACTAGTATAATCTTAAAGCTTGTGCAGAAAGAATTTTTAAAATCGTTCTATATTTGTGAAAGTTATAGCTACAACTATTACTAATAAGGAGGTGGGGTGGAGAGAGGGAGAGGGGAACTAGTAAAATTGGTGTTGGAAAAAAAATCTTAAAGCGTATGCAGAAAGAATTTTTGAAGTCGCCCCATATTTGATAAAATTATGCAAATATGGTTTTTGATGATAGTGGGGGGGGGGGGTATGAAAGGAAGGGTGATGGGTAGGAGCAGGGAGGCCTACAAAGTAATTATAGCAAATTAGATTACTTTTGAAATGGGTGATCTAAGGAGTTTAATTAAAATCGCATGAAATTTAGGTAATTCGACAAAATGGCGTCTAACGACCTGCTTGTTAATTCCTGTTTTTAAAGCCTATAGTACCTTCGCAATCAGTAGCAATTCAATGACACCTTTTTTGTCAAAATCGGTTCAGCGGTTTAGCCTCTATCGCGACACAAACATACATAAATATCCCAAGCAAAAAGCACAAAATAAAAACTAGTTTTTTTTTAGTTTTGTGTTTTCCGTGTCATTTCTTCGCAAAACAAAACTTTAAATAACGTGTTCCAACCCGAGGGACTTTATTGTCATAGCAGATCAATTTAGGCGAAAATTTAATGCAAAACGCAAATAAGGCGCTTTCTTAGAACTTTACGATCAATATGCTTGTAAACAAAATAAGATTTATTTGTCTTTCCCTTTATTTCAGTAAAAGCGACGAAAATCTTGAAATATCGCCTGCCACGATGGAATCGAAATGTCGTTTGCACGCCATACTTCGTCGTTTTGGATTTGGAGAACATCTCTATTAATATTATAAAGGTACGTTGTTATTAATATACAGAGTGTCTTAATAAGTAGGGTAAACTTTAGAAGTAAGAAAGGGCTAAATAGCTTTTTAACCAGTGTGCAGCGCAATTGATTACTATACCCAAGTAACAATGACTGATCATTTAACAAAAGCCTTTTTAAGTGTTATAAATGTTATGAGTGCAGTTTTTTGTGTTTATACTGTTTCCAAGCAGCAAAAAAATCCTTAGGTATTCTTGCCACTCGCCGACTCACTCACTCATGTATAGATCATCAAAATTCTACTGTACTTCCAGACATGCAACAAAGCTGAAATTTGGCAGACTGGTCAAAAAATCAAAAAACCCCAAAATTCTAATTTACTCCCCTCCCATATAAATGTAAATGTATATAAAAGTAACATTGCCCACTTCCAGAAACGCTAGAGAGCTGAGCTTTGGAAGGCTGATAGAAACTATAATAAAACCATAGAAAAAAATTTAAAAACTTCAAAATTTTCATTTACCCTCTTCCCCTATAAATGTAAAGTTATGTAAAAGTAACATTACCCACTTCCAGAAAGGCTAGAGACCTGAGCATTGGAAGACTGATAGGAACTATGATAAAACTATAGGAAAAATTTTAAAAACACGAAAATTTTAATTTACTTCCTTCCCCTATACATGTAAAGTTATGTAAAAGTAACATTGTCCACAGTGCTAAATTTAACATAAAGTAGTTTGGCTGTAATAGCAAAGTTTAAAAAAAACATTTCCAAACTAGTAAGAAACTTTCATTTTGAAGTTTGTATTGGAGAACTTGGCTTTACTTTTATCTCAATTCTTTTTACGGAATGCCATTTTCGCGTATTTGGCTTTTTTTACATGAAATGTTTTTGTTATGATCGTATTATATAGATATTATCGTATCATCATTATATCTATCTGTGTGTGCGTGTGTGTGTGTATGTTTATTTCTATCCGTAACACGATAGCTCCTAAACCGGTCAATCGATTTTCATAAAATTTTTAGGTAAAATAGTGTTTAACACTCTTACAAGCTGATTAGATTTTGGTCAAAATCCATTAATGGTAATAACAGTTTTCTGGCAATTAATTTTTTTTTTAAATATCAACTTTATAACGGAGCTTCGCATCAATATGCGGTTTTCAGACTGTAGTAGAGCACAACATGCTGAAACTTGTGTTCTAACCAAAAACTTCGCAGAAGCTTTAGTTTCCGAGAGATTTACAAAAAACTGTTTTCAAGGCTGATATATCATGGCTTTACTTGAAGTGTGCTAATAGGCTAGCTAGGAAGGTATTAGATCCATTATGGATCCATTTAATTTATGTAGGCAGAGGAGACTAATTCATAATAATATGAATTTTTTATAACTTTGCGACGTTAATTTGTTTTGTTAAATTAAATTTTCTGGTGGTTTAGGATACACCCTGCAACTTTTGTGTTTACACTTTTTTCTCTTGAGATTTGATTGAACTAAGCGGAATTGCACTGCAGCAGAATTGTGCGACACGACGCCGACGCGGTCAAATAATTATTTATCGAATTTGAATGAAGTATCCCGCACTACGCTGAGCTACACATAACGTTTTTATAGAGTAAAATTGTCAAGTTGCGCAGCTACGCTGCAGTACAGTTCAGGTTTGGTACGGTCCAAGCTTGAAATAGGTGTAATAGACCCAAGGTCTATAGAGGATAGGTTACCTGGTAACTTTCTGACCAATCAGAGCCAGTTGGTGAAACGCAGGAAATGACGTCACCCGGAGTGCCAATTTAAATAAAAAGCATTTAATATAGTAGGAAATCTTCAAGTTTCTTGTGTTCCTTTATTGATTTAAATATAAATATATTTTTTGTTATGTTTCATAAAGTGTCTGTAAGAACAATATTCATAAAATACTATCAACTAAATTTGCATAAACCATAAGGAAAAATGCTAGAACTTTTTTAGTTCCTTTATATTAGACTTCTTTAAAATTTGATTGCATAACGTTTATATATTTTATTATAATATACTAAATTTTATATATGTAAGTATTTACAGTTTTAAATAAATATAGCCCGAAAACACACTACAAATGTAAAAAATAAACCATCGAAGATTAAAAATACTTTAAAACACATGTAAACCGAGCGTCCTAATTAAATCTTTGGCACTCCAATTGACGCGCTGTCATCTCTCACCCCGCTTCGACCCTGGAGTTACCAGGCAACCTATCCTCTACAGACCTTGTAATAGACCTTAGTTGAAATATACGAAAACAGCTTGTACATAAATTGTATTTTTTTAAATTTGTGATTTAGTGCCTTTCAGAAACTTTCCGCAAGAGTAAGAAACTTTCCGTAAGAGTAAAGAACACTATTTTTTTTTCGCACGTGCGGAAAACATTAAAAATATATTTTTTTTAAATGTTTAATAAATTTATAGGTTTTGTATGTCTAAACCACAGATTACTAGGTCTAAACATCTACAATGACTTGACATGGGCGGTTCTTGACAACGATTTGAAAGTTGGGTTGTTAAGCACACCAAAAAAAAAAAGATATTATATAGGTTTTTCGTAGCGTACGGAACAGTAGAGCAAAAAAGTGACACTTTTAAAACAAATGCGTGCGAAAAATGGCTTGTTTCGTATGCTCGTAGAAAAAGAGCAAAATAATTTTTGCCTTACCCGGTAAATGTACAGCATAGATAGCTTTAATAACAGGAAAAAATTTGGTGTGTGAGTAAGACAAAGAAAACGCAAATATTTTTGCTTTTCCCATTAAAAAGAAATTCGCATGTTCTCTCAAAAATTTGCATAAACCACATTCTCATTATGGGCTTGAATTAATGAAATTTTCATATACGTACGGCAAAAAGTTCCAATATTAGATCTTTTTCTGTGGAATAAAGTTTCTATCTTTCTTCTTTGAGATTTGCGAGTCACTTTGCTCTTAATATCCCAAAAATAAGCTGATCATCTCCAATGAGGTACTTAAAGTCGTACCAAGTTCTTTTTTTACTTTGTCAACTGCTTTTCATAATGAGACTTCTGCAAAACCTTGAGGTACAATATTTTGAAACGATTTGATTTTTTCGTTATTTTTAAATTAAAAAACATGCCAAGTAAAATTTTATTTTTTTGCTTAAAGAAATCGTACCTCTTTATCATTAGTACCTAAAAGCACGTCTTCATTAATTGAAAGAAGGCAAACCTGCTAGCTAGAACCAATTTTCTGCACTATCATGACGTCACACAGTAAAGCTTATGCCACGAGAGCTATATCTATTGTATAATAAATAATAATAATATAATAAATATATTTATTCATTTAAGAGAAAAAAGTAGAAACAAATGCCTATGCTACAAGAATAAATATTGGGTATGCCAACCTAAGTCAAACTTGTGTGGCGAAAAAAATAATACAAATAATAATAATATTATAATAATATATACATGTATATTTTTTTAAAAATTATTTTCATTCAAAAAAATAAAAACACCATAGACCTATCTATTACAAGAGAACGCTATATCACTGTTTTGTAATATCAACCATTGCATGAAGTTCTTGGCGAGTTTTATTTTGAATCCAATGCTTTAATCTGCTTTTAAAAAGGGACTTACTATTTATTTGTCTGAGATCAACAGGTAGCAAGTTATAGGTCCTGGGAGCAAGAAAGTAAAAACTGCGTTGAGTTGACGTTTTATCTAGTTTAGGTACTTCAAGCTGGTGTTGATTTGATCTTGTTGGATGGATAACTGTCTTATAGATTTTAACTTTTGTATGTTGTTTAATAAGCATAGAGTAACAAAAAAGTTTTCTGAGGTCAAACAGCTGTGACGCCCTAAATAGATCCTCCGTAGGGTTACGAGAACTTTTATTATACATTATTTTTATTATACATTTCTGTACCTTTTCCAGAGGTTCCAGATGAGTCCAAGCTGCCCCACCCCATGCGGAAATACCATAGGTTAGATGTGTTTAAATCAATGCAAAATATAACACTCTCATTTGATTTATATTGAAAATTTCACGAAATTTCCTGAATTGACTCAAAAGTCATCTTATTTTACTAACAACAACATAATAATTGTGTCTTTATGTCTATAATACCGTGTTTTTAATGTCTTTTTTTACATTTGTAAAATACAAAGGAACAATGCTTTGTTTTGTAAAACCGCATGGCTTTAATAAAATATCATTGTTTATTAAACGATTTTCTTTAGTATTTTTTAAAGCCCGCTGGAATTTTGTTTTTGTAATTTTCTCTAAAACTGACGCTTCTAAGAAGAACAATTAATATTGAGTAAAACGTGTTCTACTATACTTGGAAAACCGCATATTGATGCGATGCTTTGTTAAGAAGTTAGCATATTTTCAATATTTATACTGTTATTAGAATTCAAATTCATAAAAATCAGTTCAGTGGTTTAGGAGCTATCGTGTTACGGGCATACATCATACACAGACATACACACACAGACATACGTCACGACATGGTTGGATGGGCTCAAACAAACCGACCCTGGCAATTTTTTTTTTATTCGGCCCTTACTTCGGCACAAAAATTTTACGGCAAAGAAAACGAAGCCATATTGTGGTATTTTTGTTTTTGATATTATGGAGGTTTTGTTATTAAATAACAGGCTAATTTTAAAGGATGTAATTTGCATTTTGAGAAAAAAAACTTCATATAAACATATGTATGCATATCCTAAACATCCTAACTTGTGAGATATATGTTTAAAGGTGTTTAAAATCTCCTTTTTTATTAATATCTGTGATACTCCTCTAGATATTTTTGTAAAGTTTTATATTCTGTATGCCTATATTAAACCCTAAGTACCTATTAACTTAATTAATATCTAATTTTTTCACAAAATGAAAACTCAAAAAAAAATATAAACTAACAAAATTTCAACATACAACAGCACTGCCCGCGTTAGTTAAAAGGCTGCAAGTAATTTTTTTTTCGAATTTAGGTTTTTGGTCTCGACGGATTTTCCATCATGTCCTATGTAATAAAATTAAAAAAAAAAAACTTTAAAAAAACAAATAGCAGTAACCGTAGTACTGCCTTATGAACAATCAAAACTTTGAAGTCGTTTCTTTCCGAACCACACTTTCGTCACTTGCGCCCTTTTAACTACTGGGGGCAGAGCACGTATGCTAATTTTTCATATGGTAACAACTTTTTTAATAATGAACTTGATGCTGCAATTTTATCTATGATCTCCTTAATTTGAATTGAACCCAATACCGATTTTTCAATCGGTTAATCGATTTCTTAGATTTTTTATGTATTTTATCACCAAAAATGATCTTTCGCAACTAAGATATGAGATATTGGCAAGGCCGTACTGAAGGGGGAGATCAGGGGGATCAATCCCCACCAAAATAGTCAACAAAGTGTGTTAAAAGAGATTTCACAACTGCAACACAAATAAGAAAAAAAATTGGACAATATTTTTATTACATTTTTTTAATCTCCTGATTTTTTCTTCTGGATATTGGTATTGTAAAAAGATATTATTAAGTTAGTTCATACTTATTTTAATTTAAAAGTAAAACTGTAACAATCAAACGAGTAACGCAGGCCTGGAGTTACTACATACAGATGTTTTTAATTTAAATGTTTAATGTTTTAATTAGTACGTTTGTCAAATATACAAAAATAAATATTAATAATTTGGAATAGGTACATCGGGCCTGCGGTCCAACCGGCCCTAAATTGTACCGGTCCACCTGGCATTTGCCCGGTTGCCCGCCTGTCCCATCCAACCCTACGTCACGACGATATTGCTAGGATAGGTCAAAATACACCCAAACAACACATTTTCGGCGTTACCTTAAAAAAAAAATATATCTAAAAAAATACCTTCAGTCATTGCTGCTCGCTAGGAAGGTAAAAATGGGTGACCTCACGAAAGGGTTCGCATGTTATTTCAGGTTATATGTGGCAAAAACTAATGAATCAAAGTGCTGATTCGGCAAATTAAAAAAGTTACATTTGCTTCAGTCTGTCGCATATTAAAATATTTTTGAGTAGGTCATGTCAAACAGTCCATACTCTTTTAGATATTAAAACAATCTTACAAGATACTAAATCATAGATCCTGAACCATTTTATAAAAGAACAACAGCAAGCACATGTTGCATCACACAATGCAACTTTTCTATGTGTCCCAAAAACATATAAGGAAGAATTTTAACTAGCTTATTTCAAAAATAAAATTTTTAGTTGTATGGAGTTAACACCCTTGGAGCTTTACGAATAAACTCACCAAAGCCAAACGCAAACAAGCCCAGGACTGTATATTAATACAAACCTTTTGTTTGGTATATTTTAGTTGACTTCTCCTTGTTTCTAAAAGGGATTGAGAAAAATAACTTCATTAAACATATTTAATAAAAACGTAAGGCAGTGATAACTTAATAATGTTTTTTAGGTTTTTAATTATGTGTCCTTAAACTGAATATTCTTTTTAAATAGTTTTAATATTTATTATACAATTTTCAATAAATTTATCGTTTTGTTCAACATTTGTTTGTTGTTTTATCGAAATCTCTTATCCATATTTTTAGGAGAGTCTAAAATCTAAATAAAATAAAAAATGTAAAAGCAATGATTTTAATTCGCTTATTTCAAAAATATAATTTTTAGTTGTATGTTGTTAACACCCTTGGAGCTTTACGAATAAACTCACCAAAGCCAAATGCAGACAAGCCCAGGACTATATATTAATACAAACCTTTTGTTTGGTATATTTTAGTTGATTTCTCCTTGTTTCTAAAAGGGATTGAGAAAGATACTTTCATTCAAAATATTTATTAAAGAATACGACCGAGAATAGCCAACACAGAGAAGAGTCAACAAGCCGTTTGAAAAATACATTGCATAGGTGTCTAAGGAGGATATCTCACATTGAAATCGCAGGTCAAAATAGACCGGTAGCTACCCGCACATAATTCAATTTTTATATCGTAACATTGCATTGTCATGGCAACTCTAAAAGGGTGCCAAATTTGAAGTTGATCTGATACTTGGAAGTTAGTCAAATTTAACTTCGAAAATGTGTAGGTATGTAACTTATACACAGACATACATAACAAGTCAAACAAAATGCTTGTTTATAATAATTTGGTACTTTTAAACTATTGACAGTTTTTACAATTATTGTAAAAGTCTATTTTTAATTACAATTACCTTTTTTTTCTTCTCAGGGCATAATGGAATATTTAGCGAATCACACACTTTTTCTCAGTGTTTTCGAGCTAACGCAGCAGATGTTTTTATTACAAGGTCACGAATTTTTGCTTCAATGGCCGAAGGGTTTTGTCGCTTCTCTTAGGTGGCGTAGGTTGCTCTTCTCGGGTAACGTACTGATAATAAATTTAATTAAAAAGTTTGTAATTATGTCCCTAAACTAAATGAAAAATGATTTTTTGGGTTTAGAGTTTTAAAACGAAGATTTTTTGTTGCTGATATACAGTGTGTCCACGGATAGAGTTACCGTAAAGTATAAATGACAAAAAAATTTCGATTTAGATTCTGATTTTCTGGGAATTGCTCCTGCTTTCGCCTAAACTAACATGTTACGAAAATGAGAAAATCAATTAATATACAGGGTTGTTTGGTAGGATGATTTGATAAAAAGTGTTAAGATTAAAATATCTTTGTTTTAAAAGATTTTCGAAAATGTTATAAAGAGGAGTTGTTTAGATACAAAAGTTACGGCAGATTCTCAGTTTTCAGGAAAATCAGTCAACCCTGATTTTATAAGTCGATTATGAAAAAATTTTTACACGATTGTAAACTGATTTTTCTGAAAATTGAGAATCGCTCGTAGCTTTTTATTCTAATCAATTTTTCTTAATAACCTTTTCTGATATCTCTTAAAACAAAGGTACTTTAATCTTAATACTTTTTAAACCACCCTGTATATTAATTGATTTGTCTCATGTTCGTCACATGTTAGTTTAGGACCAAGCAGGAGCGATTCCCAAAAAATCAGAATTTAAATTTTATTATACAATTTTCAAGAAATTGATTCAACATTTGTTTGTTGTTGCATTGAAATCTATCATTCATATTTTTTAGGAAATCAAAAATCTAAATAAAATATTCTTGCATATTTTAGCGATCAGGTTTATAGAAATATTTGATTAGTTTCCATGACATATGAGATGTGATTTAATGTTAAAATATCAGTGGCGCACCCAGGAATATGTCTTGGGGGGGCTCGAGGCTTCTTAGGGGGGCCCGAAGCCTCATGATGTCGAATATTAAGCTATTTTTTGTGTTTTTTCTGAAATATGTCGAAAATATGTAAAAAAATCTAAGGCTTGGTTCATCGCCCCCCCCCCCTTGGTGCGCTCATGAAAATATCACATCGTAGGCTTTTATTAAAATAACGATTTATTGAGACTGTTCCTTTTGGAATCTAATAAATTTACGCGTTATGGTTACCATGTTGATCGTGCTTTTTGTTTGAAACCCTAACTCCCACTGGACTTGTTCAACAAATAAAATTTTCAATGTAACCACTAAAACAGAGCCCCACTGTTCGCATTAATTCCTTTATGCTAAGCTTATGAGAATTCAGTGGGCCTCATAATAATACTAAGAGCCTTTTGTCAGCATTTTCCCAATAATTTATCAGTCTTAAAGCTTTTAATAAGAAACAGTTGAGTCGTGTGCCTTCAGACTCGTAATAGGGATTACGCTTCAAAATATTGCTTAACAAAATAATGCGTAGGCAAATAGCGCCTGGAGGAAAGTCCGCTAAATTTTACACAAAATACAATTAAAGTTACTGTTACTTACATGTTCACACGCGATACTTGAAGCCAGGACCCCTATTTAATCCTTAATGTTCCTTTTTCGTATAGACAGGATTTCGCTTACTGCGCATGCGCTAGTTTTGGTGTTTCTGGAACATACTCCATTACGTCACAACATTATTTGACAATTGTCAAATGTCTAGGGTTATGTCTATTCTTTTTTTCTAAAAGCTAGCTGATTGGGTGAAAATTTATCAAATTGTGGATTAGAATTGTAGTTTTTCTAAAACTAATTGTGTAGATTTATTGTGGACACCATGAAGAGTGTTTCATGGCATCTGTAAACCACTCTTAACTTTATTAACAAATTATAAAGAAAAATACACGTAGTTACCTATGGAGTGGCACTCCCTTACTTCTTTCGAACATTTTTCCACAAACCGAACATGTTTTACTTGAATTATTTCCCATTTTTTACAAGAAAAAAACATAATTTTACACGACAAACGCAAAACACCGCAAAATGTCAATATGGCCTCCATCCACATCCATCCACATAGCAGATGTGTGTCTATATGACAAAACACACGCATGCGCACTTGAAAATTCGCATCCACGGATTCAAAATTACCATTGTTTCCAAAACCAGCTATAAGCACTTTTCGATTTGGTCGTAGATTATCTTTAGCTTTACCATTATATGTTATGTTCTCTTTGCAGACACATAAAAACTTCTTTACTTTAAATTAAAAACTTCTTTGCTCTAGCAATTAGGATGTTTTTTTTTTGCTTGGAACGAACAGAAACGAAATTTTGGACCTGCTCTGTCTTTATTTATTTTAAACTCGACGTTTCGGTTAGTAGGTATCTCAAACTCTTTTAAGTGTTAAATTAAAAATTTAGTATACAGCCTACTAGTTATACTGCTTGGTAAACACAGTTAAGTATGATGGGCCGGCCCCATAATCCTAAAGTGGTTGTTATATGTTTGGTATGTCCTTGCTTGGTAAACTAAACTAGGATACGGGCCACTACTTATACTACTTGGTGTTCAGTCAGGTACGACGGCTCGCCTCCTTAATTTTAAGATGCTTGTTTCAATAAGAAGTAGTTTCCATATGTTTGGTATGTCTGTACTTGGTTGACAGAAAACTTCTTTGTTCTGCAATATAAATGCAACTTCAAAAAACTTTCGTTTTCGCCAATGCGACTCCTTATGCAAAACTTTAGCTTCAGACCATTGAATCCTGATATCATTTGATCAAACATGATCCGCTAAACCGGATTTTTTAATTTTTCCTAATTGGGTATTATTTATGTTCCTTTACTTTTACCTAAAGGGGGCGGTTCGTTTTTCCAACATCCTCATATGAGATTTAAAATCCCTAAAGTCTGAAGCAAAAATTTTGCATGAGTCGCATTATCTGAAACAAAAGGTTTTTGAAGTTGCATTAGTAATGCGGAACGTATATATATATTTATCGGTTTCACAATGTTCTACGTCTTCCGATACCCAATCTCCACTCGTTTCTGTTTGCCCATAATTCATCATCTAGGCCTCTTATTCTTATTTCACTGTCTATTCCTTCTCTCCAGCTTCTTCTCGGCATTCCTCGTTTTCTTCGGCCAGTTGGTTTCCATTGTAATATTTGTTTAGGTAGTCTTCCATCATCCAATCTTTGTACATGTCCGTACCACACCAGTTGTTTTGTTCTTATATCATCCACTAAAGTACGTTCACCCACTGTCATAATTTCTCTTATTCTCTGATTTGTAACTCTTTCTCTTTTTGACTTCCCTGCTGCTCTTCTCCAATAGTCCATCTTACTTCTGAGCCGTATGTAATAATACTTTTTACAATGGTGTTATATATAAGCTTTTTGTTATGTTTTGATATACTTTGGTCCCAAATTATTCCATTTAATAAAGTTGTTCCGTTTCTTCCTTGTACGTCTCTATCTTTTATAACTTTGTCTAGTGTTCCGTCAGCTGTAATGTTTAGACCTAAATATTTATACTCATCACAGGACTGAATTCGCTGCCCAGTATTTAAGATTAGATCCTGTTTCGTTCCACCAATATACAGTATACAATGTTTTAGCATTTTCTCTTCCGGACTTTAAGGACCTGTTCCAAATATATCTTGAAGAGCGTAGGCGAGATACAGCAACCTTGTTTAAGACCTTTATTTACTTGAAAGCGTTTGGTTAGTTTTGCTTTTATTTTAACTTTTGCCTTACTATTGCGGTATAACTCTTTGATGGCCTTAATTAGTTGTACGCTTATGTTTGTCTTTTCCAAGGCTTTCCAAAGTAGATTTGGTGGTATACAATCATATGCCTTCTGCAATATGATTTTTCTTATCACTGATCATTCTTCTCACCTTTGATTGCGCAATGTTGTATTCTTCTCTGCTTCTATCTGTCTTTTGGGATAAGTAGGTGTGATATAATTTCCTTTTTTCCTCTATTTCACTTTCAATCTCAACATCCCACCAGTATGGTTTTGTTCTTTTAGGAGTTTCTTCCACTAATCCTAGTGCTTCTTTTGCAGCTTGATGGATGCTTAATGTGATACATTCGTATTCCTCATCTGGGGTTTCACCTGAACTTGAATTAAGTTTTTCGTTCAGTCTCTTTTTGTATAAGTTTTTTACGTTACGCGGAACGAAAAGTTTTAATTTAACCATAACGGACATATCGAACATGTGGAAACCACCGTTTATGGAAAACATGGGTGTAAAGCCACGTCCACACCTAAACATTTCCATGAACAATGAGTCGCGCAACGAGCAGAACGGCGAACACACCACGAATGGGCTTTTGTTTCGATAAGCAGAACAATCAACGGAGCGCTTTTTCTATTCCCACAATATAGCACGTGACGGCTCGGAGCTAATTTAAAGCTTGCCATTGGCCAAAGCATGTCATGAGAATAGCTAGAATCGCAAAATCGTTCGTGAGGACGCTCAAAAAAACCCCGTCCAAACTAGTGTTCTGTTCGCCGCTCAGCTCGTTGCGTGACTCATTGTTGAAATGAGAAATGAGATAAAAAATACTCCTTTTTACTTGATTAGCCACGAAACTTGAAAAGGGTACTAAATTTCACGTTTGTTAGTATTATTTGGCTTATAAATTCCGCTAATTGACGCTCGCGTGTCTGATGGCGGGTAAAAACGCTAATCAGCGTTGACCTGGCTTGAAAGACAAAAGAGCTGTCGTAGGTTATGTATGGTTTGTTCTTTTTATTTGCAATCGATCTTTCATTGATCGGTATATATAGCATTTTATTTTCGCCTGCTCTTGTTCTAGTTCTGCCATCCTTAAGCTAGAATGCCGTTAACTACCTATAAAATTTTCCTAGTTTTGATCAGAAAACCCGAAAAATAACAAACAAACGATGCTCCTTGATAATTGTAAGTTATTTGTTTCTTGAAGAACACAAAAGCTCAAGAAGATTTGCTTACAAAAATTGATGTAGAATAATGTAATTAAGACGGCACCAAAAATAAAAATTGTCCCAATGTTGGTTAACGGCATTATAGCTTATGCACGGCAGCGTTCTCTCGTATCTCGGTAGATAGCGCCTCTTGCGAGAGTTTTCTCACTATTTGTATAGGATAAGAGACAAAACCGTCTAATTAACTTCGCAAAGGTATCACATTGACCAAGCAGTGTTCTGAGGAGACCCATAAGGACGAAACAGGTAACTGTCAACACATATTAGGTGTCCATTAGATCTTGGACCTCCGTAAGGTCAAGCTTTTAAGCTACCCACGGAAAAATATGAGAAAAAAAAAACTCCTTTTTACCCGATTAGTCACAAAACTTGTTTGATTTTTAAATTCACGGGTACTAAATTTCACATTTGTTCGACGTAAGGTCAAGCTTTCAAGCTACCCACGGAAAAATATGAGAAAAAAAACTCCTTTTTACCCGATTAGTCACAAAACTTGTTTGATTTTTAAATTCACGGGTACTAAATTTCACATTTATTCGAGAAACGTCAGGTGTGGTTTAGGTTTAGTAGGGCGGGCACTTGACTTCGTTTACCGAGTAGTATAAGGGACCTGCAAATATTAATAAGTTTATGTAAAACTCCCAATAAAAAGCGATAATTAATTATCCTTTCTGTCTTTGTTTAGTATCTACGTTACAGATCGTTTTATTTTTGTATCTTTATTATTTACTTTCAAAAGTAAGTATTTTATGAAGCGTTTATTAATTATCGTTTTCGTTCAACAATTATTTGCCAATTTATTGTGTTTTCTTTTGATGACTTATTTTAAATATTTTAGCGTAAACCTACAAATGAAATACGAAATAACAAAGTATTGTATTATATTATTCCATAATTAGAGTTTATTGCTAAAAGTAATGTACACACCTAACTTTTATTTTAATTTTACGTTATCTTTCTTTATATCTGAGTGCAAATTTCAGTTTGTTTTTGAAACCAATGGACAAAACTAGTGTAAATTTGTTTAAGTTTTTTACTTTTTACCTGATTTTTTTTGGTTATTTTGATGATGAATAGAAACAAAAAGGGTAGGTCCTAACCTAGCTTATTTTTTTAAGTTAGCTCCTCTGTCCTCCCTTTGTGAAGTCAAAATCGCGTTAACCTAATTTCGTACTTAACTTTCAATCACCAGTTGACCAACCAACATAAATATCATGGAGCTAATAGAAAAAAATGACGGTGGATAGAATAGACCGGTGTTTGGATCTTTTAAATATATGTCTAATTTTCACGTTACTGGTGGTCCAGCTGATTTTTATAAACAAAAGTTAGATATGATATGAACAACTAAAATTTTTTGAATTTTTTGAAAACTAAGGCAATTTTCATACTATTTTTAGTATATTCTTATAAAATAATATTTTTCAGACATACCAGTCGTTCTTTTTTTAGTCCGCTTCATTTCTCTTTACACAAAAAATAAAATTCGAAGAAAATAATGTGTTTGTTTCAGCTTCAAAAATCAACCTTTAATACTAAACGATCACATTTTGTTGTAATAAAAAATAAAGCAGGCTAAAAAAATAACGACAATACGTCTAGAAAATTACATTTTATAAGGATGTACTAGAAAATAGTACGAAAATTGCCTTAGTTTTCAAAAAATTTTAAAAATATTGTTGTTCCGTTGTTCATATCAGATATAACGTTTGTTTACAAAAATCAGGGACGTGGAAAATTCGACATATATATATAAGATCCGAACATCGGTCTATTCTATCCACCGTGCATCCAAATAACGCTAAAAAAGCATAAATGCCATTTATGCATTTATTCAAAATTTGTACAACTTCAATTATAGTATAATCCTATATAGTTGGATCAAAATTCAGGAAAATAGGTTTTGGCCAGATATATTTAAATTCTATAATACTATCCTAACACGTTAAACTGACCACATAGTGAGGAGTTAAAACCTCTCCTAACCGCTTCGTAAATCTTTGATAGCAATTTAAGGTTAGGGGTACGTGAAATATGCAAATAAAACTGCAATATCTGAGGACACGGCAGTGCCTCGCCAAGTTCGCGCTGCCGTAACATCTTTTCTTGAAACATTTCAGCCCATTTTTGACCTATCTAAAACTCTACTTCGGAATGAGCTACGAATCTCAAACTTTGCAGAGTCGGAGATCTTCATAGAGTTAACAACCCATCTACATTTAATGGACTTCCATAAAGTAGTAAAGTAGTTACGAAATTTCAAAAAACGTCGAAATTCTTTTAACGGAATACCACTTTCACGTAATTGGCTTTTTTTTACATGAAATGTTTTTGTTATGATTACTATATCTTGGCGCACACCGATTTGAGTTAACAGTCTGCATATAGCAAACGATGCCGATAAGTAAAAACAAAATGAAACGAAGCAATTATATTAGTTAACTAACTTACAAAGTACCCTGATGTTACTAAGGTCACTTATCATCAAGCAAACTTTACAGGTAGCGAACCCTGATATTAGTTTTCTATTCAATTTGACATGTTTTCATCGATTTCGCATTGGCAAATTGTTCTTATGGTGGTAACACTGTCCAAAGATCTATTTAATAATAATAGAGTTTCACTTTAGTTTGCAGCATACCTAATTAATTATAAATAAATAAATATATATAGTTTAGGTATCTTCAGACTATGTTAAGCAACATCTTTAAAATAAAACCGTACCGCCATTGCGAAACTAAGGAAAACATGTCAAAAATAATAACCAAAAAATAGAAAATCAACATCAGGTTTAGCTTCCTATGAAGCTTGCCTTTACGATGTGATATTCAAAAAAAAAATAAAAAAGGTACACAAAATATGAAAGGCAATGTGAAACATATTAACTAACATTGCATCTAATGGAAATAAAACAAAGTTTTCATATTTATTAAGTAAATAGTTTTCTGTAAACCGCTTGTGTGCCATCTTAACTCGTATGCCATCTCACCTTGTGCGAAAACAATCCGAAATTTATCTAGTTTATTTCGCAAAACTCGGTAATTTGTGTAGCATTGTACTTAGTTAAGTAAACAACATTCCTGCCCTTCGTCGCGTCAAGTATGAAATAAATAAAGGCCTTTTAATTATTTACCAATACAAGGACACCTGACGTATTAAAATTTTCCTGACCCATTTATTTTAAACTAGTTTAACACAGAGACATGGGAGAGGATAGAGAAAAAACTTCCCATAAAAGTTAAAGAAATTAATAATTATAAAACTTTTAAGAAAACTTGCTTTAATGTTGTCTGCGATATTGAGCCATATACGACCGATCGATCTATACTAGTTGATCTCTCTAATGTTTTAATTTTTTTTATTTGTTTTTGAGTATTATCTTCACTTCGTCACTATTTTTGATAGTTTTATCAGTTTAATCAGTTTTAATAATTATGATTATTTTAACCCAATTCTTTATTTTTAGATTGTTCTATTCTAAATTAATTCTGTGTATTATCTAATTGTTTTTATTTTTGTGTCTGTTTATTATTTAACATTTAATTTTTAGTCTGTGTGTGTTTATGTGTGACTGACAGAGTACATTTTCCGCGCATTGGATATGCGCACCAAGAATCAGTGAGATCCTTTTCTACCGCCTCGAGAAAATGGCGTGTTAATTTACTTTCTCCAACTATTACAAATTTCTACACTTAAAAGTGCTCGATTTTGGTGTACTGAAGCATAGAACTAGAAACTTCAGCCCTTCAGCTACGTGGTGCCATCATTAGATCAAGACAAGGGCCCCTGGAACGTGGAGAAATTGGCTGCAAACTTGTGAGTGCTTTGTTTCTGATTTCCGTTGTGTGGTACCAACAATTAACCTATGGACCTTTGATTATTTCGTGATTTCGTATCAATATATTTATGTTTGTTCGCGCTTTCATTTAATAAAATATATACAGTCCACTGCAGTTATCGTTTTTCTAACTGCGGGCAAACATAAAGTGTTCCTTCGACCCGAATTATTTAAATTTTACTCCATACGACGGTATGATGTATCTATAGTCAACAAAACAACACAGCGATGACGGAACTCCCACTTGCGATATATCACATTTTGACTTAGGCATGATGTGAGTATGAAAATATTAAATATAGTAAATCAAAGAAGCATGCGCAAAGAAGACGTAATGGTTTGCTAAAAGTTTTGCACTCAGCGTGTTGAAAATATGATTTTCAAATCAAGTGGTAGCCGTATAAAAATAAATTCCGCACATACATTTTAAAGTAAAAATATTATATTATAGACACGTTTTTATGTCAAAAGCGGTTTGTTTCCTCAGCAACGCATATTTGCTTATTTAAAATAAAAAAAGAAAATTTCTGTAAGTAGCTTGATAAGGTGTGGGTGGTTTATTTTTCTTGTATTCATATTTTTTAAAATATTTTTGGCTCACTCAAAAAATAAATATTGTTTCTGACATGTGCGCACAATAGCTTTTTCGCATTTTCGCACTTAAATCTTATCCAAACTCAGAGAAAAAATAACTTTGCTCAGGAAAACAACGGAAAACGATTTTTTTGTCGACATTATGGCCTTTAAAATTTACCCTGGTGTTTAAAAATTCTGTCTTGGAATAAATAGTTTTACTGTAAAGGGTGTAAATGGTCGTCTGACAATAGAAGAGGTCAAAATAGGAAAAAAAGTTTATATAACATAGGGGTCAAAACTCTTATAAAATATTGTTTTTGAGAGCATCAAATTTGACGATTTTTTAAGCTTTCTAGCTATAACTCTATAGAAACACAAAAAAATTTTGGAAAAAAATTATAGAGACAATTTTTTTTCTAGAAAAATTGTTTTTATTATAAACTTTTCTAAATGTCAATATAACCGCAATATTTGAAAAAAAAATCCATTAAAATATCAGTAAAACAATTTCATATGTTCGCTTAAACTAATCAGAAGTTAACATTAATATTTATTAAAAAAACTAATACCTATTGCAATAATGACATCTAAGAATAATTAAATTAAATGATAATGATAATTTCCAAGAGGCATAATTTTATTACATCTAGATTAAATTAATACAACTGGGTATCGGCTGAGAATTAATTATGTCTGGAATCAATTTTATATTTTTTGTAATATTTTCAAGTTCTTTTTTTGTGGAGGCCTTACAATTCACGCGAGCTTCATTTATTTATGCTAATTTCGCATACAATGCAAATGAAGAGCTCAAAACAAACAGACTGCATGAAATAATGACCACTCTATCTTTATGTAGTTAGTCAAATAACATAATGTATTTGTTTTTGAAAAGGAGCTTTTTATCATTAAGTTAAATTAACTGTAGCTTACTGCAAGAGACCCTAGTATTTTAAACGAGAAAAATAGTTCGTTCATTTATTTTGTTTAATAACATTTGAGGGTGGTTTAGGATAAATCCTACAACTTTTGCATTTACAGTTTTTTCTATCTCTTATAATCACCATGCGAGAGGTTGACACAATCCACGGTCCTTAGAATAGACCGGTCTATGGATCTTGAAAATATATGTCAAAATTGGTGGTCCAGCTGATTCACGTAAACAAAAGTTAGGTAGGATATCTCTTTAATAAACAATGAATATTTTTGGAATTTTTTGAAAACCAAGGCAATTTTCCAACTGTGAGATATCCTAACTAAATCTTTACAAAAATCAGCTGAACCCCCAGTGACGTGAAATATATGACTATATAATATCCATAGACCGGTCTATTCTAGGGACCGTGGGCACAAGCCGAGACGGTTCCCGGGTCCTCCAGGATGGTTCTCTTAAGGATGAAAGATCCAGGGACGAGAAACACTGTTCAGAGAAATCAGGATATTGGTTTGGGTTTAAAATTGCTATAATAATTACTTTGGGTTCTGATTTACGCAGTTCGATAATACAGGTATAATTAACTTACTTTTAATGGTATACCCGGCACTGCACTCCACTCTGCTTTTTGTTGAAACTACACATATTTACGCCCTGTTAACTTGGCTATCACTCTTTTGTAGCCCACTTGAGGCTTAATTTTCAAACCCCTAAAACCGAATGCCACGACTCCCAAAAAGCCACCGTTATCCTCACTGTTCCGCTTCCAAGTCCATCCTTTTGCATGATAGCTAACTTCTACGTTCTTGCAAAAGTCCAGCATGGAGCCGTTCTGCTGGGTCAACGTAAACCTAGTTTTTGACCTAGGAACCCAGGGTTTGCCCAGGGCAACGAGCCCATTACGATGTTTGTGTAATTTTTTTGACTAAATTGCGTCAATGAAAAATTTCACATGCAATTTATAACTTTAAAGGAATATTTGATGCCTTTTTGGGATAATCATCACAATAAGAGCAGTTTGGTCTTATTGGTTTGAAATATACAGAAAAAATCCAAAAATGATCTAGGACGCAACGATGTTTGAAAGGCAATACACTCGTGCAGAGCCGTAAAAAAAATTTGCGCCCTGGGCAAAACCAACATTTGGCGCCCCTTCGAATATTCTGGTCATTCTGACATGGAGCGGCAATGCTTTATATCATCTTACAAACCGCGGCTGATCTGACACATAAAAAAGAAAATTTTAATAAAAAATATATTTCCGCCTCGTCGATGATTTAAAACCTCCCTCCGGAAAAAAAGTCTGTCCCGATCACATTTAAGCCATTTATCATGACAGAAACTTTATCATATGTCGCTATGTAGCTTATATAGCTACGCAGCTAAGCTATATATTAATATATTTAAATTTAGGCACTCTCCCTGCGAGCAATATATTAAGTCAAAAAAGGTTGGATTAAAAGAAGAAACCTTAGAGGAATAAACTGACTAGAGCAACTAAATTAAACATACAAATGTTATTTAAAACCTTAATACACAGGCATTTCTAAATAACAGTTTATAGAACAGATAGAGATTGGATTATACAACCAACCAAAACAACAAAACAAAAAATTGGGTAAACCCTGTGTTTGACATTACCAAATTGGCCTGAAAGGGTATAGCACTCGTAGGCAACTCGTTAGGCAGCCTAAGCAAACTTTCTGTAATTTCAGAAGCTGTTTTTGCGAACATTTTAAGCCTAACGTGGTCCTTTCCTTTTCCTAATGAATTTGTATAAGTTAGCAACAACATACCACACTATATAAGAAAATACTTCCACTGTACCGCTCTACCATACTTCAGTAACCGCTGTAGTGGCAGAGCGGTAACGTGGGAGTATTTTCTGGAATAATGCGGTATGCTGCTTTTCACTGATGCATGCATGCATTAAGAAAAAGAGAGGACTGGCAACCACAATTGGGCTTCAAATCCCCGCAAAAAAAGGCTAATGATGCGCTAGATGTGGAGGATTGGGACGTTTATTCTTGACTGCCCATGAGGTGAGGTGAGCGAAATGTTCACCGATGATCTTAAGTTCACTATCTTTGTCCACGGGGAAATTAATCCCCGTGAATTATTGTGACGTTTCTAACCTTATATTGGATTATTTGTTTTGTTTTCTTTTGTTTTAATGGTTTCAATTTTTTTAATAAAAATAGGTATCTAAATAATATTAGCTTGTCTAACGAACTGTCACGATCAGCTGTTTTTCGATCCAAGATGGTCGCCATAGGACAAACAAAGCGTTTTCCCATAAGCCGCAATGTTAACAAAAACGTAATTTTTAAAAAAAGTGAAACGATTTAACTTACAACAAAGATGCTGTTTTAAGTATTGAACCTTTGTACACATGGGAAAAATGCGTTTTTCTTAAAAAAAATCAATTGAAGCCAGTAAATCTCAAATAAAAGGGACCATGTTTTGTTCAAAAGTCAGGTTATGTTTTTATTTACTTTTGTTTTTTTTTTTACTTTTTTTCCAGTTTTTTACTCAGTTTGAATCATTATTATTAGTTTCTGAGCTGTTATGAATTGTGGCAGCTGGGGAGAGCTTGATAATGTTAGTTTTGATGGAATGCCAAGTATTTTGACCTTAATTTAATTTAAAAAATCATCTTGATTTAAATGAACTAGGTATCAGCTCAAAGAAGGGAAAAGAAAGTGGATAAGTGCTCTAGTACCTGACTTAACAGAGGATAAATTGAAATATTCGAAAGTTTTTTGTCAGGTTTGTTTTGGATAAATGTGTAACTGCCATTTTGACGACATTTTCTATTGGTATCTTTTTTTGTGTGTGAATGGACTTTTGCAGAAGTATAACATAGAATTGTGTTAAACTGTAAGAAATATTTCACTCTGATTTTTTTACTATTCTAGGCAATACAATACAGCAATGATCATGACTGGGTCTCTCCTAAATGGATTATTGTTTCAAAACGGTTGAAAAATTTTAAAAATGATGGTTGAAAAAAGGGTCCAGAGAAGAAAGAAAAGGAAAACAATATGAGGTTAAAGTGTGAATAATGAGCTGAACCAAATTTGTACACCATCCTACAGAACTCTTAAATAAACTTTTGGTAGTGTAGCATCCTGTATATAGTGTCGAGTGAAATCCTGTATCATTAAAGTTTCTTTTTCTTTAATAAATATTTATTTTACAGACCTCAAAACAGTTTAGAATAAACTGGTGAATTTGACAATCTCCCTAACTCAAACCTCTTTTTATCTTAAACTATTTTGGTGCAAATTTTCCTTTACTTCCATGCTTTCTGACACCGTAAAATTTGTATAGTATCTGACTGGACCTACTACAAGTCCTGTTGTAAAATTTCTACGGTACTGTTCTGAGCTTATTACCAAAAAAATTTTTTATGGCATCATTAATAATAGATGGAAAAAAAGTAATCTTTGTTGACTTTGATGACCACAAGAAAAACAAATAAGTTCTCTCAGATATTTTTTTCAATTTCTCTCAAAAAAACTTGGGTTCTAATACTCCTAATGGGTCATATGCTGTTACGCCCAATTGTAGAGTAGAGCATATATTTATTTGCATAAACTTTTAGATACATAATTGAGCAAATATTGTTACAAAAAAACAGTAATTAAAGTAATAGTAACAGTAGTAATACAACAGCGAATATTGTACTGTTGTAAAATTTGAACAGTACTTACTGTTGTGAGCTGATGAACCTTAGGTTTGACCGTACTTAAGCCCTATGTATTATAGTTCATGGAAAATCATATGGTGATGTATGGTGTGTGAGGCCAATGACAAGGAAAAAGTGTATTTTAATTTTGCAAGTTTTTTTTTTTTATATAATGTTTACTTATATTTTTTTAAATAAACATATTAGAAATTTGCTTGACCAACCTCGGTTGGAACTCATATGTGCATATTGATCTGTTGGACTGACCTACCTATAAGTTGTGCCTCTTTTTCATGTCACTACTGGAGGGTTAAAACAATTAAACTTTGTCTAAACCTAAAAATCATAGTGAAATATTTTTCACAGTTTAACGCTCTAGAAGGCTATTACTTAGCAAAAGGTTTAGTCAAGTACAACAAAAGATCCTGATAGAAAACCTGAATCTGATGAGAAAAGTTTAGTCTATTTCAATTTCGTCTCTGTTAAGTGAGCCTTGAAGGGAGCTCTTTGAATAGAACTACTTTCCCCTACCTTGGGCTGATAGTTCATTGATTCATTGGTCAAAAAACTTCAAAAACCTTTGGGAGCCCGATTCCTTTGGGGGGGCCCCAGAGGTCTTATGATGTACTTTATGCTATTTTTTCTGTTTATTCATGAAATATATAGAAAATCTCTAAAAAAATATGTGGTTTGGGGGGGTCTGGGCCCCTAGCCCCCCCCCCCCGCCCCCTTGGTGCGCCCATGTAATAATTCAAAATAACTGAAAAAACTAAAAAAAAGTTAAAAAAAAAACAAAATAAACAAAAACAATACCTACTTTTTTGAAGAATACATGGTCCCTTTTATTTCAGATTTTCTCGCTTTAGTTTAATATTTTTAAGAAAAACGCATTTTTCCCATATGCACAAAGGATCTGTTCTTAAAACTGATTAATTTTGAGACTAAAGCTCTTGTCGTTTTTGTAAAATTTACGTTTTTGTTAACATTACGGCTTATGGGAAATCGGTTTGTTTGTCCTATGGAAGACATCTTGGATTTGATCATATGTTTTGTTAGACAGCCCTATTAGGAACCACCACACTGACAATCAAAACTAAGGTTATAAATAACACAAACAATCCCGTGGAACTTAAGTTCACCCGTAAAAGTGATACCTCCCCTCACGGCCGTCCAGAATAGCGTTTTGAGATTTAGTGAGCCCTCACCTTACCTCACTTTACCTCATGGACAGTCAAGAATAAACGTCCAGAGTCCTCTTTTAGAACTGAATTTAACAATTTGAAATTTATCTGGGCTAAAGAAACGACAAAATATTTATCTATGTAACAAATATTTTGGAATCTGAATCCCAACGGTACTAAAAGCAGTGACCGTGTTTTAACCTGAAAGATGCACTGACTTCTTTCATTCATTCATTTTTCCAATTATTTTGAACTCCAACACGCGGCACTGTACGGATTTTTAGAAACCTTTTCTAGTTGAATGCAAACATCTTACAAATGTCTTTTGTATCGTTCGACGGTTTATACTTTTTTTTTTTTTTTTTTTTTTACGGTTAAGCGCACTTGCAAGGAGGTCCCTATCACGCTCGAGAAGCGGCCAGTGCGCGGAAATGTTGGTGTGTGTTGGTTTTAAAACGGTTCAGGTTGTAACCTGCAGGGAAAACTGCCGCAGGGAGTTTATTCCACAGCGATGCTGTTCTCCAGAGATATGAATTCTGATATAATGAGGTTCTTGGTGCCTCTATTTTGACAGTAAATTGATGGTTACCGTCTGTTTGACGTGTTCGCCTAGTAGGTGCTACTCCCGGGGGGATCATACGTGCCAACTCTTCAGAGCATTTTCCGTGATAATACCTGTAGAAGAGAGATAGATCGCCCACAGTTCTTCGATGTTCGAGACTATCCAAACTACGGGTAAGTGCGGGGTCATTGATCAGCCTGATAGCTCGTTTTTGCACGGTGTTCAAAAGCATTAAGGTATGTTTGGGGGCCGCACTCCATATATGTGAGCAGTACTCCATAGTTGGTCGAATCTCGGCTTTGTAGAGTGTCAGCAGTTGGCTTGGTGTATACAGATGTCTTGTACGAAATAGCACCCCAAGCTTTTGGGACGCCCTTTTAGCTATATCTGCCACGTGACTGTGCCAAGACATGTTGGTCTCTGCAGTGACTCCTAAGATGTTCAACTGGCTCTGCAATGTGACAGCACTTCCAGATAGCATGATGTTTGGCTCACCGGTGCTGGTCTTTTTTGAAAACAGGGCTGCTTGGGTTTTCTGCGCGTTGAACTGTACAAGGTTTTTGTTGCCCCAGTCCTCTATTATCTCCAGGTCGTTATTTATCTGCGATATTTGAGTTTGTCTAAGATGATGGAATTCACGTGCGGATAGACACTGAGTGGGTGGTATGACTGAGGAGACTACATTGCCATCATCTGCAAAGCAATAAAGTGGATTTACTGTTTTATCTATGAGGTTATTTATGTAAATCAGAAAAAGTGTTGGCGAAAGGATTGCTCCCTGTGGCACACCAGCATTTATTTGGTAAGAGTTGGAGTTCCAGCCATCCAGTGCAACATAAATGGATCTATCCTTAAGGTAACTTTCAAACCAAGTGCAAAGTTTCGGCGACAATCCCATTGCTTTAAGCTTGTTGAGCAGATTTTCATGCCAGACTTTATCGAATGCTTTTGGTATATCTAAGGCAATTGTTCTTGTTTCGCCCCGTAACTCAATCGCTTTTTGCCATAGATGAGTAACGTATGTAAGTAAATCGCCAGTTGACCTATATTTTCGAAATCCGTATTGCTTGTCGTTGATAAGTTTGTACTTTTCCAAGTACTTGGTTAGGTGATTGTTCACAACTCTTTCCATTACTTTTGATATCACCGGAAGTAGAGCAATTGGTCTATAGTTTAACGGATCTGTCTTTTTTCTTTTCTTTGGAATAGGTTGTACTGCGGCAGACTTCCATGATGATGGATATACTCCTTGCCTGTAAGATAAATTGAATAATTTAGCGAAAGTTGGGGTGAGTTCGTTAGCACAATTTTTGAGTAAGGGATTTTCGTATTTCTCTGTGACAAAAGAGTACCTCTGGCATACTGTGGGAAACCCTTTCAATGAACGGTGGAGTTTTTCCATTTGGCACTGTTAGGTTTGAGTTGGAGGAAAAGATTTTGGCCAGCATATTGGCTTTTTCCTCTGATGTTGTGGCTGAGTGAGTATTTTTATCTGTAAGTGGTGGTATGGATGACTTGGTGAAGTTTGATCCAACGGCTTTTGCAAGAGACCAAAAGGACCTAGAACTACTTGGACAATTCAGCAACCTGTTTTTTATTCTTTGATTGTATGTTTCTTTGGCGGCGTCAATAATAATTTTGCAACTATTTCTGGCTTCTATAAATTCTGTGTGGTTTTGAGCGGTTTGTTGTCGTTTCCAAAGGTTATATGCTCTGTGTTTTTTCTGTACAGCCGTTTGACACTGGCTGTTGAACTAAGGTTTTGCATTAGCTCTGCGTTTTATTGTATGTGGGATATATGCATCCATTCCAGATAAGATTACTTTTGTTATTTCATTACAGCAAATAGTGGGATCAGCTGTTTTAAAGCAAACTTCTTGCCATGGAAAATCCAGGTAAAACTGTTTAAGGTCATTCCATTTTGCAGATTTATAGTGCCACATTTTACGAGGAAGTGATTGTTGGCTTGGCGGTATGAACATTTCGCACTTTGTTCTTATAAGTTTATGATCGGATGAACCAAGTGGGGGATCTACTTGAATTGTGTACAAGTCAGGATTTGTAGTTAGGAACAAGTCTAAAAGCGCTGCAAATTCACCCCTTTCTGAGATACGGGTAGGTTCATCGACAAGCTGCGTTAGACCACAACTTATGGCAAAAGCTTCTGCTTCCCTGCCTTCATTATCTGTTTTGTTGTGGTGTTTTAGCCAGGGTATATTGTGGACGTTGAAATCGCCTAAAAAAACAATTTCCGCATGTGGATAGTTAGACTGTATATTATCACAGTTTTCGGATAATCTCGCAAAAAAGTTTTGATACTCGGTGTTACTTGGCGGTCGGTAGAGGCAGCAAATGAACTTGGTCGATGACTTTGAGGTGAATTTCAGCCATATGATATCGAGGTTCGCTGGTTCTAGCTTCTCCTCTCGATGACATGAAAGGTCATTTTTAATGTACACACAGATCCCAAAATTATGTCGAAATCGGTGGTGTAGGTCATAGCCGGGATAAAGATAGTTCACAATAGGTGTTGCAGAACTGATTTTAGTTTCAGTGAGAACAAGGATGTCAGGTCTTTGTTCTTCAAGATGTTGGTGAACTGAATTCATGTTGGTACTTAATCCTCTTATATTGCTAAAATCAATTCTGAGTTGAGTTTTTGGTCTTCTTTTAATATCTTTGCATGAAGGACCCCCAGGATCACCCGACGCCCGGAGATCCGAGTGGTCGGGTATTTTACCTCCGGAATATTTTGATCCTGGAAGCGCCATCATACTATCTGTTACTCATTGTTGGAACCGGACTGCCAGCGCAGTAGCGGAACGTGGTGATACCACTTAGCGCTACTCACTTCTGGCATGGTGGTATCTCACCGGTCGACGCCCAATGAGTAAAAAGCGTCTACCACCTACCCTAGTTACGATCGTGCTACAAATTTCTCCCTATATTTTTCATTTTTTATACTGGGACTTTCCGTCCATAGCTAGGATCAATCGCTTAGTCTTTTTAGCCAAATTTTTGCCAAGATACGCCTTGTTGGGGCGATACATAAAAATCCATATACCTCAAATGTACAATACCTTTGGTATATAATATATTATCTAATATTTTGCGGTTTTTTTTTACAATGCTGAGTTTTTCCTTTAAACATCTGGCAAACCTATTAAAGAGACCATTTTCACCACGCATTTACAATTACCTCAAAAATTTTTCAAGAATAATAATTGGTCGAGTTCGAGTGTGAAATAACAAAGATAAATGAATAAATATACCAACTGCTTGACAAAAAAAGAAAGACCGGACGTTCTGCAAAACAATGCCATTTTTCGCTTCACTTTTAATCAATTTTAAATGAAGTAGTCTGCATTGCATGTTGTCTCCAACTTGGCGGAAAGGCAAATGCGAAGTTGATTTATCTCATACTTTTGTATTAAATATGCAAAAAAGGAACAACTTAATCTCGGTAAATTTAATTTATGTTTGGTAGAACATTCTATGTGAAAACCTTTTCTACTTTTTTTGACTTAACGGTTAACCATATTTCTTTTGCAACACTAAAACTAGAGAATAAAGCATCTGCAGTTTAGAACAAGGGCCAACCACCAGGATAGTATGGCAAACAAAGTGATTTCAACAGCCCTAATTAGGGAACAAGAGTTGGAAGCAACGGTGTACAGCTGAAAGCTATAAAATATTATCCTCCCGGAGAGGAAGGACTGGTTGGAGTAGAACTGGACCAATTTTTCAAATAACGATAGCTCCTGGTATACCGACGGATCGAAAATGCCATCAGGCAATGGATCTGAAGTTGTTAGTATCCAAAAAGAAGTCGAGATTAAACATAGTCAAGCCCAACTCGTAGCCATTAAACTGTATGCCCGGTGGAGTACCGACCACGAATGGACCAACAGGACAATAAAAATTTTCTCCGATAGTCAAGCAGCCTTGAGAGCGCTTGATTTCTATACTGTCTCATCGAGAATTGTAAGGGGCTGCAGGGATTCGCTGAGTGCACTTAGTTCATTTTGGGCACGAGGGAAATGAGGCCGCAAACCAAGCAGCGAGGAAAGCAGCATCTTCCGAATTTTTCGGCCCCCAACCAGACCTCATACAATGCTGCTAAATTAACCATATTGAAATGGATGGAGAACAGCTTCCAACACTACTGGATAAATATACCAGAACTGGCTTACTCTAAAGAGTTCATTAAAGGACCTTGTCAAAAGATAGCTTGGAAAATCATTGGACTTATCAGACAGGAGATTTGTATCATGCGCAGAATGGAAATAACAGAAGAGACCGAATGTAGACTCTGTATAGAGGATGACGAAACAGTTAGACATGTACTGTGCGATTGTCCGTCTATTCCACGTTTACGTCAAAACACTTCCGGTAAACCTCAGATTGATTTAGAAGATCTGAACCGGGTCTCACCCAAACTGATAGCTAACCTTTTTGGAGGATTAGGAATACAGTGGTGAGAAACCACTCAAAAGTGAGCCACAATAGTCCCAGTAGTGGTCGCAGTGGAAGGTCTGCAAGGCTCAATCACATATGAATCATCATCTTCAGTTTAAAAATTTAGTTTGGGTCCCTTTCTTTTTTATTTGCTATTTACAAAAGTGTATTGTGTATTGTATTGTAAAGTGAGTAAGGTGTCAATTCAATTCAACCAATTTAAAAATATTTTTGAACCTTGAGTTTTTTGATGATGGTGAGTTTTTGTGTAGTTATTCTCCGACTAATAAAAAGTAAAAATGCAAATTTTTAAATTTTGCGGGTTCATATTTTTTGAGTTATGCGTTTAGAAAAATAAAAATTTTGACCCATTTTTAGCCTGCATCGGTTTCTTTAAACTTCTAAAATTTTTAAACCGTTTAAGATAATTAGCTGAAACTTGCTATCTGTAGATCACGATTCACAAGCCAAAATTTGGTGTATTGATAGCCTCATTTCCTCAAAAAAAGGACAAAGGGTCTATACCAAAATTATATTTTTGATGAAATCTCAAAAACGGATTTTTTGTTTTTCTTAATTTTTATAAACTTTTTTCTTAGACTAAAAGAGTGTGCTAAATTTTACCTTGGGATAATAATGGGAGCATAGTTAAAAAAATTATTTATATCTTGATTCATATATTGTTTGATATTTTTATTACTATAAAAATTAATATCTAAAGTGCACATATTGTTATGAGCCATCTTATTTATGTAGCATTTATATTATAAAAACGTGGACACCATGAGCATCTGGCTTCGCTACGTAAATTGGTTGGTATTTTCTACTTAATGTTGCAACCCTATAACCTATGATGACTAAAATCATCCCACGATAGTGAGAAATTCCAGAAATGTGACAGAGTGGATGTGTAATCTTAACTTGGGCGTCGAAATAAGTAAGTGAAAATGATCAAAAACTTTTGAAATAGTATAATTTCGGTCACGGCTAATTTATAGGTAAAATATTAAAGTAGAGGAATTGTTATGTCTTATGGCATTATGTTCTGGGGAGCAGGTTCGGATGCCGAGTCAGTCTTTAAAGCACAAAAGAGAGTTATAAGGACAATGCTAAAACTTCACCCAAGAACCTCTTGCAGACCATATTTTAAAAAACTAAATATTTTAACTGCTCCTTCCCTTTATTTTAAAACCTTAGTAACATTTGTTAAAAAACACGAAGATCTGTTTCTTACAAATAGAGAAAATGCTCTAGAAACTGCCATGGTCACAAGAAATAGAGACGATCTCGCTATCCCCACCCATAATACCAGTTTTTACGAAAAGGGCCCTTACTACCGTGCAGTTAAAGCTTACCACATGCTTCCCAAGTCAATCAGGGATATTGAAGGTAGAGTGCGCTTCAAGAAAGAGGTAAATAATTTTGCTCTGGAAAAACAATTTTACTCCTTCAATTTCCTCTCTTAATGTAGGTAGTAAAAAAACCAAAAACTATGTACCTAGTTTGTTTATATTAATTTGTTTGTACCTATACTTTTAATTTGTTTTTACTGTTCATTTCTTTTTCTTTCTATCATATTTGTATTTACATTTTTTTAGATATCTAAGATATTATTTTAGACGTTGCTTTTGCATTTGTAATAATGATCTGATGGCAATAAAGAAACTAAACTAAACTAAACTAAACTGTCAAATAGTTATATTTAAGGTACAATAAAATAATTTTGAACATTATCAATTTACAAAAATAAATTTTTAAATGGGAACCCACTGTCATTCCATGATAAAATTTGGCTTACATGTAAATAAATAGTCTAGAAAACAAATATAAAAAAATTGAACAAAATAAAAAATTCGTTTTTAAACTGCATGAAAAAAAAATTTTGTGGTGAGACCCCTGTATTTTTTTACAAGAAGGATGCCACTAAGCATACCATAATTAGGCTTGTAGACCTATAAGATTACACAGCAACTTTTACGTCGATATGCCCAAGACTTTGTGAATAACAAGGATTTAAAGAAATCAAGTCAGTGCTAAAAAAGACGATATTAAGCATTAAAAAAAATTAATAACTCAAAAACTAGACTGCAACTACTTCTTTCTACTTAGTAAAGAATTTGACCAAAAATTATGAAAATCAAAAGTGACAAGGTCCAAACCATTGGTCGATTTGATATGGACTTACCCCAATGGCATACTTTTTGTATCCAACCGAAAAAACCTACATTTTACCACAAAAATCTACTAAATAAAAACAAAACGTACTTATAGGTCTCACATATCGTCGTTGATCTTACAAACTGACGTATCTAAAAAAAATGCAGTTTTGTGTAAGACCATAATACTACCTTATTTGTGTCGTTCTTTCATCTCACAATGTGTCGTAACGTAAAAATCCTTTAAATAGCACAAAAATCATTAGATATAAGAACATTTTTAGTGCTATAAATCCAATATAAACTTTCCCTAAAACTTGAAATTGCTCTCTTGTAAAATTACAATAAATGAGTTACGTCAGTTTGTAAGATCAACGACGATATATGCCTCGGTTTCATTTGTGCGGGCCACGGCCGAACGAATTTGTTGCCAAACCAACGAATTTGTTGTAAAATAGTGAATTATTCAACGAAAATTCCATTTATTGTAGACGTCTAAAGAACTTGTTGTTCGCTGCAAATGCCCGAAAAAAGCTTACTTCAGATGGCTTTTATTTTAAATTTTATGGCGGTTCGGTTTTTATATTGTGTTTTTTATTTTATATTGAAGAATGCAATTGTTTTGAACGATATTCTGCAAGCAAAATCAAACGTATCGATCAGGATCGCTTTAATAAAAACAAAAAAAAAATTGATAAAAAGGCACAATGCCATTTTAAACCTATGTACAGTGTGCCATATTAAACCAAAATCCATATACATATTTATATTTAAAAACTAAAATACTCGTTCTAACTTAAAAATGCAAAACAAAATGTACTTAACATGTGCATTTAATAAGTAAAGTAAGAACAATTACACATTGTTAATTTCGGTACAATTTTGATGATATGAATTTCCTTTCTATATATCGTACAAGGGTTATCTTTTAAAATTGGCATATACAGCTGAAATAAAACAGTAGATAACTTTTAAAGCGTTTATTGTTTCTCGAAGTATTCTCCACAAAAATTAATGGACTTTTGCATGCGCTCAACCCAGTTATCATGCATTCTTAAAGGCGTTGACTGCTTCCTCTGGCAACTGAGATCTTTGACCACTCAGTCCATTCTTGATTTTCGGAAAAGTATTAAAATCGTTGGGACTTAGGTCAGGACTGCATGGAGGATAGTCCAACAATTCGACGTTTTCTTGAGCTAGAAATTTAATGTTTTTTTTTGTGTTTTGTGTGAACCTGCATTGTGTTGGTGCAGAACGATTCGTCGTTCGGGGTTCGTTTTTCGAAGCTCAGCGATGACTTTCGGTAAACAAATGGTGATGTGCCAATCAATAACATTCCTTTCATCTTTGTTCTCATCTTTTGTATTTGAAACAAATTTCGCGACCATCTTTTTGGATAAACTTTGTGAACACCTAAATAGACACCCAGTTAGAAATTTAATGTTTTTTTGTGTTTTGTGCGAACCTGCATTGTGTTGTTGGAGGACGATTCGTCGTTCCGGGTTCGTTTTTTGAAGATCAGCGATGACTTTCGGTAAACAAATGGTGATGTGCCAATCAGTAACATTCCTTTCATCTTTGTTCTCATCTTTTGTCTTTGAGACAAATTTCGCGACCATCTTTTTGGATAAACTTTGTGAACACCTAAATAGACACCACACGCACACACACTTTTGTTAGCTTTTCTTCATCTTGGAACCCCAAGCAGACGACTGACATTTATTTTCGGGTTCATATAAGCACGGATCTTAGGTGATCCGTGATATAAGTAAATCCACGATTCATCACCACTGACAATGCTGTGCGCGTTTTTTTAGTTTCCTGCGATATAGAGTGAAACTGACCCTAGTTTCTTTTTGTTCTTCGGTTAACAGATGCGGTATATAGCGAGAAACTAATTTTCTTACTCCTAATTCTTGACGCAAAATTTTTTGAATTGAGGGCTTTGAAATCTTAAGTCTTAGTCTAACGATAAGTCACATGTCGTTCTTCCGTGATGAGCATGCGCACAGCATCGATGTTTTCCCCCGTTTTTGGTACACCTGGCCTTGGATCGTTGCTAAGGCTAATCCGTCTATGCTTAAATTCTACAAGATAATTTCATTGGAACATTGTAAAAAACATAGCCCGAAAATGTTCTCAGCTTGATTCCACTTTTCGACTAATTTGCAAACTTAAAAAATTCACTGTAGCTTTAAGTAATGACATTCGATCAGTATCGCCCTCTATGTTCCTATAAGCAAACTATAAAAGACAGCCCTCGCATTTGCTTTACTTCGGCCTAATTATCACAACATATAACCAGACCAAAAAAGCGCGCGTAATCGGGAATATAAGTGACGTGCCATTTTATCCTAGTGTGCCATATTATATCAGTTTCCCATATCTTTAAAATAAGAACCAAACCGAGGAAACCATGTCAAAAATTATCACCAAATCACACAAATCACACGCTTTGACCAATAGTAAACTCTGAGCGGTCGCGTGTTGTGCGAAATGACTTGCCTCGACAAATGGCATAGTCGCCCGCTATTTAGAGTTAGTGAATTTTACGCAGTTGAAGTGAAATCGGTTTTCCTGCCCGTACCGACTGAACGTTTCTTAGTCAAATCGTAGGAGAAGCTTGCGCAATGGACGTCTTTCCGCATAGCACGTGACAAGTCGGAGCTAATTTAAAGCTTGCCAATGGCCAAAGCATGTGACTATGACTATCACATCGTTTAAGACCCTGAATACCCTGTGCGTTTCAAATCCTTAATTTTGTTAAACACTCTCTTGTCGTTACTTTTCACCTCTGTGACTTTTGACATCTTCAATTGTCGTTTGGGATTTTAATTTTACATCAATTTTAAAAAGAGTTTATATTTTATTTATTTTCTTTTTTCTGTTATAATATTCTTGCAAACTAATAATTATTAACAATTCACGCATAAATAAATTAGTAAAAAACTTATTTATTTATGTGAATATACTGTGGACCAAGTAGACGCCTCCATGTTTTACTTATGACCATTTGATTGATCGACATTTCTCATACGGTCAGTTTTTCCATCAATACTTTCAGAATTCCAAAAATTACATTAATCATTCATCAAATAACTGATATTCCGCCAGTTCTTGCCCTTACAAACTGACAGAATTCCAAAAGACGTCAGTAAATCTGATTGTGTTGGGGTCACTTTTAAGGAGACATATATCCAAGTTTATTAAGTGTTTACGTTTATTAGCTTTGCAGGTCAACCCAAAAAGTACACAGGGTGAGCCGCAGGCCGTGGAAAATACTCAACATGTAAATATTTTTTTCCGACATAAATACTTATAAACGTATTTTGCATGTCATAAAGGTATTTAATTAACAGCCAAAAAAATGACAACTATCTGAAAACCAATAGGTTATATTATAGGTGGCTATTTCAATATTTTCGTTTCTCAGCCCCGGTATATACCGGGTGGGCCAAAAAAAACCGGACAATTTTCTTATCATTATAACTTTTTCGTCCACCATCTCAAAATTCAAGATGGCAGACGAAATTAAAATGTACCCTGCAGAGATGCTCGTTTATTTTCATGTTGCGATCATGTCTTAATTATTTTTTTAAATTAGTAAAAAAGCTGCATTCTTGCCACGTACAAAAAGGTATGAATTAGCAAATCGGTTCAGTGTTCTTAAAAAAATATTTTTGTTTCAACCATTGTGTTGCATATTATACGATTGCCTTGCCAATCGTGTCTGCATTTATTTCCTTATAAATTCATTACTACTGAACCGATTTTAATGAAATAAAAACCGTTCTGGTGAGAATTGATCGCCCTTTAAATATCATGGTCGCAGTTTATCGCCATCTTAGAATTTTAGATGGCGGACAGAATCATATTTAATTCTTCAAAATGGCGTGTTTATTCTTAGTTTCCGCAAATATTTTAGTTTTTTGATTTATAGAAAAGCACTACTTTTCTCCCACACAACGAGGTACAAATTAGTAAAATCGGTGGGGCGGTTTTCAGAAAATCTGTTTTTGTTTCAGCCATTGTTTTACAGATTATAGATTGCATTGGCAATCCTGTCTGCATTAATTTCCTTATAAATTCGTTATTACTAAACCAATTTTAGTAAAATAAAAAAAATCATTTTAAGAATTGATTGCTCTTTAGAGACTATAATCGAAATTTGCCACCATCTTAGAATTTAAGATGTCGGATAGAATCATACTTGATTCTTCAAAATGGCGTGCTTATTCTTGTTTTCCGAAAATGTTTTAGTCTTTTTTTTAATTTATAGAAAAACATTACTTTTCTCCTGCATAAAGAAATAAAAATTAATTAAGTGCTTTTCTATAAATTAAAAAAAAAACTAAATTTTTTTAAAATAAGAATAAACGGGCCTCTTTGAAGCGTCAAACATGATTATTTCCGACATCCTAACTCCTAAGATGGCGGCAAATTTCGATTTTAAACTGTAAAGAAGAATCAATTCTCACTATAATTTTTTTTTATTTCACTAAGATCGGTTCCGTAATAATGAGTTTATAAAGAAATGAATGCAGACAGGATTGGCAATGCAATCGTATAATCTGTAAAACAATGGTTGAAACAAATATAGATTTTTGGAGAACCATGAAACCGATTTTACTAATTTATACCTTGTTGTACGGGGGAAAAGTAGTGCTTTTTTATTTAAAAAAAAAACTAAAGCATTTTCAGAAAATAAGACTAAACACGCCATTTTGAAGAATCAATTATGATTCTGTCCACCATCCTAAATTTTAAGATGTTAATAAATTTTGGTCATGATCTTTAAAAAGCAATCAATTCTCACAGGATGTTTTTTATTTCATCAAAATCGGTTCAGTAGTAATGAATTTATAAGGAAATAAATGCAGACATGATTAGCAAGGCAATCGTATAATATTCAAAACAATGGTTAAAACAAAAATATTTTTTTTTTGGAACCACCAACCCGATTTTGCTAATTTATACCTTGTTGTGCGTAGCAAGAACGCTGCTTTTCTAGTGATTTGAAAAAAAAATATTAAGACATGTTCGCAACACAAGAATAAACGAGCATCTTTGAAGGGTACATGTTTATTTCGTCCGCCATGCTGGATTTTGAAATGGCGGACAAAAAAATTTATTTATTTAAAACTCTAATTAATTATCTGCCAAGTGCAGTTTGTCCCATTAAAATCGATGGTATAGTTCAAAAGTTATAATGAAAAAATAATTGTCCAGTTTTTTTTGGCCCACCCGGTACATATATTTAATATACCTAAAAGTGAATTCTATAAACTAGTCCTAACTTTAACAACAAATTATAAAGATAAATACAAGTACTTAAAAATGGAATAGCACTCCCTTACTTCTCGCGGACTTTTTGCCACAAACCGCCCATGTTTTACGTAAATTATTTCCCATTTTTTACAGAAAAATACATAGTTTTGCACAACAAACGCAAAACACTGAAAAATGTAAACAAACAACAAATATGGCGTCAACTCCCGCAGCAGCTGTGTGTGTCTACCTGACAAAAAATTGTTTAAAATTGTTTCCAAAGCAAGCTCTGAGGGCTTCCCTTTTTGATTTTTTGAACATATATTTAGGCTCTAATGTATTTGGTATACCCTATATAGAAAAAAATTAAATATATAAAATATCAAGTAAAACACCATTCATAATCAACTCGCGGATAAAAATAAACTTTGATAAAGAAGGCATGAAATTTACAATTATTACAATAAACTTCAGGATCATATAATCATTTATAAAAATTTTGATCTAAGAAAGATAATTTAGATATCTAATATTAAACATACACAATAAATAAAAATAACTGCTAGTGTCCCATAGCCGGCACGAAATTTTGACTTGTAGTGGAATTACAAGATTTTTGCGTGCCGGCAACAAATTTTATTTTAAATAATTTGATTAAAATCTTTCTGCTTAACACAAAACAACTTCTAAATTTGCACATAAATAACTGTGGCACTGATGTAGATTTGTGGGTTAAGCGTCTTTTGAAAAAATAAGAGAGTGAAGAGATCTAATTCAGGACGATTTTAATTAAAGAAAATAATAGCTGGCTGAACGTGGCTCTCTTGCCAGACTAGTGGAGTTAGAGCCAGTGAACTCAATAATAATGAACTGCAAAAGCTTAGAGTCCTGTGATGATTTCTGAGTTTAACATCCAGACCACGATGTCAAAGACAGATTGAGGGAAACCTTATATCTTCCCAGTCAGCTTTATCTATTGCATAATAGTTATTTACGAGGGTAAATCACATATAGGCCATTTTTTATATTGGCAGTGTGTCACGTACGGACAAAAATTAAATGTTCGAGCGCAAATGCCACGTAATAAATACACATATAGGAGGTAGGCAAAGTTCTGAAATATGGAAATTGATTTCTACGGTAAAAAACCCAAAAAAAGAAAAAGTAAACGTTCAGATCATCAAACCAATACAATGGATAGGACACTACAAGGGACTGTTGTACGAAACGAGACCCGAATCTATATCAGTCTCTTCGAGAAGGGACACAGAAGTACATGGAGAGGAAGTAATCATCGAAAAAGAAATGATAAAGAATAGTATTGAAAAACTAAAATCCAAAAAAGCTGGCCGACCTGGGGAAATATATCTACGCTGAAATAATCAAATAAGAATCAGAGAAATTACTAGAAAATCTCACATATATTATTAATCAATGCATAAACGGACATCCACTACCTGATGATTGGAGAATTGCATTCATATTCACAATACTTAAAAAAGAAAACAAGCTGTACTGCAACAATTACAGAGGAATTTCAGTAACCAGTACTCTAACTAGATTGTACGGTAGGATTCTTAGAGATTTAATAGAGCGTGATTTTCATGAACAAAAAGAAGAAGACTAAAGTAGGATTCGTGCAGGCAGATCTTGTAGTGATAATATTTTTTGTCTTAAACATGTAATTGAGAAATAGAGTGCCAGAAATATAGATTCATGTTGCCTTTATGGACCTACAAAAAGAATATGTTACAGTGCCAGTAGAAAAATTATGGACAGAAGAATTCCTGGTAACGAAATGCTTGAGAGCTTGAGACACGGATGTTGTATCACTCCACATTTTAAAATATATATTGCAGTAGCTTTAAAAAACTGGAAGCGTAAAATACAGGGCATGGAAATAAAATTTAACAACCGATTTACCATATCCACACTAAAGTTTGCTGACGACCAAGTAATTGTAGCTAATAATAAAGAAGACAGAGTATATGATGATAAAGTTAACGGAAGAATACAAAAAGTAGGGGTTAACAGTAAACATGGACAAGATTCAGTACTTATGTATTGGAACCGAATCAAGTGAGTTAGACTGACGATGGACAAACCATATCTCCACGCAAAGAGTATATATACTTGGGTGTCACATTTAATAAGACAGGAACAGAGTGTAGAGAACTGGAAAGAAATTCTCAAAAGGTTCATTATTGTAGCAAATAAAATTTCCTTTAAAATGCTGTACAAGTAAGTCGGATTAGTTTCATGGTTATAAATTCAGAGGCGCCCGTAAATTTAACCAATTTTAAAAAATCACAAATTAAAATATTTTTGTTACAAGTTTTATCTAATTTTTTCAAAAACTGAGCCTAATTTAAAAACAAGCTGTGATGCACTTTATTGACAGTGAAATTCTCTTTTTAACGGTGTATAACTCGATGTGGTTTGACTTACAACGAACCCTCCAGCGACGTCCGTAAATGGGGCTATTTAATTAATTTTTTTAAAAATTATGTTTTGCACAGGTTTTATTTGATTTTCTGAAAACCATACCCTTTATCAAAAAAATTGTTTATTACTTCATTGTAGATAATAAAATTTCCTTTTAAACGTTGTGTAACCTGGTAAAAAATCCAGTCCGACTTCCTTGTACAGCATTTTAACGGAAATTTCATTTGCTACAATAATTTATAACACATTTTATTCTATAAACCTTGGTTTAAAAAAAAATCGAATAAATCATGGAAAAAACATGGATATTTTTTTGATTTTTTAAATTACTTCAATTAACGGACGCCGCTGAAGTGTTTATAAATAGTTGACCCCCATCGAGTTGTACCTGTTTCAAAACGAAATTTCATTGTCTACAATAAAGTATATTACACATTTTTCTCTTAGAAGCGCATTTTTTGAGAAAATTTGAGAAAACCTAAATATGTTAGATTTTGGGGGGTCTGGGGGGGTTTTTGAAGAGAGGTTAGTTTAAGGAGGTGTTTGACCCCTAAGCTCTCTTACCTTTTTGTACGTCACTAAATTTACACAAAAAAATAAAAATAAATAAAAAACGTGCAGTTTAAAGCACTAAATTAAAAAAAATTATTATTTTCAACTACAACTTACTTACTTTAAGTTAAAAGTTACTCCCACTCCATTACAATACTTAAAAATACATTTAAAGAATGGATTTTGTAGCTGATAAACTTATCTACAAGATATGTTCTTAGAACTTTTACCCTAGAACAAAATATTTCGGAGTTTATGCCGTCTAAAATGGAAAAATATCTGAAAATTTGCCCAAGCACGTGATTTTAGTCATTTTTGGAAATTACCTAGCTCCGCTACTACTGCTCGCAGAACAACCGTAGTACCACCCAATTGTAGATAATTATATCCTCTAAAAAATTTCAAATAACTTTTTTGCGATTTAGTGTACTGGAACGAAGTTACAGGCAAAAAACTACAAAAAGTGCCAATTTTTTATAGTTTTTTCAAGATGGCGGAGGAAGCACAGGGGTGCGGGTGACGAAAACTCAGATTTTTAACTACCCTTTCGACCTTAATAACATATCCAAAATTCAGAACTACCGGACCTTTTGTAGGGTAAAACTCCTCTATTCATTGTACTAAACATTTTATCTGCGAACCAAATTTTTGGTCTTTAATGTATTTAAAATAGTTTTAATTTAATTTTATGACCTTACACAAAAATTGCACTGACTGTAATGAGTATATCACTAGTGCGACAATACAACTTATTGCTTACATTTTATAGTATGGGTGGTAGATAAAGCTTTTTATTTATGATTACAATTCGAGGCTAATCAAACGAATGGGCCATGATCGTCTGCTATCGTGACGTCTTAGAGTCATAGCTGTTAAACATCATTTGTGATGGTTTTGTTTCTCTCGTTCTATATCATTGCAAATGAGAGAGAAAGAGTGAGAGATACGATCGCTATACACATATAGAAAATAATTTTCCTATTTTGGAAAGTTATTTTCGGTACTTTATTTTGTAAAAATTTTTGGACAATTTTTATTTTATTATGGATTTGTAAGAGATACTTATGGTGTTCTTATGGTGTCCGGAGATAAAAATAGCACCAAGGTAACCCCTAGGCCTGGCATAAGAGGTGACTTAAGAAGCCTCGATCCATGGGTAAATAAGTAGTCTAATAACGGACGAGCATTGACCAGTTAATTGTTAATAGAAAAAAAATAAAACTGGTAACCTTTGGGATCACATCAGATAACATCTATAGTAAAGGGGATGGGTTAGTCTGGTGATTCTCTGAATGTATTCGGTGACCTGGCCATTCAGAAAATCACCACATGGGACAGGGTATATGGAGTGCCTATTTAGAGCTAGCAGCTAGTGCGGGCACATTGTGGCTCTCTGTAACCTGTTGATTTTGTCAAAAGGTTTATGACACATCAGTTGTCTAAGGCTACAACCATGGCATTATGTGTTACATCATGATGACTAAGTTTCTGGCCTAAAATATAATTTGAAGTCTACTGGGTTCTATATACTAGATAGTATTTAAATTATTATCTGAGTCGATCACAGTAGGACGTGCTGCAAAGCGCAGTGGCGTAGCGTGGGGGGGCCCGGGGGGTTTGTCGCCCCCCCCGACCCGAGGGTACTGGCGCCCCATGGGTGCCCGAAGCGCCCCTTTATGAAGTAGCAGGCAACTTGAGAGGGTGGCAAAGAAAAGTAAAGACATGATGACTTTTTTGTTTTTTTTTTGGTCGCAAGATTTTTCATGGGCGCCCTTTTTACCTGTCGGCCCTCCCCCGCCCCTTCAGGCACGCTACGCCGCTGGAAAAGCGGGCCCAAAACGGCGGCCTAAGTGCCAGGTTGGATCATATACGTAATACTCCTACGTATATGGGTTAGATCCTTTAAGGGTGCTAACCGCCACTACCGTACATTCATACATTCAAGAGCTCTTTAAATTGGTTAAGGAAAATCTATCCTACTTGAAAAACATTGATTTCCAGTTAAAAACTAAACCTAGATTTTTATGTGCATTAGCTACAAAAATTACTTTGTATTTTACGGATTTTTTTAAATTTCGATTCGTCTTAATAAAAGAAACATAACGAATTAAAGTATTTTTAAAATGTTACTCTGAAAAATTATTATTCTTCATATTTGAAGTATTTAATAATATTTTATTTTTATAAAAAATTGTAGGAATATCGGGGTGAAAAAAGTCCACTCAAATTTCATGAAAATCCATATTGCCTTTGAAAAAGATTGCAAAAAATACACTTAATTTCACGGGATTGAGGGACAATTCATAAAAAAACGTAAGGGCATCGACACGTAAGATATTATTGCATTGAATTCAATGGACGTATTCACACTATACCCTTTACGGTGCCTTTTGGTGTAACGTGAATGCCTCCATTGCTTTTGTTTTCAATGTGTAGATAACGGTCCGGTGATGGGATAGTCACATGACGGTATCGGTACGTATATAACAGAGATTATGGAACAACTAGAGATTGTAGACTTCACAGCCAACCAAAATAAAGATTTCCATTGAAAAAGCGGAAAATTGCTTTAGAATACTTCCTTGTCAAATTGTTGTTATTTTTGTTGGAAAAATGTTTATCTACTCTAATAGAAAGAGTTACGTATTTACACCCTGAAGAGTTTTTGGGAGTTAGATTTTATTCCAAATTTAATTTAAAAAACTGGCAAAAACACAAATAAACAAAAAGAGCGGTTGACAAGAACTTCCTAAACCATAGAACGAAATGTTAATGGTTAATAAGGACGGGACGGCGGCCATTTTGGATTTGCCGCTTGAACTTTGGTCAAATCCAGTTATATTCAATAATCCGTGGTATAGTATGAATTATGCCCTAACGGTGGAAAAAAAAGCACAAATTTTGGAATTTTTTAAAACTGTAATATACATCAAAATTGAAAAAATTGAACCGACTCTACCCTGATATTCCACCAAATTTTTATAAAAATAAAATTATACTAAAGGCTTAAAACTTAAACTAGGAAAATAATTTTTTACGGTGACGGAACGGTGACATGACAGTACGGGTACGAATATTATAAATTGCCTCTGCGGTCTATATTTTTTTGTTGCCCTCAATCAAGAAAATGTTGCCATAAACCTTAAATCTAGAGATAGGCCAACGTGCGATTTAAGTGGAGCAGTAACAAGATAACAAGAGATCATATAATCTAGAGATCAATATACAAACAACAGTGAAAAAAATTTTGCTCAATCACTGCTGGACTGAGATAATGATCAAATAATTTCAAGGGGTTGAAAGGGGGTGGAGGGGGCATGACCGAGATCGGGGGAGGCCAACATATATTTTCGTAGTTAGGAGACATCCAAGTTTCAAAAAATATAGCTTGGCAACCATCATCACCTTGGTGCAGGCGAACCCCTTTTTTATTCCCTACGCCGGTCTACTATCTGAGTCGAACACAGTAGGTACGTGCTGCACAGTGGGCCCAGAACGGCGGCCTAAGTGCCAGGTTAGATCATATACGTAATATTCCTACGTATATGGGTTAGATCCTTTAAGAGTGCTAACCGCCATTACTGTACATTCATACATTTAAGAGTTCTTTAAATTGGTTAAGAAAAATCTATCCTACTTGAAAAACACTAATTTCCAGTTAAAAACTAAACCTAGATTTTTTATGTGCATTAGCTACAAAAACTACTTTGTATTTTACGGATTTCTTTAAATTTCGATTCTTCTTAATAAAAGAAACATAACGAATTAAAGTAATTTTAAAATGTTACCTTGAAAAATTATTATTGTTCATATTTTAAGTATTAAATAATATTTTATTTTTATTTAAATTTGTAGGAATATCGGGGTGAAAAAAGTCCACTCAAATTTCATGAAAATCCATATCCCGTGAAAAAGATCGCAAAAATCATACTTAATTTTACGGGATTGAGGAGCAATTCATAAAAAACGTACGGGCTTTGACACGTAAGATATTATTACATTGAAATCAATGAACGTATTCACACTATACCCTTTACAGTGTCTTTTGGTGTAGCGTGAATGCCTCCATTGCTTTTGCTTTCAATGTAAGAATGCTATACGTGTCGATAACGGTCTGGTGATGGGATAGTCACATGACGGTATCGGTACGTATATAACAGAGATTATGGAACAACTAGAGATTGTGGACTTCACAGCCAACCAAAATAAAGATTTCCATTAAAAAAGCGGAAAATTTTGTTGTATTTTTGTTTAAAAAATGTTTATCTACTCTAATAGAAAGAGTTACGTTTTTAGACCCTAAAGAGATTTTGGCAGTTAGATTTTATCCCAAATTTAATTAAAAAAACTGGCAAAAACACAAATAAACAAAAAGAGCGGTTGACAAGAACTTCCTAAATCAGAGAACGAAATGTCAATGGTTAATAAGGACGGGACGGCGGCCATTTTGGATTTGCCGTTTGAACTTTGGTCAAATCCAGGTATATTCAATAATCCGTGGTATAGTATGAATTATGCCCTAACGGTGGAAAAATGCACAATTTTTGGGATATTTTAAAACTGAAAAAATTGAACTGACACTACCCTGATATTCCACCAAATTTTTATAAAAATAAAATTATACTAAATGCTTAAAACTTAAACTAGGAAAATATTTTTTTACGGTGACGGGACGGTGACGTGACAGTAGTGGTACGAATATTATAAATTGCCTCTAAGGTCTATATTTTTTTATTGCCCTCAATCAAGAAAATGTTGCCATAAACCTTAAATCTAGAGATAGGCCAACGTGCGGTTTAAGTGGAGCAGTAAAAAGTCGTGACTGCTTCATTTGTGTTATGGTGACAAATAGCAGTAATTTTCTGGAGCAGTTTAACCAAGACATGTAAATGCTACACACCTATAACAAAATCGCAAGCCAGAAAATTGTTCCCTACGCTGCGCTGTGCTGTTGCATTACAGTTACTATAAGGGCGTTTGCAAAGCAATGGCGGCATGATTTGCTGCTTGTCCACTACATGGTATATAGTATCTGCGTTCGGTATTTGCATCTCAGACGCGACGGATTTTTGGTCATATGATTACAGATTAGTCTGAGCAAATTGGAATAAACGAACGATCCGGATCAAATCGATCAAATTTTTGTAAATGGTTATAACCTTAAATATAACCAAAAATATTATGTACATATTGCAACTCACGCCTAGCTATAATTTTGAAAAAATTTTCCTGTGATGTCGGAAATTTATATAATTTAACAATCAAACATTAAATAATTCGATTTCAGTCAAAGAAATTTATAGTAAATTATTTTTGTAAACAAAACAAATACACAAATTACGTCACAATCTCAGATTAATCTGTTTCGTCGATCAAAATGTACGGAGCAACCAGATTTACGTCAGACGAGTCTGAGCAGAATTACCGAACGATTCAGATCTACCTGCTCTAGATCTAGATGGAATTAACGAACGATTTCGATCAAAAATATTAATCCGACGTAAATACCTTGTCATGGACTGCGCCCTCTGGATGGCAACAATGCACTAAAAATATCGTTAGCGATATCGTGGTGTGTGCTACAAATTGTTTAATCCTAAAGGCGTTCAAAAGTCAGGCGACCCGAATTCGCGCGTTTTTTGACCACCAAATCGCAAGTTTATGCGGAACCGTCCTGCCGCGATGGTATTAAATATATTGCTGCATTTTTCAGCCAGTGGGCGACACTGATTTAATTGTATGACAAATTTGTGATTTTTGGCCATTGCGAAATGGTGTACGATTTATCGGGCGCAGCAAATCGTGCCGTTACCGTCCTGTGTGCAAACGCCCTAACTGGGGGTTCGGTCAGATCGCGCAGTGCCAGACTGTGACGAGATATCACTGCTATTTCATTTGCACTGAAGCATACCGTGACTAAGGCAGGTGAGGCACAGTGACAAAGCACAGTTCGTGAAATTGGAACCCACCTATACTCAAATCATATCCATTGTCAAAAAACTGATACCTTCCTCACTTCTTTGCGTATAAAATTGAGCACTATCAATCCCAAAACACATATTTTTCCCATGAAATATCTTGAACATTTTCACTTCTGTTCATAAAAAACGAGGACACGTATTTATAATTTGATAAAACGTGATACCCTTATATTATTCAATGTGTATAATTTATTTACAGAAAAAATGTTGCAGTGCCAGATACGTGTTAGGTATTTTAAACTGATGGTTAAACCACCAAAAAGGTGATCGCGTCGGGTCATATATTAAATAAGAAAAAAAATTAATAAAAAAAAACACTTAACTGCTAAATCTTCTAGTCGCAGTTGGGTACAAAATTAATAGATATACCTATAATGTACGACATGCTTTAACTTTTAGTTTTGATACAGCAAATTAAAGGATATTTGCAATGGGTGATCATGGGAATTTTATTTAATGTTAAGAAATATACCTTATAGCACCTTTTTGTCACAATCGGTGCAGCCGTTTAGCCTCTAGCGCAACATAAAGATACATATACATCTCCCAAGTGAAAAATGCTTCCCTTCGCCGCACATAGGAGTATTCGTATCATAAAACGGGACATAATTAATTGTTGCGTTTTTTGGCAATTTTTTTGAATGAAAGACAAAGTCTGATAATAATAAACTGTTTATAATAAAAAATATATCTTTGTTTGAAACTCGTAGACAATGATTGTGTAGAAATAAAATTTCGGACTTCCATTGTCTTTATTTATTTTAAATTTAAAATTGACAGTACGTGCAACAGAGAACGACAGAAGATAAGATTAACTCACCGAGAAAAACTTAAGAAACTACAGACACGTACTCAAGATAGAACAGACGCAACGACACCAAGCACTATAGTGAACATCTCCAAAAGGACTCTGAGCACCAACGAAGAATTGGTACTCAGTAAGGGACGTTCGCCATTGCACCGGCACAGACACCGACACTGGAAATTATTGCGGCAATAGAAACCGTTAGTCTACCTCAACCCGAAGCTGATGAGTTTCGCCATAAAGTAAGAACAACGTTGGAAAGAAAGAAACAACAAAAGACAAACATCACCAGTCAAGAACAACGGGCAATCAAGAACCTGCAGGCTGACAAATCAATCAAGATTCTACCGGCCGACAAAGGAAACGCGACGGTGATCATAGATGTCGAGATTTACGACAAAAAGATCCAAGAAGTTCTCGAGAATGGAGACTACAAGCAACCACCCAAAGATCCAACCACCACCATAGAAGGACGCATCTACAGGACTTTGAAGAAGTATGCTGAACATATCCCGGACGCTGTTAGATCCCGCCTGACTCCACACCACAGTAAGGCACCACATTTTTATGGATTACCAAAGATCCATAAGAAGGATATACCACTGCGACCAATCACCAGCTCCAGGGACTCACCGACCAGCACTTTGTCGAGGTTTTTGTTGGACATAATTAATTCAACCACTAAAGTCCGAATCTTTTGTCAAAACTCGGAACATTTTGTCGAGGTTTTAAAAGGTATTGAATTAGATCCCGGCGATAGATTTGTAAGTTTTGATGTAGAAAGTCTCTACACCAACGTGCCAATAAATGAGTCACTCAGTATCATCAAAAACAAATTACAAACTGATGATACACTTCTCGAGAGAACAACGCTATCGGTGGAGGGGGTGATGGATCTTTTGGAGCTCTGTCTCCGTAACTCTTACTTTTAGTGAAAGATAAGTTTTACGCGCAAAATGATGGACTCCCAATGGATTCATCTCTTTCGCCAGTGGTAGCAAACATCTACATGGAGTGGTTCGAGGACCATGCGATCAACACAGCAAGAGTCAAACCAAAACTATGGCTACGATACATGGATGACACATTTATTATATGGCCGGAAAATGAAGACGAACTACAGAATTTTCTACATCATTTAAACGGTATTCGACCAACAATCAAGTGCACCATGGAAATTAAAAAAGATTCAGCTTTACCTCTTTTGGATGTTCTTGTCAAACGATCAGACACACACGGGACAGTACCTAAATTTTAAGTCTAATCATCAGTTTGTATTTAAGAGCCATAAATATTTGTAGTAATAATGAAGAATTAACCACAGAAATTGACAACATTAAAAAGGACTTACAACAGAATGGTTATTCCGAGAAATTAATAAACTCAACGATATTTAAAATTAAAAACAAAGTAAATGTACCAAATTCTTAAAATAATAATCCGTTAGGTGTTATTAACATTCCATATGTTCAAGGGATTTTAGAAAACATAAGACGAATAGCTAAACATTATAATATCAAAACAGTATTTTCTTCGGGAAATTTGATAAGAAGTTTTGTAAATAAAACAAAACCAGACAATCCCTCAAATCCCGTGTGAGCGTGGTAAATCATATGTAGGTGAAACGAAACGCCCTTTTCAGGTTAGAGTAAATGAACATCTAACAAGTACCCAATTAGGGGATATTGAAAAATCCGGTTTAGCAGATCATGCATGGTCAAATGATCACAGGATTCAGTGGTCAGAAGCTAAAGTTTTACATAAGGAGTCGCATTGGCGAAAACGTTTATAATGCAGAATAAAGAAGTTTTCAGTCAACCAAGCACGGACATACCAAACATATGGAAACCACTCCTTAAGGAAAACAGGCGTCTTAGGATTAAAAAGGGGGCGGGCCGTCACACCTGACTGCACACCAAGTAGTATAAGTAGTAGCCTAAATACTAGATTGTTTAGTTTACACTTGATAACGGTTAGAGATACTTACTAACCGAAACGTCGTGTTTTAAAATAAATAAAGACAATGGAAGTCCGAAATACAGGGTGTTCCATGTCATGTCATGAATCAAACGGAGTGAGGTGATGGGTGTGTCAGGTGTGAATCTCCGGGAAAGGGGGAAAAGGGGGAAAATTCCCCTCCCAAATCCAAAACTACAAACATATATTCAGTTTTGACACACAGAACACCACCCTTCTGGTTCCTATGCATAATTTTTTTGAAGACTAGCCCTGGATATTCCCCCGCCCCAAATTAAATTTCTAGATCCGCCCCTGTTCATGTTGTTAATTTTTGATATGATATTGCTTGTTAAAATTATTGGTCACCGTTTGATACAATTTAATTTTATAGGCGAACACTGAATTTTTTGCTAAACGAAAACATGGTTAGAAAATTATTCATTGCATATAAGTAATGACAAATAATTTTAAGAAATAATTTTTATTGGAAGGCTACAACATTTATAAACGTGCACTAAAAAAAATATTAAATAAATATATTTTTTTAACTTTCAGTTGTTCCACAGTTTTATTAAATAACTTAAAAGTATCCATAATCAGATTTTTTAAGCTGGTTTTAAAAATCAAATAAAAAGAGAGTCATTTCATTTAAAAAAATGATGTTAAAACTATATGTAATATCTTAAATACTAAAAGTGACAAAAATTATTGCGCTAGTTGAATCTTTTGTTTAAAAAAACTATAAAAAATCACTTTACACCAATATGAAATTTTCATAAATAAAATAGTTATACTTAGGCCCCCTTTCCAAATGCAGACTTCTCAAAAGCCCCCCGTAGCTTCAAAACAGCTTGCAATATCAAGATGCGGTTTTCACTTTTATTCATCTTTTGAAAATTGAGGCTCGCGAGTGAGAGTAGGTTTAACTTCCTAGAAATACCTAAAACCCCCAAAAACTTCGAATATTTGACACCCTGATTTTTATTACTTTTTTATTTGTTACTGTACATTTTTGTACCAAAAAATTTTTATATGTAAAAAAATCATTTTTACACGCTTATTACTGCTTTGAATGCATATAACACGAAATGGCGGACGTTGGCGGACAATTTTTTGGTGACCCATGATTGACATAAGCCTAATGAAAGAAATATAGCTCGGCAAGGCCTGGCAGGCAACTAAAACGTTTTGATAAAGAAAAAATTAGGCAAATATAAATACACAAATAGGGCATTTTTAAATATATATATATATTAAAATTACCTTTTAAAATGTAGTACATGCCTTCTATTTCCATTTTCAATAATTGATTTTTCTGATATGAGCCACACAAAAATACAATAACAACACTAACTGACCCCAACAAAAAAGGTCGAAAACAAAGGCTTGTGTTTCCAAAATTCATTAAGTTTCGAATGACCTCACGACACGATACAAGTATACGGGGGTAGTTTTATAAGGGCGGCTTGTCAGATACGTTATTGGGCTAGAACAAAATGTGATTAGAAGGTGGTTTTGAGTATGTTGGTAATTTTTACTTTTAACCGGTTGTATTATACAGATATACCTCCGTGCGCCGTGCAGTAAAAATATGAATACAGTGAAACCTCCTATAAGCGGACACTCACGGTTTGGTCGATTTTGTCCGCTTATTGGAGGTGTCCGCTTATGGGAGGGAACTGCGAAATTTTTATATATATTTATTAACAATTTCCGCTGCTTGAGTTTTTCCGATAATAAATTTTTCAGCGATCTTTCGTGCTGATAGATGTTCCTTCTCCGAAACGTTAACAACCATTTTTTCACGTAAGCTAAGAAGTTTTTACTAGGCGCAATTTCAAAGACATCTATTAATACCCAACTAAAAAAATAAAAATAAAACAAAGCAGTCCTGCCGAATAAAATATTTTTCTAAATACAACAACTCCGCATTAAAACGGAAAAAGGTCGTTCACCGGCTCCAGAGTGCGTTGTTGCCAACATACTACATACTATTAATGCCCATGTCGTGCAGAGATCCGTCCCGTTGCTAGAGGTTTCCGTGCGGTTAAGGGAGATTTCGGAATTTTTTAACCAAAAAAAATTGTCCGCGTCCGGTTATTAGAGTGTCCGGTTATAAGAGTGAATTTTACATGCAAAGAAATAGGGAAAAGCTTGGTTCTAACAAATTTGTCCAGCTAAAGGGAGTGTCCGCTTAATAGAGGTGTCTGCAAGGAGAGGTTTCACTGTACATCTTTTCAAGGTTTCCGCTTTTTATGAACAGAAATGTACGTCAAATTGGTTTGGAATTTATTTTTCCATGTATAACAAATTCACAGATTCAAATAATCCGAAAGTCGACATTTTCAAGACCTATTTATTGTAAGGAAAAAAGTGAAGGAAAATTCCACATCGAAGCAAGCTATACCGTCTCGTCGGGCGTCTTTCGGACAATATAGCCTTCTAAATTTCCGCAAAAGGAGCAATTGGCAAAGAATTTTTAATATCATGACCTCGTACACCATTTATAAATACCTTTTATAGAAAACATTTTTGAATAGGTATTGACAGGTTTGGAAAATTAAATTTTTTATACATTTAATTGAATTGAGCAAAACGATTCCAGAAAATCTCAAGAAAATAATTTAGAACGAGTAAAGCAAATATAGACAATGTATGTGTATTGCAAAGTAGTAAATTAATATGCAATGTGTCCTAAATTCGATTTTTTTTGGGGGGGGGGGGCTCGGATACTTCTAGCGGATTTTTTTTATTTATCATCCATAAAAATACCCAAAAATTGATGACTTTGTTACCAAGACAAAAATTACTCCAATTTGTGTAATGTGGTGTTAGTTTAACTTTATTTTTATTCTTATTTTAAAAACAGTGAACCAATACCTTCTACTTACCAACGTACAGATTGTTTTAATTTTGATGTTTTTAGGCAAGGCCTTAAGGGGGATCAATTTCCCTCCAAAATATTCTAAAAAGTGTGTTAAACAGATTTCTCAGCAACACAAATAAGACAAAAAAATTGAACAATATGCAAATTTTTCAAATACCAAAAATTGAAAATAATGCAAGGACCTAAAACTATAAACAACAAGTAAAATTAAAGAAAGAAAAATTTTTAAAAGTTTGTCTTCGATCGGGACTCGAACCCGGAATCTCGTGCTCTGTACGCAAACGCTCTCTCATTCAGCCACCAAAGACCATACATAAATTTTCGAAAAACTTTTACCCATGTATATGTGTGGTGTCTTAATACAAGAACGAGAAATAATTGCAAATAATAAAGTACAGCGTGTCCCATTGTCGATGGGATTAAATGGGAAACTTGGTTATTATTAAAGATATCGATTTTCTGATTGCACCTTACCGTGCTCTTTTTTTGAGCCCTTAAAAATTATGTAATCAGATTTTTGCTATACCCCGTGATTTCGCTAATACAGGGAGTTTTTGGAAAAATTGCATTTTTAATAATTCCTTGTATCTCGCTTATATTGCAAGATATTTTCATTCTGTAAAAACCTTTTATTGGCAACGTTTTTAGAGCAAAATAACGACGTTATCAATTTTTTTAAATATTGTTTAGTTTTTAAAATATGGTATTTATCATAAAAAAATTAAATACGGACCTTGACTTTTTTTATGACTGTTTTGATTCGTTTTATGCTATTATTATCTTAAAATAATAAAACTTTAATATTTTTTTGATTTAAGGTTAAACAAAATAATATTTAATATTTAAAAAAAAATTCTGTCCAAACCTTGAAATTTCCAACGTAAATATACATTAAAATTGCATGACACACTAGTTAAACGATGTTTAGTTAATCTGTTTTGAAACGTCAATTAAAAGATTTATAAATAAAGTAAAAAACGTTAAAATCAAAAATAATATCATAGTAATTATTTGATGGTAGCACAGCAACTTATGAACACATTTTGGCTATCTTAAAATTTTTGTAGTACACACCCCCTTTGAGGGGTACATTTTACCCCTATATTTTGAATATGGAAAGTGGGTCAATTGACACTTATTTTTTGATGGTTTCTTAAATATCTTTACAAAGGTGTACAAATTTTGAAAATCTATCAATTTGTTTTTGACATATTCACTTATTTTTTCAAAGGAAGTGTGTACTACAAAAACTATAAGATAGCCAGAATGTGTCCTCCTTAATAAATTAATTGACAGGTTTTTACTTTTTCTCAAAAAAAAATCATTTTCGAGAAATCTTGGTTGGGAAGTTTTAAAATGAACACCCTGTATATTTCTATAGGGTTAATGGAAATAAGGACACCACTTTTGATCACACACCTGTATTTTTTCATCTTCCTCAGGCTACACACCTTAGCCTTAGGAAGACGAAAATGGATCGTCGAAAAGAAATAAAGTTGTGTGATCAAAATTGGTGTCTTTTTTCCCATTAACCCTATAGAAATGAATAAGGTATAGAATAATAAGTGAATTTTAATAATAATAAAAAGCAAGTTGTTTTGATGAAAAATATTTATTTGTATTTTATTATAAAAGTGGAGTCAAATTTTTTTATGGTGGCTGGTAATCTTTGTTTTTTTTGGAAAGGTTGGTTAATGAAATATACACACGTTTGTGTGTGTCAAATCTGACATAAACTGATTTTACCTTACTATAAGTTGAAGGACTCCACCATTATGAAAGGCCGCATGGGTAGCCCGTGTTTTTTTAAAATGTTTCTCCTTTGTTCAATTACTTCCTCCACCTTCAAGTCAGTGCTGACCTGAAAAAGAAAATAAATTATATACATTTGTAAATTTAATACAGAACCAGTGGCGTATATAAGGGGGGGCCTTGGCCCCCCTTTAAAGTTAAGTTTTTTTAGATATTTTCCACATATTTTATAAATATAAACATAAAATAGCCTAAAATACGGCCTCATGAGGTCTCGCCCCCCCCCCCCCGAATTTTTTTCTATATACGCCACTGTGCCGAACATTAAATGTTTGCTTTAAGTTAAAAGGTTTAAACTTCACATTTTCATACTAAAGGCTCTTTGCTTAAAAATCTTTAATAATTAATTCAAAGAATTGAAGCCATGATTCAAATGACACCAAATTTAAAATTATTAAAATCACAAAATACAAATAAAAAGCATTAAAAAAAAAATAAATAACACTTACTATATATAAGTGTTACTACCCTTTAAATAGGATGGTTTTTGTGATTTCTAATAGGATCTGTTCTTGTGGTAGAGTATGAATTTTATATTAAAAACAAATAAAGCCTACGCCTGTGGATAATTGTCGTCAATTAGCACATAAATCAGTGCATTAAAAATCAATCCTATTTACTGTTTGTTTATAAAGCAATCAGTTTCCACAGAACAAAAAGTTTATACAATGAATACGTTTTTTTTCTGGAAGCTATATTTCTACCTTTAAATATTTACCTTTAAAGCGTTATTCCTGGTGACTTCTTGTTCACTTCGAATCTTGCAACCAAAACACCATTATGATGCCATAAAAATACCCGCGTATTTAGGTCCGTATTAGTACAAAATCACAAAAACTAAACCTTGTTTGGTCACTGTTCTTCCCAAAACATGGCGTCCCCTTGATTTTTGGGCACACTGTCTCCGACGGTCTGTAATACAATGCTACGTGGGGCGTCGGGTGGGTTTGGTCTAGACCGCGGCTCACACGTAGGGGAGAGCGGGGCTTTTTGGGCATAGGGGCACGTTGAGAAACCCCTATTAACTCGACAATTAGACGTCAGATGCCAGCGCCAACAACGTGGCAAAGTCGCCTTTGCTCATGCATTAGTCCGCAGTGAGAATCTGTGATGTGTGTATCTCCAAGGAACAGATTTTGACCAATTTTTTTTGGCTCTGTAACGAAATAGCGCGTATCAAAATAGCGCGTATCAAAACAGCGCTTTTCAAAACAGCGCGTGTTCAGAATAGCGCGTGTTCAAAATAGCGCGTGTTCAAAATAGCGCGTATCAAAATAGCGCGTATCAAAATAGCGCGTGATCAGAATAGCGCGTATTAAAATAGCGCGTGTAAAAAATAGCGCGTATCAGGTCTGCTTAGGTATATTCACCTAAACAGTTTGAGCAAGGTCAGATAGGTTATACTTACTTAACCGTTAAATAAACCGATGGCTTGCTATACTTAACACAACTCATATAGTTCGACTAAGGAGTCTCTTTCTAACAAATTTTTTTCAAAAAAAAACTTCCCTGGCTTCTTTTCCGGGACCCTAGAGGGTGTGTAACCAAACCGAACCGAACCGGACGGAACCGAACCGAACCGAACCCAAACATTTTTTCCAGTAACCCCCTGACCTTTTTCCACCAAAAAAAAATGTCACCAAGTCACAGGTCAGAATCGAAACCTACCAAAATAAGGATCGGGAAGTTAATTTAGGGAAATTATTTTTTGAAAAAATATTTCGGTTTGGTTCGGTTCATTTCAGTTCGGTGCGATTTGAATCGGTTCGGTTCGGTTCGGTTTGATTACACCCTGTAGGATCCCGGGAAAAAAGTCAGGAAAGTTTGTACCAGCGACGTTTGTAATGGCGATCTTTCAAAATGCGGTATTTTTAGACGCGCTATTTTAAGACGCGCTATTTTGAACACACGCTATTTTAAACACGCGCTATTTTGAATACGCGCCATTTTGATACGCGCTGTTTTGATACGCGCTATTTTGATACGCGTAATTTTGAACACGCGCCATTTTGATACGCGCTATTTTGGTCACGCGCTATTTTGATACGCGCTATTTTGAACACGCGCTCAAATGAGCGCGCTATTTTGATATGCGCTGATTCATTACAGAGCCATTTTTTTTTGGACCTCGTAAGTAACTTTTTGTTATTTTGGAAAACATTTTACAGATTGTTTTATTACACCTGCATGCCCCCATTCGGTTTTTTATAGTTAAATTTACATATTTAGACAGAGTTTAATGAAATTATAACGATGCTAATATTTACGCAAACATGATTGCCGACTCTCTCAATTTTGTATGTAGATGTGGGGCTAGTTGAGCCAAAAAGTCCGGGGCACGTTGGGCCACCGGTCCAGCTAACCCCATACATTTTCTAAAAACATTTTTTAGGTATTTTAAGGTTAAAATCAGCGTACGTACGTATGATGGACTAAAAATCACGTCATGTAATAATTCTCGCCCTAAACAAATGTTTTAGATTGTCCGCCTCTTGAAGACTGCGACGACTTGCGCCTGTAGTGATTTATCAAAGTTACCTTTGGCAACGCTGAAACGCTTTCGACTGGAATCGGGCATATTGCGGTCTCTTAATAATATATGCTATATTCTATCTATTTTTTACCCTCTTATGGAAATTAGGCCCCCTAGATGTAGACTTGTTCACGCGGTATCTTTGTTAGTCTTGGAGATATAAAGCTAATTTCTTCACAATCTTGATTGGTGTTCCAGCCGCCATTTATTTATTTATGACATCACACAGACCCTTCAACTCAAATTTGAGGCAAACACCCGGTGACTTAAATTTGTGTGATCTATTATTATCAATCGATCTGGGGAAATTTTAAAAATTCGTGCTTTTCCGAAAGCTGGCGAAAGAAAGACCAAGAATATCAACCGAAGAAAATGGTCAACAGCTATACTAACTGAAACTCCGGTTAAAGAAGAGTTGGAACGTGAAAAAAGTAAAAAAAAAAAGAAAAATCTGTAACCAAAAATGTCTTCAAGAAAAAGAGCATAGAAAAACTACTCAGAAAAGGACACTGAAAGATGACAGCGATGATGAAGAGGAAACATTTTGTCTAGTCTGCATGGAACCATTCTCAAACAGCAAACCAAAAGAAAAATGGGTATTATGTTTAACTTACAAGTTTTGGGCCCATGAACATGTGCTGATGCAGGGTTTACTTATGTTTGCTAAAACCGTAATTCCGATTCAGACTAGAGCAAGAATTAGGTTACTTTATATTGTTTGTTTTTTAAGAAAGTTAAAGTTTAATATTTTATTATTATCAATAAAAATAATCTAAGAATTTCCTGTTATTTTATGTTGCATATATATACAGTTCCTAATTATTCAACCATGCCCAACTTGCCCCATCGTATGGCCCAACTTACTCCGTGGGTGGGTTAGTTGGGCCGCTTGCAATTGTGCTAGAAAAAAGTGTTTTTTAAGTTTGAATGCATAGTTTTAAAAACCAATATTTGCCTTAAATATATTATAATTGTAAAACTGTAAGTAATACAGCAATGCTTTTATTTACATTTATGTAAAAAGTGGCTCAACTAACCCCGCTCTCCCCTACAAAATGTCAACCGAAACGTCACGATCTACGCGCGACAAGGCCCGAGCCGAGACGATACAAAGTTATATTGCTCGATAATATCGCTTGTTAATAGTAACCAAATTTGTTGTGAACTTTACGAGGTAATTAATAGAAACCAATTCAGACCGTTATAATAACAAAATCACGCCATAACATTATACAAAAAATGTTTGTTGTAATAAACACAAAGAAATATTTGCCATTATTAAGAGTATATTTATATTTGGGAAATTTTAAGTATTAATAACAAAGACGTTCTGTTATTATTTGTTAAATATTATTTATAACTAAACACTTTAAAAAAAGGTTTGTTACCAATAATTAATGATATTTGCTTTAAATATTTTTTAATGAGCACAACAAAAATCAGGTTTACCAAATATTTGTTAATAATAAAATCGGTTTTTTTTTCAGTGTAGGGGAGCTAGAAGAAAGGCGCCCCCTACTAGCAAGCATCGATTTTTCAGAGATTGAAAAAATAAGAGGGGACTCATAACCTTTTTTTTACTGTATTAATTAGTGAAAAGCGTGGCCGACCGGGCAAATACGTTGATTCGGGGAGCGCTGCGAATCTTCTGGGTTCGAGTCCCACCTGGACACATGTTTGTTATTGCAATGTCCCAACATATCTAGGCAGAAAATTTGGCTAAAAACTGGGCGATTGATCCTAGCTATAGATGAAAAAGTCCCATAATATAAAAACACTTTTTTATTAATGAAAATTGTATTTTTTTATAAAGTTTTTAACCAAGAATCTAACTGTCAAATTAAATTTTTCCGTCTCTTAATATATTACATAAAGTTAATATATTTTTGTGGAATAACCCTCTTTTTATTCAATTTTTGAAATCAGCGTAAAATTTCGTTAAAATGACGTATCGTACTTAATATACATATTTTGTATATTAAATGTTTAAAACCCATTATATAAATTAAAATATAAAATAAAAACAAACAATACAAAAAATACAAAAAATATAAAGAAATAAATGGGTCGTATCATAGAATATATATATAATATATAAGAAATAACAATTTTATATAATATTTCAAAAAGTAAATTAACAGATAAAATTAAATTTAATATTTAAATTTTTTATAAAATATTCTACAAGAAAGGAATTTACAGCAAAATAAAATTTTCATAAAAAAACCCTCTCTAAAATAGGCGTTTCAAAAACGCCCTGTAGCTCTGTGCCCATTATTCCTGGCGTTCATCAGATTCCGTTTATATTAATTCTCTTCTTCAAACAAGCATTTTTGTAAATGATATTTTGTGTGAGCCTTCTGAGTAAACCAGAAATATGTTTCAAAGTATTAACATTTTTGATATATGGATCAGTACAAGTATAGTTAACTTAACGCTACTGTATATTTTTCTATTCTTTCTCAGGCAAATTCTCAAGTTTTTGATAGATAGAAACATCCTAGAACTTTTACTCTCAAGAAGATGATTTGGCCAAGGTCAGTTGGGTCAGACATTTGCATAAGCGTTACCAAAAAACATTCGACATTTGCAAAGATTCCATCATACCTAAAAATCGGCCATTCTTAGAACAGGACAAAAATAAATAATCTGTCAAAAGAGTTATTTAAAACGGTTTAATTTGCCAGGTCAATGGAAAAACTCGCCGTAGCTAACTTGTTGCGACCGGCTAGAGACGTATAAAATATTTTAAAAATATAGCGACGCAACAAACTCTTCACAGTCAAATCTATTAGGGTAAAAAACAAAGGATAAAAATATCGGCCCTCTATTATAGTCAAGCGATGTTTAGAGAGAGACGCACCTCCTGTCCTTTTTAATTCATAAAGATAATGGAAAATAAAAATAGACGATTTTTAACAAACATCCTATACTGGGGGTGATAGACAAACATATTTGTTTATATGTTGCGTAATTCTTGATGTCACTCATCGCTGAGAATTTTAAATATTTCAGTTACTTTGATTGGGTTGTCACGTCTCTCTTTTGTAAAAATATGTCATGCATCCAGCGTCTCTATGACCGACTAGGCACCAAGTTAAATCGCAGCTGGGTTAATTTGCCGTAGGTCAGGTTAAGTCAGATCAGTTGAGCCGGTAAGTTTGCTAGAAGGCAAGTTTTTCCTATCTATCTTACTGAACTGGTACAGCAGTTTTTACAACACAGCCCCACAAGGGCCACCATCTTTTGTTTTTTTCTGGGGCCCATTTGCCCTCACCTTTAAATGTATAACAAAAATTTACTTATTGTTAGATTAGCTTTAACAAAATCTTACTAACCGCAAAACAAGCGATGACATGACTACGAACATGGTATCCGTAGTAAAATATAGTAGGTAAAGGTCTTATGGAGATTTCTAAATGGAACTTTGGTTAGACGGAAAAGAGGGGTTTTTAAAATATCGAGTAATAAAAAAATAATAATAAAGTCACAACGAAAATTGTATATCTTACATTTTCTGAAATCCCGATAAGACCCCATGTAGTATCTATTTTATAAGGTGTTTTGGGATTCCATTTAAAAGAATTTCTCTTAATAATAACTTTGATATTTCTTTGTTTATTTAGTTCTGCTAATCGCAAGCGCGCATTTGCGCGTTACAAACAAAACAGTTTACCACAAAGATTATAGAATATGGTTTGCCATTTGTTGTCTTTTTCAAATAAAATAGCAATTTATGAGGTTTTGCTATAACACACTGTAACCTGGCAAATGTTTAAGGGTAACTAACATACATTATTTAACCAGCAAAAACCACTGATCTATATATTAAAAAAGTTAATACTTTGAAGCCGATTTCTTACTTACTCAGTAGGCTCACACAAAAATATCATTCTCTGATGGACGCTAGGAATAATGGGCCTAGCGCCATATCCTTTTCTTTATTGTGCCGCTTAGTAAGCGAACGGTATGCAATGCAGAATAATTATTTTGCCTACAGTTTGTTATACATACATATTACACACACACTAGCGTTTCGTTTTTTAATCAAATACTCGTATACTCTTTTACGAAATGCCTGGAGTTTACCGGAAACCATTTTCCAAAACAAAAAAAATAGCTATGACGATAAGGAGATTCTAAAAGTTTTTTTGTTTCAGACCTTACCGCAACCACTCCTAAAATGACGTAATCATGATGATGTCTAACATATCCAACTTCACGTGCTTCGAAGAACCTGAGAACTACAACACCATCTTTGGAGAAGCAGCTCTGCCACAATGGGAAGCTTTACTAACAGTAACAATTTTAGTCGTGATCATTTTGCTTACCATAGTGGGAAATGTGCTGGTTATCCTATCGGTATTTACTTACAAACCCTTAAGAATAGTCCCAAACTTTTTCATTGTATCACTTGCCGTTGCCGATCTTACTGTCGCGATTTTAGTATTACCGCTAAATGTAATGCTAACAGTACGTGGAAAATGGGTTTTTGGTATACACATTTGCAAAATGTGGTTGACATCAGACGTATTGTGTTGCACTGCTTCAATCTTGAATCTCTGTGCCATTGCCTTGGATAGATTTTGGGCTATCACAGATCCTATTAACTATGCGCAAAAGAGAACTCTTAAACGAGTATTGTACATGATAGCTGCTGTTTGGATATTATCTCTAATAATATCTTGCCCTCCATTGATTGGTTGGAACGACTGGCCTTCCCCGGAAGAGTTTGATAAAGAACAAGTATGCAAGCTCTCTTCCAGGCAGGGTTATGTAATTTATTCTGCTTCTGGTTCCTTTTACATTCCTTTAATTATAATGGCTGTTGTTTATGCTCAAATATTTGTAGCGACACGTAGAAGATTAAGAGAAAGAGCTCAAGCATCAAAAATTAATGCAATATCAAAAAGTGAAAATAATGCTATTGCCAAAAAAGACAGGGACAGAGAAAGTATCAGCAGCGAAACTAATCACAACGAAAACAAAAACGAAATAAATTCAAAAACCAAAGAAAATAAAAAATTATCTAAGAAAAAAAGCAAAGAGTTGACAGACTCTGACAGGGCTCAGACCAAACCAATTCTTGCATCTGAAGAATCAGTTACTGATGTTGGAGAAAATTCTTCTCAATCGCAAAAAACTGAAGAAAATCATATCAATCAAAAGCAACCTGTTAACACTCTCACCCTACTTGATTCAAATAGCAAATCGTGTAGTTTTTCAAAAGTTGTTGTAGTTGAGACACCTAAAAAAGCTACAGTTTACCAATTTATCGAAGAAAAACAGAGAATATCATTATCAAAAGAAAGAAGGGCGGCTAGAACACTGGGCATTATTATGGGTGTTTTTGTGTTCTGTTGGTTGCCCTTTTTTTTAATGTACGTCATTGTACCATTTTGTGAAAGTTGTTGCCCATCGTTTAAATTTATAAACTTTATTACCTGGTTAGGCTATATTAATTCGGTACTTAACCCAATTATTTATACGATTTTTAACCTTGATTTTAGAAGAGCTTTTAGGAAGTTATTAGGCTTGCAAGTGCACTAAGAAAAACTTTTAAACGTAACATGAATATATGTGCAAATGTTTGTTATACTCATTATATAAACTCAAAAATTGGATAAAATAGGAATTTTTTTAAATAAAAACCAAATAGCTTGTATGGACAATTAAAAGACAAACCTAACTTAACTTGTAAACAATCTGTAAGTGTTGCCTATAAAGAAAAACAATATTTCTGAAAAAACTGTAGTTTTTCAAAAGTGGTTGTAGTTGAGATACCTAAAAAAGCTACAGTTTACCAATTTATTAAAGAAAAACAGAGAATTTCATTATTAAAGGAAAGAAGGGCTGCGAGAACACTGGGCATTATTATGGGTATTTTTGTGTTCTGTTGGTTGCCCTCGGTAATTAAGTTTTTTACCAGCAAATCTTAAAAACCAAACCAAGAATATCTGCCCAAAGAAAAAAAAATTATCTATTGGATGCAACAAAGTAAAAATCGTATAAGCACAGATTAAGTTAAATAAGAAATCTATATGAATCTTGAACCAATGCGCGATTGCGTTAGATAAATATTGGGCTCTCAAAATGAACTATGCATACGCACAAAAGAACTTTTAAACAAGAATCACACGTGATAATCTGTGGCGCTGTATAAATGTTTTTTTTAATAGATCATACTCAAATTTTTTTAGCGAGACGTAGACTTGGAAAAAGAACTCAAACGTCAACAGTTAATACAAAATACAATATTGAAAAGTGAGCGCAACTCTATTATCAAAAACCACAGATACAAAGAGAGTGTTGGCAGCGAAATTAGTCACTATGAAAACTTTAACGAAATAAATTTAAAAACCAAAGAAAATTTACTTAAATTATCATATTTAGGAAACCAGTTAACCCTAATAAAAATAGTTGGTTATGATTTACATACCAAACAATGCAACCGTTTACCAATTTATTGATAAAAAATTAAGGGTAGTAAAATGTGCTGCTTATCCTTATATTATATTGTTATGTCCCTTGCTGTTGCTGGCCTTACTGTTGCAATTTTAGCCTTATCACAAATTGTACTTGTTGGTGCACCATTTTTGCTAAATAGACCTTGCTTTAATTACTTGGAAGACCTGAATAGTTTGATACACTAGAATAAGCAAAAAAGGAAAGGTTATTTATTTTGTTCATCATAATATCTCTTATGATAATGGTTTTGGTTTAGCTCAATTGTTTGTAACAATATGTAGAAGAAGACCCCAATCATCAATAATAGATACAATATCAAAAAATTAAACACACAACGCTATTGCATGAAAAAGACAGCAGCAAATCTACTCACTACTAACAAAATAAAATAAATAATAAAAATTGGCAAGCAAAATAATAAAGAGCTTGCCGACTTTGACAAAAATCAGACTAAACCAATTCTTGCTTCTAAAAAATCAGTTACTGATATTGGAAAAAATTCTTCTCAATCACAAAAAAATCAATAAAATTATATCAATCAAAAGCACCCTAACAATACCGTCACACTGAATAATTTTATATCAAATCGCCTAATTTCGCAAAAGTGAAATGATTGAGATGCCTCAAATTGCAACTGTTTGAGAATTTATCGAAGAAAAAGGGAGAATTTTATTGTCAAAGGAGAAAAGAGAAAATTGTTTTGTTAATTTAAAACAAAGTAAACAAAATTCCATTTTAATACAAAATAACATGTTCTATACTTTGTAAAAGTTAACAAGCTACATCGATTTGGTATTTAATCCCATTACTTATACTTTTAGAGGGTTCATTTTAAAACAGCTTAAATAAAAGCATTTTGTTTGCAAGTTGCCTAAAAAGTAATTTCGGAAGTATCATCATAAATATGCAAATATTTATGTTTACTAAGCTAACCCAAAATAAGATAAAATTTAACTTTGTTGCAAAATAAAAGCAGATGTTCTTACTTCGAACATTAAGTGTATTTGACCTAAATTTAATTTTTAATTAAAACTAAGAAAATTATGCAATTATAGATATTGATGGAATGAAAAAAAGTATAACGTGAAAAAAGCATAGTGGTTTGGACCTACAGAGACCTTTTTTAAGTTTACAACTTTTTAGAAATAGTAAGTTATATTTTAATTATACATATTTAAAATGGTTAATTTAAAATTATTCCAAATCTATTTTTATTAAAACTACCTACCTAAATGTGAAATGCTTTGTTTAATTTTTATGTATAGTTTTTTGGACCTCCAAGTGTTTTCAGTATTCTGTTCACCAATCCCGTCGTTTTCGGTCGAGTGTTTTAATTTTATTTATTTACTGGTACGAATCCACATAGAAAAAAGGATGAAAATCTTAAGTCATAATTAGGTATCACCTAAAAATTAAATAAAAGTTTGAAGAAATCTTAAATAACTATACACACGTCTATACCTAAATAAAAGTAAAGCATTGGTTCTAAGTCCTAATACAACACTTTCTTTTTCTTTAATTGGTTTTTAAATTATTCAAAATTATTGAAAATATATCAAGATTCAATTCGAGATTTGAATTTCTTATTATTCAATGAGTGATGCTAGCCATAATTTATCATTTGTTGATAAGTTTATTTGGAAGAAAATTATTAATTTTTACGTCGTCTTTTCTAGGAGTTCTAGACAATCAATTTCTTGATGAATAAATTTATGCAATAAAGTTACGTCTGCGTTTTTCCTTTAATTCTGAAGTAAATAGATTCAAAAGCCTACACAGCTGATTACATACAGTCTGGCATTCCCTTTAGAATTTTAAACTTATTGCCAACATACCTCAAAAATGTATTTTGAATTCTCTCAACAACGTCTACATTAACTTTAGGAAGAAAATACTAAACATTTACGTTACTTTTGACATGTGGCCTCCTTACGAGTGATGCATATAGGATGTTTAGAGCGTGTACATTGATAAAGTCTGTTGTGTTTCTCTTTAAGAAATATAGCATTTTAAAGGCCTTTGTGCCTTATATAATCAGAAAAAGTGTGACTCGAGTCAAACATTTAATCAAGCATACGAATAACACTAAGCTTCTTAATTAAAATCCAATATTTATTGGTTTGAGACATCTTTGGAGCTCTGAAAAAATTAATATACACATTTACATTTAGAAACATTTAACACAATACCATTCAAGTCATACTATTCAGTAATTCGATCAACATCTTTATGAATTAATTTGGCATCACTTTTATACAAATTTTTTTTGCTATTAACTTAACATCTTTATTTATTACATAAAATAAGGTATAATTAATGTACAGCAATTGATTAAATTAACAATAAAATCAAAGAAATAAATAAAATTGTAAAACCAAAAAAAAAACTAAATTTTTTTTTCTCTAATCCAGTATCGTCTGGGATTGTTCCAAGAATGGAAGTTGCGTTGCCGCGTTGAATCGCAAGACCTATTTGTTGCTTAATGAAGCAATTTGCATTTTTATTGTTTATTAATTTTTATAATTTTTGAATAAAAGATTTAGCTTCATCACTGCAGGATCCCAATGTTTCGACGCTGAAGGGTACGAAAATGTACCCTTTGATTTCCAGCTCTTCGTATTTTTTGCTTTTGTTTTTCTCCGTTACGGGCAGCTTCTCTATCTCTGCAAGTGGCGTCCCAAATTAGGGATTTTCCTCTGCACCAGGGAAACAAAGACAAATCATCTACTCGCTTTCCATCTCCCTTACACATACTAGGAGGTTCAAGCACTGAGGGTATTCCTGCAGATACAAGAGCCCTTCTGTTAATGTTGTTGAGCATAAGGACACTCATCGTAAAGGCAATTTGCTTTACGATGAGACGAGAGAGACCTTAGTTGAGCAGCCTTAATTATTAATTATTTTAAAATTATTTATCACAATTCTTTAAAAACCCACGATTGATAAGACATACCACAATATTCTTAATAAAAATATTAAAAAGCTGAGCAAAGGGGCAAGATGCACACCTTAAGAAACTCTGCTTTTCCTGAAAAATGTTTTGATAAAAAGCATTATTTATACCTTGTTATAAATAAATTGGTTAAGTAGACTTTTTTAAAACTTATCTTTAAAAGTTCAACCTATAAAGTTTTATCTAATTTTGTTTTTAAAAGTTAAAATGAAACATATTTCTCTAGTATTAAGAATTGACGATATTATAACTTCCTGAAGTTTAATCTAATAAAATCGAAGTATAAATCTCATTATAGACGAAATATAAAAATGCAATTAAACCTACAAAGTTGACAAACAAAACTTTACAAACAAACCTTTCCATCTTTCTAATATAAGTGAGGACCACCTACGAGACCTAAGGTCTTACAACGATTTTCCGATTTAGTCTTCATTATCGCATGTTCCTTTTCTTCCTCCTATATGTCCTTTACACTGTGCCTGAAACTAAAACGCTGCCTTCTTTGTCTCTTCGTATGTAAAACTCATCGTATAGTGTTTTATGTTTAGAATAGCAGCCTAACTGTCCATGGACTGCACATTGTCTTGTGAACACAACAGCAGGGCCTCTGCACTTTGGTCAGGCCTAGATAGGTTTCAAAACAGACAAAACTTTGCTTCCTTAGCTTTTTTGTCCGAAATATTATCCCTTACATGCAGTCAAACGATAACGTTGCGAGAAAATAAAAAAGATTATAAAAACAAAAAAATTATGGAATAAAGGTTGATCAAAATGTTAAATATAACTCATAAATATGAGGGTTGCCTTTTATATTTTGCATATATATAGGAATATAAAGGGCAACACTGATCAAATCTCGTTGCTAAAACTGAATCTGAATCTCAATCTTTACTTAACAAACCTAAATTCAAAACATATAGTTTTATAGCCACAGTGAATGTTTTAATGTAACAAAACAGTCGACAAATGGAATTAAACCGAGAACCTTTTCGGGCTATAGTTTTTTACCAGTTTGGAGGAAATTATCTCAAATATAATAATAAGTCGAGTGTGGTTTTCGGTAAGGAAGCACCATATTAGTCGACAGTTTCTCGTTGGTATAGAGAATTCAAGCGTGGACGGATTAGCCTTAGCGATGACCCAAGGCCAGGTGCACCAAAAACGGCTATCAGCCAGGAAAACATCGATGCTGTGCGCATGCTCAGCATGGAAAATCGACCTGTGACATATCGCGAGATTGAAGCTTCATTGAGGATTTCAAAGGCCTCAATTCAAAAAATGTTGCATGAAGAATTAAGGGTAAGATTAGTTTCTCACTGGATACCGCTTCTGTTAAACGAAGAACAGAAAGGCAATTGGTGTCGGAAAACTAGTTTGAATGAACCGAACCGAACCGCTTTGAGGCAGGAAACTCAAAAAACGTGTACAGCATTTTCAGGGATAATGAAACGTGGATTTACTCATATGAACCTAAAAACAAACGTCAGTCGTCTGTTTGGGTGTTCCAAGATAAAGAAGTATATCCAAAACGATGGTCGCGACATTTGTCTCAAAAGCAGGTCATGTATCAACAATTCCTTTAAAAGATCAAAGGACTGTTAGTGCCGATTGCTACATCACCATTTGTTTGCCTAAAGTCATCGGTGACCTTAGAAAAACGAACCCCGAACAACGAATCGTCCTCCACCAAGAGAATGCTAATTCGCATAAACCACAAAAAACCATTGCAACATGTTTCTAACAAACAATGGTCCAACAAAACGTCGAATTGTTGGACCATCCTCTATACAGTCCCGACCTAAGTCCCAACGATTTCTATACTTTTCCAAAAATCAAAAATGGACTGCGTGGTCAAAGATTTCAGACGCCAGAGGAAGCAGTTGACGCCTTCAAGAATGCAATTTTGACAGTACCAACAAGCGAGTGGAATCACAGCTTTAACAGCTGGTTTAAGCGCATGCAAAGTGCATTAATTTTCTGAGAGAATACTTGGAGAAACAATAGTCTTTAAAACTTATTTACGGTTTTATTCCAGCTGTAAATTATGCAAAATTTCAAAGACAACCGTCGTATATGCCAATCGGTTTAAATCGCAACAAATGGAATAATAGTCAAAGATAATTTGTTCTTTCTCCTTTGGAATTATAGAGAATTCCGCAAAAACCCGCAATGGCATTAATTTAGTTTATTTTAAGTCAAATTTTATATTTTAGACTTTTGACTCTAGAAAAGAATTTAAACGATTTTATAGAACCAAATCAAAGCCACCTTAAGCGTTTATATATTCCCAAGCACCATCTTGTTCTATGTAGTAGATAGGTACTAAAACTTATAATTATGCAAGGCCAACACAAAAATAGAGGCCACGACCCTCAAAAAATCAGCTGTTCTCCCGGGGCTGAATTTTACATTGGGTCTTATGGGAGGTCAGAAGTTGTTTTATGATATTTTCAAAATGGCACTACAGATTTCCGCAAAATTTCAGTGAAATATTCTCAGACACCAGCCCGATATTCCCCCAAAGGTTTGTAAGGAAGCAACATGATTAAAAGGTTAAAATCTTCAAGATTTAGCATTTCTTATTTTGAATTCAAATTACCCGCCATGTACCACATGCCAACTGTTATATTTGACATGTATTTGACATTGTCATCCGTGATTGTCAAATTCGCTTCTGCTTAAACTTAATTTTTGTGTGAGCCAATGAACGGCTATAAAAAATTAAGGATTACTATACATTTAAAAAAAAATTTCTGCCAGAATAAAGTAAAAACAATCTCAAAAACGGCGTTATTTAAAAAAAAATATATTCATGAACAGTCTTTCCAATTTCAATATTTTAAAGACAATCAGCTGTGTCGTAAGGTGACCATCAAAAAAAAATCAGACCCGGATGTGACGTCAACAAAGTGGAGGATCGTGGCCCGTCCGTTTTGATAGCCCTGAATTATGTTATGTTCAATAGTTTGTGATTCAAGATGTATTAAGTCTCTCAGGCATTCAGTATTTATGTCTCTATTAACCGTTATCATCAAAACTTTAAGTGACGTTAATTGAGTGTTATCGGATACTTTATTTTGAATAGGTGAACTTGTAGACCTGCTCTTTTCACTGCCGCTTCTAATGTTTTGAAAGCATGCATTAAATTTGTTATGGATCTGTAATTCAATATAATTATGGCATACGGGCTGACTATAATTGAAAATATTATACAGGGTGTCCCAGAACAAATGGTACATAGTTAAACTGTAGATTCCTTGGGTCAAAATATTACAATTTAGCCATACTTACCTTAGTCCAAAAGTTCCTACTAATAATAATAATGCAATGGTAGTGGTCCAAAAAACACCCTGTACATGGTACATCAAATTTTTCAACGGAATCGTCTTGCAAATTTCAGAAAAACCTACATGCTGGTTAGTTTTTGTAAAAATATTAATTAGGATAATGAATTGAAGAAAGTATCATACATAAATTAGGCATATCACTCACATGCAATAAAAACTTAAAATGCAAAAATCTCAAAAACCGTTGCTCTGAGCGACTTTAAAACAGTATAACTTTTTTACATAAAAAGGATGGGAAAACCATTATTTTACATAATTTTTTTTTTTTTATGAAATTGTAGTGGTCTAAGGAACACCCTGTACATTGAACATCAAATTTTTCAACGGAATCGTCTTGCCAATTTTAAAAAAACTTACACGTTGGTTATTTTTTGCAAAAATAATAATTATTAAAAAAGTTAATAAAGAAAATCGTATTGAAAAAATAAAGTTTAACACCCTGTATCTCGGTTAGTACGAACTTTTGGACTAAGGTAAGTATGGCTAAATCGTAATATTTTGACCCAGAGAATCTACAGTTTAACTATGTACCATTAGTTCTGGGACACCCTGTATATGTTTAGCTTATCTGCAAGAAACCTATATTGGTGGCCTATATTTTAGGGATAATCACTCTAAAAGAAGCGTATTTCGTATTATTGTTTATAGCAAAAGGATTTTTAGATGGAGGAGGCCTGAAATATTTATATTGAAAAAAAAAAGTTTATTAATGAAAATTTTATTTTAATTAATATCATAGATTGGATATAAAGTCTGGGATTTGGATTTTAGAAAATAATGCACACAATTTTTCAGACCTAAATCAAAGAAACTTTAGGCTTTTTATGCCTCTAATCGTCATTTTCTTCTTTGTGGTAGATACCAGAACTTATAATTATGTTATGTTTAATAATTTGTGGTTTAAGGTATATAAACTTCTACACATGCAAAAGTATTTATGTCTACATTAACCAACACTAGAACTTTGGGTTGCACTACTTGAGTATTACTGGGTATACTTACTTTGCTTTGCAGACGTATGTAAACCTGTAGAACCGCTCTCTTTACTGTCGCTTCTAAATGTCATCCACGTTGACTATAGAAGACTATACCATTTTTGACCCATTTAAAGAAAATCTTGGTGGCTCACATTCCAGTGACTATTACTGTGTCGAAAAAATGTTCATTTAATATAATTATTGCATCAAGTTAATCCTTCTTAAAAAGAAGGGAGCAAGCACAATTCATATTAAAATGAGATTATAAAAATTCTAGCTTATGTTACATTTTACAGTTTAGGACTTTTATGGTTTTTCTTAAAAAAGCATACAGACAATTTTCTAGAACTAAATCCAATAATGGAAATAAGTACCAGATCTTGGGATTCGCCTGTTTTCTTTTCAGTCTCTTTTTCTTTTTACCGAATCTCTAATTTTATTCAGTATTTCCAGAAAATTTTATTTTAAATTTATCTCTGAAATAAATCGCATGCAATTGAAATACCCTTAATATTCTACAACCGATAAGGAAAAAAGTAAAATTCTAAAAGAAAAAACAAATAAATGATTCTGGGAATTTGCTTCAGGGTGGAAAATTAAACGAAGTTTTAGCTGTGGTTCAGAGGTATAAAATAATATAAATAATCAATGGCCAGAATTAAAATTAAATGGTAAGGTTGAAATAACTATTTTAATTAATAAAAACGCTTGCTCTAACGATAACATATATATATATATATATATATATATATATATATATATATATATAGCAAAAATAACTATTAAAAACAAAAAAATACCTTACAGGCAACAGGATTTAAGATACCTAACCTCTGAGGAACGGACCAGGGTCTTTAAGAAAGAGAAATATTGAGAGTTACGACGACCAAAAAGTATCTTAATACGCAAACAGCAAAAACAAGCGTAAAAGTAGGGCTTTCACAAAAAATTTAATGTGGGACATGCTTCATGCAGGAGCAGATAACATAAGCGCTTTTGTACAGCAGTACCCAAAATCAAATTAGATTGGACCTACGAGTATATTACACAATTACCGAACATAATCCATTCAAGCAGCACATTTTTTGAAAGGGTCATAAAAAAGACCTTCTGTGGAAGGCCTAAGTTGAAAGTAAATAGAATCACGAGCAGCATAAGTATTTAAATTCTATACTGAGTGAAAATTGGTAGTTTTGAATCAACTGTGAAGTTAAACCTCTTTTTCTAATATTTGTTGTTGTCTTTATCTGTCCAAAAGCTTGATGTGTTGTTGTGTTGAGCACACTTACTTTTCTCTCTCTTTGACTCAATTTGATAGTAGGACGCACGCTAATCTCAAGTACCCTTAGCTATAGTTTGCGGTGCAAAAAAAACGTGGTTATGTAAAATTTCAGCCAATAAAGCTGTAAACCATCTAAATAGGAAAAATTCAATTTCTATAAAAAGACAAAAGTGTCTATATATAATAAAACTTAATACGAAACCACAAAAGAATTTGTGCTGCACCCATAGTATATGCCGAAGCTTTTTTTGACAAATTATTATGGTCAAAGGCTTAAAGAAAGAATGCGTATTATTTAGAGATATTTCTCTTCCAGAGCCTGGAAACTTTACGAAAGCTCCCTAGCAATGCGCCTACCGTATAAAATTTACGTACTGTGAGCATAGTTCACTTTAAAAACTGGCTCATGAATCTATAAGCGGGGCTATCCCCAGAACCCACTTATCAGAGAATATATAACATGCTAAATAAATGGGCAAACAATACATATTAGTGCTTTCCTAGAGATGAAAACATGAAATGTATAGGTATGGATAACAAATATAGAAATAATCCGTCGTTAACTAATAAAAATATCCCGTGTTTAAAATAAGTAATTAGGTATGTAGGCACAGGGTAAACTTAGTTACTTTTGGGTAGTTTTGAGTATTTTAATATAGTATGGGAGGCTGTGAAGATTTTGGGAACTTATTTTCTTAGCCAGCAAACATTGATAAAATGGTTCGTTTAACAATTCTAAGCAAAATAAGATATAGATACGAGGAACTTATTTTATTAGTTACAAAACTAGTTGTATTAGTAAAGGTTATACTTAGGTTAACAAAAAAAATATTCTGGCTAATCTCTAAGGAGGGCAAGTATTTCTGACAAGTGAAAAACGAATGAGTGGCCATGTTGTCTTAGTTCTGAAAGTTTATGAGATGATAGGGTTGTATTAAAACAAAAGCTTAAAATACCATCTGGCTGTTATTTAAAAACCCCAACGCATTGCCAGAGTTATCTGATGCCCGCAAATTTGACACATTCGATTATGTTATTGTTTGTTAGACTCGCGTACAAATAAGAAGGAGTGAATATTTGGCTTATTTTAAGACTTAGTTTCCATGCCCATACAGTGGTGGTCAAAAATCCTAGCTCCAACTAAAAAAAAACTACAGGTATATTTGAAAACTTCAATCTATTTCTGATTTTACAAGCTATGGCGATTTTTCCCATAAAATATTCTAGTGCCTTGTTAGCAGGTTTAAAACAAAGCTACAAAAAAAGTTTTTTTCTGTGTAGTCTTAGGCAAAAGCTACTAGTACTATTTGAAACAGTGGTAAAAGTTATATACCTCTTCAGAATTTTATAGAGATCGAATAAGGGATAATTGAGATATATATTTTTTAAATTAGCTAAAATAATCAAAAACTGGCTCAAATCGTGAAAAATTGGTGATTTTAAGCAATTTTTACCAAGTTTAAAAATTTATATCTTGACTATTATCTGTACAATGGTGATGAAATTTTCAGGAGTCACATAACTCTTACCGCCCTTTCGAATACTACCAGTCACTTTTGCCTAAGAGTACATTAAAAAAACTTTTTTTTAAATCTGCCAAAAAAGCATGCGAAAAATCGCTATAGCTTGTAAAATGAGAAACAGATTGATGTTTTCAAATATACCTCTAGTTTTTTATAGTTGGAGCAGGATCAGATTTTCATACATTTTTAGTGCACTCTTATTATTGTGGCCACCACTGTAGGTCCGCAGATGTTTCATTGCCGATTTACAGAGTGTTGAAATTAACTAATTTTTTTCATTTTTCGTTGATAGCTCTCGCAGTTTTCAAGATATTTAGCACAAACCTAAAACCTAAATTACGCGACAGTGTGTATGTCCCTAGGTTTGCCAAATAATAATAAGAATCTAAAATAAAATATTTTTTTCAGCGGGAATGCTTCTTTTTCATTTTCCCCTAAACCTGGTGCGTCATTGATAGATTTTAAGATAAAGAATAAATTCCTTATTTTAATTAAAAACTTTTCAGTACCTTTTTTACCCATTTTTTTTGTATCTGCGACCGTTAACGAGCAATAAAATAATTATCTTTTTTAGACTGGATCTTAGAGCTGTTCTGGCAAGGCTTCCGAGATTGTAAATAAAAGCCAGAATAATTTTCTCAATGACGTTATAGTTTAATCTACCATGTGGAAAATTTTTAAGTCTAAGAAAATAAGTTCCTAATTTTCCAATTTTGAAGATGCCGCTAAGTGCATTTTTCAACTTTGTAAATCAGCCAGAGTTATTTTTTAGTTATAGTCTATCATAATATCAGTTTATACATTTAGTTTCAAGACTAAGAAAATAAGGGCAGAAATAAGCCCAATTTTTGAATGAGAAAATTTTCAGGGATCTTTTCCACCACTTGAGATGAGCTAGAGTACTTTTCTTATAATTTTCATGATCTCTTCTTAGCGTAAAATATTTAGAACTTAAGAAAATAAGTCGACTCATATAATTTACAGTACATACTTATTCATATACAAAGACTAAGAAAATAATTTCCAAATAATATTCACGTCCTCCCTTATTAATAATATCCTGTTTTACACTTACTAGCAAATTACTGCCAGCAACACATTGGTGAACGTAACCAAATCAACTGTCTTCTGATATATATTTACAAAAAAATCTAAGGGAATTGTGGGCTGTATTTGACTGCAGCGTCTCCTTCATTACTAAATTCATGAATTAGTTGTCAGTGCAAAACAGGTATAAGAAATATAGAAAATAAAGATCAAGGATTATGGTTATCGTTAAATTTGAATAGACCCAGGGGCAGTAGCGAGATATCACGCCGTTGTCTAATTATACCTGACACGATTATTTTACTGAGATTTAGCAGTAACTTTTATGTGCCGTTATAGTTATTTGACAATGTATGTCGTTTGTAACTAATTAAAACTTTTAAACTAAATCGCTGCTTCTTCAAATAAATAATCAAAAAAGTTACTGAGAAATAAAGGTTAGTTCAACATAAAATGAGTCTTTTTTAACATGAAAGTTTTTTGGGTCCAAATAGTTTGTTTTTCTTAACGAAAACTGATCTTTGTTATTAAATACAAAGTTAGCCACAACTATAAAGAAATTGATCTTTACGACTGACCGAAAACACCCTACTGACGGCAATAAAATTCTCAGTTAAAATATTTAATTTCACTTTCTTATATGTTTATGAGCAACACCATTCTGCAATAAAAAGTTATTGACCCCATTCTCAAATGCAGACTTTCATAAACGGCGCTGATAGAATTTGAAGTTCAGTTTTACCATAAATCTGGTTTTAAAACTCAAACTTTGTAAAGAGAATTAGTTTTTCTCTGAAGTTTAAAACTTTCCAAAAATATGCGGTCTGGATTTCCCTGCACCTTCCTTAGGCTTACTTAAATTATTATTTATGTAGATGGCTAGTTTTCAAAATATAAAAAATATGTAATAAAGTATTATTAAATAATATGTGTATATATAAGCAACAAACTTTCGTACCTTGAAGGGGGTCCTTTTTCGAGAAACTTTTGAGTCCCAATTTTTTTGAAATTGGTCCCTTTTTTTGCTGTGATTTATTAAACGAAAATAAAGTATACTAAACTAGTTAATTTAAAAATAATAAAAACATTTTATCATTTATTACTTGTAAAAAAAATTGTAAATAAATTAGGTTTAACGTTAATTAAAAACTATAAAGACAGAAAAAAAAATTAATTTCTACAATATTTGCTAAACATGCAATGAAATCTTTTGTCTGTAATATAAAAAAAACAGGGAAAAATAATACAACGTATCTATTATAAAAGGTACTATTTTAAATAAATTCTCTATTATACCGGGTGGGCCGAAAAAACCCGGACAATTTTTTTTTATTATAACTTTTGAACTATAGATACAATCGATTTTAATAAGACAAACTGCTCTTGATAGAGAATGAATCAGAGTTTTGACTAAATATATTTTTTGTCGGCCATCTCAAAATGCAAGATGGCGGACGAAATTAACTTGTACCCTTCAAAGGTGCTCGTTTATTCTTGTGTTGCGAACATGTTTTAATTATTTTTTTTAATCAGTAAAAATGCTGCATTCTTGCCACGAACAGCTAGGTACAAATCAGCAAAATCGGTTTAGAGGTTCTAAAAAAATATATTTTTGTTTCAACCATTGTTTTGCATATTATACGATTGCCTTACCAATCATGTCTGCATTTATTTTCTTATAAATTCATTACTACCAAACCAATTTTAATAAAATAAAAAACTTCCTGGTAAAAATTGATTGCTTTTTAAAGATCATAATCAAAATTTATCGCCATCTTAAAATTTAAGATGGCGGACAGAATCATACTTGATTCTTTAAAAGTTTATTCTTATTTTCTGAAAATGTTTTAGTTTTTTTTTAATTTAGAGAAAAGCACTACTTTTCCCCCGCACAAAGAGTCACAAATTAGTAAAATCGATGTGGTTGTTATCAAAAAGACTATTTTTGTTTTTAATTATTGTTTTAAAGATTATACGATTACATTGCCAATCCTGTCTGCATTCATTTCCATATAAACTCATTATTACTGAACCCATCTTAGCGAAATAAAAAGAATCATGGTAAGAATATATTGTTTTTTAAATCTTCTAATTAAAATTTGCTGATGTCGTACAGAATCATATTTGATCTTTCAAAGAGGCACGTTTATTCTTATTTTCCGAAAATTTTTTAGTTTTTTTTTAATTTATAGAAAAGCTTTTGTCTCCCTTAACAAGGTACAAAGCAATAAAATCGGTAAAGTGGTTCTCACAAACAGAATCATATTTGACCCTTCAAAGAGGCACGTTTATTCTTATATTCCGAAATTTTTTTAGTTTTCTTTTTAAATTTATAGAAAAACTTTTGTCTCCCTTAACAAGGTACAAAGCAATAAAATCGGTAAAGTGGTTCTCACAAAATCTGATTTTATTTTAACCATTGTTTTACAAATTATACGATTGCATTGCCAATCCTGTCTGCATTTAGTTCTTTATAAATTAATTATTACTAAACTGATGCAAACTGATTTTAGAGAGCGGGCGAAAAAAAACTAACACATTTTTGGAAAATAAAAATAAACACGCCATTTTGAAGAGCCAAGTATGATTCTGTCCGAAATCTTTAATTCTAAGATTATTTTACTAAAATCGGTTTAGTAATAATTTATGAAGAAACAAATGCAGACACGATTGGCAATGCAATCGTATAATCAGTAAAACAGCGGTTGAAACAAAAATAAAGTTTTTGAGAACCAAAACACCGATTTTACATATTTGTACCTCTTTGTATGGAGGAAAAATAGTGCTTTTCTATAAATTAAAAAAAAACTAAAACATTTTCGGAAAATAAGAATAAACACGACATTTTGATTCTTTCAAGTATGATTCTGTCCGCCATCTAAAATTTTAAGATGGCATTAAACTTTGATCAGGATCTTTAAAAAGCGATCAATTCTTACCAGGAAGTTTTTTATTTTATTAAAATTGGTTTAGTAGTAATGAATTTATAAGAAAATAAATGCAGACATGATTGGTAAGGCAATCGTATAATATGCAAAACAATGGTTGAAACAAAAACCTTTTTTTAGATTCACTAAACCGATTTTGCTGACTTGTACCTCGTTCTGAGTGGCAAGAATGCAGCTTTTTACTAATTTAAAAAACTAATTAGAGCATGTTCGCAACACAAGAATAAACGAGCATCTTTGAAGGGTACATTTTAATTTCGTCCGCCATCTTGGATTTTGAGATGGCCGACAAAAAGATATATTTAGTCAAAACTCTGATTAATTATCTGCTAAGTGCAGTTTGTCTTGTTAAAATTGATTGTATAGTTCTTTTAAAGTTATAATAAAAATAAATTTTCTCCGGTTTTTTTTGGCTAACCCGGTATATTTCAGGACACACAAGCTTTTATAAAAAAGATACGAATATCGGACATACTTCTCCTACAATGTAAAAAAGACGAATCTTTGGTCGATTTAGTGGCAAAAAAAGAAATAAGTTTTAGTTATCTTATAATAATTAACAAAAACATATATTTAAATACGTCTAATATGGTCTAAAACTCGTTACTATTTTGACAATAGAGACTTTTTGGAACAGTATATCGTCTCTGAATAACGATCTCTGTCTATATTTTGCCATAACGATAACAATTGCCGCTGTCCGGCTATTTTTGCTTTTGGTGCAAAGTAGCTATAAACAAGAAAAAAATATAACGAAAGCAAAGAACCTTTTATTTACGGCAAAGGAGTAAACGATTTATACTAGTAACACCTTTGTTTTATTTCTTTCTTATTTATGGCCGGTTTCTCAATGGCGGGTTATCCCTGGGTTAAACTAACTCGCGTTGTAGTTAAGTTGTTAAGGAGTTAACCTCTCATAAAAGCTCTGGTTATTGTTAGCCCGAGGTTATCTTGACTGAGAAACCGGCTCTTAATCACTAGTCCACGAGAGTGTCAAAAATAACCACACAACTACCATCGTTATCGTTATGGTTATTTTTAACTAGTGTGCATTATCAGGAAGCAAAATACCAACAAAATTCGTTATTTAATGGCGATTTACAAATCCAAAATATCCTCAAAAGACATATCAGCAGTTGATAAGACTAAAGCTGAATTCATAAAGGCGGTTGAGGTTCAGTTAAGGTTCATTTGGAGCTGAAGTCCGAAATAAGCATTCATAATCTCAGTAGAAAGTTTTCTTTTAACAAACTTGAAATTTAGTAGCCGTGAATTTAAAAATCTAACAAGTTTTCGTGGCTAATTTAGTATTATTTGGCTTAAAAATTCCGCTCACGTGTCTGATGGCGGATAAAAACGCAATAAGCGTTGATCTGGCCTGAAAGGCAGAAGAGCTGTCGTAGGTCACTGATTATTTTGTTTCTTTTTATTTGTAATCGATCTTTTCATTGATCGATATGTATAGCAGTTTATTTTCGCCTGCCATTGTTCTGGTTTCTCTCGTATCTCAGTAGATGGCGCTTCTTGCGAGAGTTTTCTTACTATTTGTATAGGATTAGAGACAAAATCGTATAATTAACTTCGCAAATGTGTCACATTGACCAAGCAGTGTTCTGAGGAGTCCCATAAGGACGAAACGGTTAACTGTCAACACTTATTAGGTGTCCATTAGATCTTGGACCCCCGTGAGGTTAAGTTTTTAAGCTACCCACGGAAAAATATGAGAGAAACAAAAACTCCTTTTGACCCGTTTAGCCACAAACCTAGTTTGAAGTTTTATTTTGATTGTTCTGCTTAAGGCTGATATAAAGGTGCTGATTGGACCATGTGATCAAATAGCAAATTTTGATTGGTAGATGCATGCGAACCTTACGGACTTCCAACATAAAATATGGTCATCTCCAACTTTTTAAATGAACCTCAACTGAAGCTAAACTTTCCTTATTTAAATGCAAATACATGTTTCAATAAGTTGATCTTCAACTTGTGAACTTCGAACCTCAACCTCGAACCTCAACTGCTTTTATAAATCCTGCGTATAAAAACGATCTACGAGTTTCAGAATACCTTTTAACGCCCCTCGCCCCGGGCGGTTAAATTTGGATGTGCAAAATATATCTTCAATGTTATCTGTGTCAAATATTTATTCCTATTTATTTATTATAATTTGAAATGACTATTAAATGCTCATAGAAATTAACTTCAAATGTATTTCTGAAAATGTTTTCAGGTTGACAATATGTTTTGTCAGTAAATTAATTAGATGATGGCAAAATGCAAAGATATTTAATAAAGCTTTTTAGAAGTTTGCAAATTTGTTTAATCCTAAATTAAGGTATTAAGGCTAAGTGTATACGTGTAAGCTCTTGAGATATTTTAGAAAGTTAGGCAAATAGCTTACAAAGTCTTTTGTTTTTATTGCATTAATACGTACCTTGGATAGGTACAGCCTGTCTCATTTTCGATGGGATTAAATCGGAAACTCGGTTATTATTAAAGATATTGAAATTCTGATTGCACCATACCGTTCTCTTTTTTTGTGCCCTTAAAAATGGTGTAATCAGATTTTTGCTATACCGCGTTGTTTCGCTAATAAAGGGAGTTATTTTTAAAAAATGTATTTTTAATAATTTCTTGTATCTCGCCTATTTTGCAAGATATTTTTATTCTGTAAAAACCTTTTTATGGCAACTTTTTTAGAAGAAACAATGACGTTGTCAATTTTTTAAAATATTGTTTAGTTTTTAAGATATGGTATTTATCATAAAAAAATTAAATACGGACCTGAATTTTTTTTATTACTATTTTGATTGGTATCATGCTATATTATCACAAATTAATAAAAATTTAATATTTTTGGTTTTCAAGTTTTAAAAAAATTTAGTCCGAACCTGGAAATTTCCATCATAAATATAAATTGAAAATTGCTAGTTGAACGATTTTTAGTTTAACTGTTTTGATATTTAGCAAATTAAAATGGTTTTCCGTTAATTTAAAGATTTATTTAAAACAAAGTCTATGACAAATACAAAAGAAATAACGATTGCCATTATGTGTAAGACATTGTTTACATTTTTGAGTCATTTTGCTTAACGCATTTTGCATAAAAATATTTTTGCCCATTAAATATTGGGCTTTTGTTGCTTGAATAAAGCAGTCATATTACATATACATATTACATTTTTCAAAATCTGGATATGGTCGATTTCTAGCCATTGTGAAATTTTGAGTGAACCATTCACAAAAATGAAAACTAAAATGACAATGTCAATTCCACGCTTTTGTTTTTCCATGTTGAACTAAATTTCATGAGTTGCTGTGTACTACCATCAAATAACTACTATGATATTATTTTTGTAACTTTTTAACGTTTTTTATTTTATTTATAAATCTTTTAATTAACGTTTTAAAAGAGATAACCCAAAAATCGTTCAACTAGTGTGTCTTGCACTTTTTGGTTTACATTTACATAAAAAATAGTTAAAAATATTGAATATTTTTTTATCCTTATATCAAAAACATAATAAAATGTTATCATTTGGAGTAAGCCATTCACAAAAATGACAAGTAAAAAGACAATATCAATTCCACGCTTTTGGTTTTCCGTAGTAAAGTAAATTTCATGAGTTGCTGTGCTATCATCAAATAATTACTATGATATTGTTTTTTTTAAACTTTTTAACGTTTTTTACTTTATTTATAAATCTTTTTAATCGTTAAACTAGTGTGTCTTGCAATTTTTAATTAATATTAACGTTGGAAATTTCCAGGTTCAGACTAAAAATTATTTAAAAATAATATTTTTTTTTTAACCTTAAATATTTTAAGATAATAATAACATGAAACCAATCAAAATAGTAATAAAAAAAATCTAGGTCCATATTTAATTTTTTTATGATAAATACCATATCTCAAAAACTAAACAAGATTTTAAAAAATGACGCCATTATTTTGCTCTAAAAAAGTTGCCATGAAAAGGTTTTTACAGAATAACAATATCTTGCAAAATAAGCAAAGTACAAGGAATTAACAAAAATGCAATTTTTTCAAAAGCTCGCTGTTTTAGCGAAACGACAGGGTATAGCAGAAATCTGATTACACCAATTTTAAGGGCTCAAAAAAAGAGCAAGGTAAGGTGCAATCAAAAAATCGATATATCGTTAATAACAACCGAGTTTCCCATTTAATCCCATCGAAAATGGGACACGCTGTACATCCAACCTATACCTTTTTGTATATGTAGAGTTTTGTTAAAAAAATACTACACCTATCTAAGTATGTAAAAATAAGATTTTTTAAAGTATGTCTACGTACTTTAGTGTTAAGACCATGTATTGCACTGCGTATTTTTTTTGAGTTTTTAATATTGAAAAAAAATACGGCCAAAAACTTAGCCTTATCATAATGTACCGCATTTATAGTAAGTAAACATTAGGAAGTGTTTTTAACTGATTTGTGAGTTAATATTTATGTATATTATAGAATCATTTAAATTTTATGAATTGTTTTTATTTTGTTCGGTTGTTATGAAATTTTTTAAATTTTCAAATTGGCTTATTAATAAGTTAGTATGAATAAATGGTTAAAATAAAATTTACTTAATTTGTTTTATTTTTCGCGTCTTTAATATAGTAATCAGAAATGTTAGTTTCAGCGCCCTACGGAATACAGGGTGTTAATAAAGTATGTCGCCAAATTTCAGGGGATGATTTTTTGGGTAATTAAAAAGAAACTTCAAATAAGCATTTTTTTGTTTTGTTTTTCTTTACAGCTCGTTCAGTTTTTGAGATGTTTGACTTCAATTTGGAACTTACATTTAGCTACAAGGCATGCATCATTAAGCATGCCAAATATCAGGAAAAAACTACAGGGTGATAGTTTCTTAGGGGTCATGCCCTTTTTTCCTCCAGGACTTTTTTGCAGTAAGCCAGTGGTAGATTCAAAATAATAAAATGGCTTCTCTGTTTTATTTAGAAAATTTTTGATGTCTCGCAATTTTTTGTATCTCTAACCGTTTTTGGGCAAAAATACAAAAAAAAAATTGTACCCTGCTAAATGATAATAAAATTTAAAATAGTCACTACATTACATTATTTTAATTTTATGCGAGTTTCAAGTAATTTCTGAATAGCAATTAAAGATACAAATTGTATTTTTTTGTCTTTTTTCTCAAAAATGGTTAGGGATACAAAAAATTGCAAGAAATTAAAACAGTTTTGGCATAAAACAAGGAATTCGTTTTATTGAATCTGCCAGCAGTGGCGCACCCAGGAATATGTCAATATATCTTGGGGGGGGGGGCTGAGACCTCTTGGGGGGGGAGAGACCTCATGATGTCGTATTTTATACTATTTTATCTTTTTATTCATGAAATATCTGAAAAATTTCTAAAAAAACCTTGGGCTTGGGGGGGGGGGGGGCAACGCCGCCCTCCCTGGGTGTGCCCATGCTGCCAGTGACTTACTGCAAAAAAGTTCTGGGAGAAAAAATGGGTATGACCCCGAAAAAATATCACCCTGTAGTTTTTTCTTAATATTTGGCATGCTTAATGATGTATGCATTGCAGCTAAATACACGTTCTCGATTTGAGCTAAACATCTCAAAAACTGCACGAGTTATAAAAAAAACAAACAAAAAATTAAAAATTTTACAACCTGTATCTCGTGCATGTGACCCATGTTTATACAAGGTTTTTTTCTTAATATCCCTCAGAGAATAATAGTTTGGCAATATCCTTTATTAACCCCTGTATATTACACAGAAAAACAAAATTGTTAAATTGACATTTTTAATATTGTTAAGTTTTTTATATTTAAATTAAATAAATTTGGATCATCGTGTAACAAAGTTGATATTTTAAATTAGGAATGCCATTCTTTAAAAAATACAATAAATTAAGAACACCATTAGGAATGGCTTACATTGGTATATATTATCTATTATTACCATATATGCATAGATGGCGCCACATTACTATATTTAACACTTATTTCACTTAACCAGTTCCACATATAGGGATTATATTTCCTAATGGGAAAACTGCTATCTGATATTTTTAAATAGCTGTGAAAGCAGTTGCTGTTTTGTCTAAATAATAGCTTTGTAAGACTCTTCTCTATGGAAATTTGCCTCGAAAAAAATTGACGACAGAAAAAATTAAATAATTTTAAAAATACAGCTTAGTAATTTTAACAATATTCATTATCCGATTAGTAGAATCAGCCTGGCAGAATTATAAAATTTTTGTTTAATTTAACACTTCTTGAGCTTAGTTGCTAGAGCGTCATCCTATCAAGAGAGAGTTCTCTGGCTCAAATCCAGGCTTTGGTAAAACATATTTTTATCCTATTTTTTTTTAAATTTATTTCTTGCCCTTATACCACTAACTCTCTCCTCTATTTAATAGTAATGGTTAAAGAAAAGCTTTATTTAAAAAATATGGTAATGTAATTACGCACTTAACTTGAAAAAGAGAAAAGTTATAATATCACTTCTAAAGCCTTGTCAAATTAGAAGAGGTTAGAAACGAATAAAAATAAGCAACTTTAGCTTATAAACTCTACCCGGAAATGCGCCACTGTCAAGACATATCAGAACTCTGGTTGTAAAACGTTCGTCTCGCTTCAAAAAATTCCACGACCCGGTAAAAATCACTGATATACTAACCTAAGAAAATTGAGTCCTTAACATTGGGTAGCTTGTTTTACAAGATATTTTTATCTAAAACTGTATTTATGTTTACTAAAAGGAAAATTGCCTTAGTTTTCAAAAAATTCAAAAAATATTAGTTGTTCATATCATATCTAACATTTGCTTACAAAAATAAGCTGGATCACCAGTGACGTCAAAAACTCGACATATACAGGGTGTCCCAGAACTAATGGTACATAGTTAAACTGTAGATTCCCTGGGTCAAAATATTACGATTTAGCCATACTTACCTTAGTCCAAAAGTTCGTACTAACCGAGATACAAGGTGTTAAATTTTATTTTTTCAATTCGATTTTCTTTAATAACTTTTTTAATAATTAATATTTTTGCAAAAACTAACGAGCGTGTAAATTTTTTTAAAATTGGCAAGACGATTCATTTAAAAAATTTGATGTACAATGTACAGGGTATTCCGTAGACTACTACCATTGCATAAAAAACAGTGTATTTTTGTTGTGCCTCGGTGTATACCAGTTTTTATGTAAAATAATGGTTTTGCTATCCTTTCTATGTAAAAAAGTTATACTGTTTTAAAATCGCTCAGAGCAACGGTTTGGTTCGGATCGGTTCGGTTTTTTTACTAATTAATATTTTTGCAAAAAATAACCAGGGTGTAAGTTTTTTTGAAATTGGCGAGATGATTCCGTTGAAAATTTTTATGTACAGTGTACAGGGTGTTCCCTAGACCACTAGTATTGCATTAAAATCTGTAACTTTTTTTTGTGCCGCGGTGTATACCAGTTTTTATATAAAATAATGGTTTTCTCATCCTTTTTATGTATAAAAGTTATACTGTTTTAAAGTCGCTCAGAGCAACGGTTTTTGAAATTTTTGCATTTAAAGTTTTTATTGCATGTGAGTGATATGCCTAATTTATGTATGATACTTTCTTCAATTCTTTCTACTAATTAATAATTTTGCACAAAAAATTCGGTTTGGTGGTTTTTGGGCATGGACAACTGAATTTACAATATACAAGATTCTACTAAAAACATTAATTTTTTAATTTTATTTAGGTAAAATAGCTATAGCTTTTGGATGTCGCTTAGAGCAACGGTTTTTAAGATATTTAAATTAGAAGTTTTTATTGTATGCGTAAAAGATTTTTGATTAAATTCTTACCTACTTCATACATAATAGCTATAATTAATACTATTTTATAGGATTCTAAGATTGGATGTTTTCTTAAGAAGTATTAAGTTAAAAAATATACAGGGTGGTTCTTGAATTATCATAAGTGTGTTATCATTATTCGTTATTGCAACTGTGTAGAGCTTTGTTTTTAATGAGGAACAAAAACCTATTCGTATTAGTTTTTATAAAAATGGTAATTACGTATACTTTATTAATACAAGTATTTTTTTATTGTTTTGACAAAAAATTTGAAAAAATCTATTTCCAAAAATTCAAAATGCTGGAGAGGCGTTCAGAAATGCAAATCTTTATTTTAAAATCAGACTTTCGAATAATGAGCAAATAAACAAATGTATTAAGGTTAACGGTGGCCATTTTGAATATTTATTGTAGATTGTTTCTTGTTATTCTATCTAAAAATTTGTTGTTGCAATAAAAGATGTATATTTTTTATATTTGGTTTTTATTTCTTTTGTTAATAATAATTATTTAATAATTAAAATAATATTCTGTTTAAAAACCTGCTTAAGTATACACCAAGGCACAAAAAATACACTGATGATTTTAATGCAATGGTAGTGGTCCAAGAGCTCCATCTGCTTTACGTAGATTTGCAGAAGGCATATGATAGTATACCACTAAATCTACTTTGGAAAGCGTTGGAAAAGACAAACATAAGCGTACAACTAATTAAGGCCATCAAAGAGTTATACCGCAATAGTAAGGCAAAAGTTAAAATAAAAGCAAAACTAACCAAGGGCTTTCAAGTAAATAAAGGTCTTAAACAAGGTTGCTGTATCTCGCCTACGCTCTTCAAGATATATTTGAAACAGGTCCTTAAAGTCTGGAAGAGAAAATGCCAAAACATGGGAATTCCGTTGAATGAAACCACCTTGTATACTTTATGTTTCGCCGATGATCAGATAGTGGTGGCTCAGGATTATGACGACCTCGAATATATGACACGAAAACTAATAGAAGAGTACAATAAGTGGGGACTAGAGGTTAATATCAATAAGACAGAGTATATGTGTATTGGTGGAACGAAGCAGGATCTAATCTTAAATACTGGGCAGCGAATTCAGTCCTGTGATGAGTATAAATACTTAGGTCTAAAAATTACAGCTGACGGAACACTAGACAAAGCTATAAAAGATAGAAACGTACAAGGAAGAAAAGCAATAACTTTATTAAATGGAATAATTTGGGACCAAAGTATATCAAAACATAACAAAAAGCTTATATATAACACCATTGTAAAAAGTATTATTACATACGGCTCAGAAGTATGGCCAATCAAAGATAGAACAGAAAAAATGCTTTCCGCTACGGAGATGGACTATTGGAGAAGAGCAGCAGGGAAATCAAAAAGAGAAAGAGTTACCAATCAAAGAATAAGAGAAATTATGACAGTGGGTGAACGTACTCTAGTGGATGATATAAGAACAAAACAACTGGTGTGGTACGGACATGTACAAAGAATGGATGATGGAAGACTACCTAAACAAATATTACAATGGAAACCAACTGGCCGAAGAAAACGAGGAAGACCAAGGAGAAGCTGGAGAGAAGGAATAGATAGTGAAATAAGAATAAGAGGCCTAGATGATGAATTATGGGCAAACAGAAACGAGTGGAGATTGGGTATCGGAAGACGTAGAACGTTGTGAAACCGATAAATATATATATATAGGTAGTGGTCCAAAGAACACCCTGTACATTGTACATCAAATTTTTCAATGGAATCGTCTTGCAAATTTTCGAAAAACCTACATGCTGGACAGTTTTTGCAAAAATATTACTTAGCAGAATGAATTGAAGAAAGTATCTTACATAAATTAGGCATATCACTCACATGCAATAAAAACTTTAAACGCAAAAATTTCAAAAACCGTTGCTCTGAGCAACTTTAAAATATAACTTTTTTACATAAAAAGGATGAGAAAACCATTATTTTATATAAAAACTGGTATACACAGAGGCACAAAAAAAAGTCACGGATTTTAATGCAATACTAGTGGTCTAGGGAACACTCTGTACACTGTACATCAAAATTTTCAACGGAATCGTCTTGCCAATTTCAAAAAAACTTACACGCTGGTTATATTTTGCAAAAATATTAATTAGAAAAAAAGTTATTAAAGAAAATCTATCAGGGAATCTACAGTTTAACTATGTACCATTAGTTCTGGGACACCCTGTATATATTATATACAGGGTGTTCGGCACATAAAGCGTCAAAATTTTTTGCGATATTGTTGGGGTCCTTTTCTACCTTTTCAGCCTTGGAACTTGGGTCCTTAGAGTCACGGCTAAAGAGATATGAATTTTTTAATTTTTTTTCTCAAATTACCCTAAATCCCACCTTTAAACCCTCGTAAGCTTTTTATTAATGTCTGGAAAAGCACCATTTTTTTTTATAATTCTGTAATCTTATGCTACTTCAACTAATTAATAGATTTGTTAAAATTTATGTACCAAAGGGACAGATTTTTTATTGAAGAACATTAGTGATTTTGTGAAAGAAAATCAATTTCAAAATTAAAAATTTTAAAAACTATCGACACTTGAGAATTTCATTTTCTTTAAAAAACTTCTCTAATTGATTACCTTTCTAACGGTATGCTACACATTGATTAAAAAAACAAGTCTGCTTTAAAATACGGATATTCCGTGAGACAGGCAATAATCGTTCGGACTTGATAAGAAAAACAATTTGATGTTTATGATCGTTTCGAACAAAATTTATAAATAAAATACATTATTGTTAAAAGTTTAACTTTTGTTTAAGTAGGTAAACGATCATAAACATCAAATTGTTTTTCTTAAGGCCGCTTGACATGGTGCTTGACGCGCTGCAAATATTTGCAAGCAAAAAATTTCGGTCAAATTGTTGCCTGCAAAAAATCTTTTTTTCGTTTGACATTGTGCATGGCCATGCATTGATTCCCCAGAATCTAGGTAAAAATTCCCCAGTTTGCATGCAAGTACAGTTTGCATGCAAAAAAATGGCACCGGACCCATAAAAATGGATTGCCTGCAACAATCAGCTGGATTTGTACTGCGCATGCACCTGGGCAAAATTTCATGCATTTGCCTGCAAATTTTATTGTCATGCACCATGTCAAGCGGCCTTTACGAATTCCGAACGAGTCTCGCCCTTCTGACGGAATATCCGTATTTTAAAGCAGAAATGTTTTTTTTTTAGTAAGGTAATCAACTAAAGAAGTTTTTGAAAGAAAATGAAGTTCTCAATTGTCAATACTTTTTTGATTTTTAATTTTGAAATTGATTTTCTTTCACAAAATCACAGCCGTGACTTTTAGGACCCAAGTTCCAAGGTTGAAAAGGTAGCAAATGACCCCAACAATATCCCAAAAAATTTTGACGGTTCATGTGCCGAACACCCTGTATAAGATCCGAAGACCGGTCTAATTCTAGGGACCCTGTTTCGACTTAACGTTAGTGGCGACTGCTACAGGGAGGGCAATGGGGCAGTGCCCTCCCAAAACTAGACAACAAACAGTATTTTTAATTGATTTATTTTAAAAAAGCTAAATCTTCCCTTACGACATGATTGCCTAGTTCTTTTTATTATCTGAGCTTAACATAAAGCGATTAATTGGGTGATGTTTGTTAGCGTAAGTAATTATAAGCCGGCAGAACCGCCCGAGAAAAGATTTCCATTTTACCCGTTTTTCAGCGGTGTATGGGTGGCTGTACTCGCGCGGAGGCGGGAGGAATGGTTGTTTTAGTTGACGTCGGCCATATTCATCGTGCTAAAACGTTCGTTGCCCTTCCTACATGTTGCCGGTTCTATCCTTTGTGAAGACGTATGAACTTGTTTTGATTTGGGGTAGGTCAGCCTTGCCGGTCGCGTAACATTGTTTGTTTTTGTTATCGTTCGCCACTGCGATATAGCACTCTACGTTTAGCTTAAAATTTTAGTTTAAATTATAGAGAGAATATGAAATTGGGACAGTGTTTTTTGAGGATATACTTGTCCTACTTTTCTGATGGGTAAATTTGTGATTATTTGGTAACGGTACGGCGCTCGCAGACTGCCACCAGATAATAGAGACATTTTAGGTCAGTTAAAATAACAGAAAATTCTAGAGCTGTTATTGTTACTAAGAATAACGATAACATTCAGGGCAAAAAAGATAGATTTTGAAACCCTAAAGATAAACACAAATGTTAATTTAGTAGTTTCACACTCCTTCAACTTTGTGTTTATTTTATTAGATTTATAGCTTTTTACAAACCCAACTACCGAATTTTAGCAAAAAATTCGACTGCATTAACCCCAAAAAATACTCTGCCAATATATAGGCCCCTAAGCTCACACTAGGTACTATAGTTATAGTGTACGTGTGAGCTAATATAACTAAAAACTGAAATATATTTTATTCAACTCCAGACTAAATTACCTTTTGTTTGAAACCACACAAGCCATGTTTTGACCTGAACTCAAATTTTTGAAATCTACCCCCACCCATAAAAAAAACAAAAACTAAAATGTATTTTGTTAAACTCCGGACTCAATTACCTTTCGTTTGATATCACACACGCCATAGTTTCACTTAAACTCTAATTTTTAAAATATACCCCTACCCTTTTATTTGGTTTGTGTTAGGTGGATTTTGTTCATTTTTAAATGGGACCATCTCGATCCAAGACCCCGCCTAGGTACCAAATTTCATTAAAATCAGCTAAGCGGTTTTTAAGTTATGCGCGTTGGTCGTTACAGACAGACAGACAGACAGACAGACAGACCGACAGACCGACAGACAGACAGACAGACAGACAGACAGACAGACAGACAGACAGACAGACAGACAGACAGACAGACAGACAGACAGACAGACAGACAGACAGACAGACAGACAGACAGACAGACAGACAGACAGACAGACAGACAGACAGACAGACAGACAGACAGACAGACAGACAGACAGACAGACAGACAGACAGACAGACAGACAGACAGACAGACAGACAGACAGACAGACAGACAGACAGACAGACAGACAGACAGACAGACAGACAGACAGACAGACAGACAGACAGACAGACAGACAGACAGACAGACAGACAGACAGACAGACAGACAGACAGACAGACAGACAGACAGACAGACAGACAGACAGACAGACAGACAGACAGACAGACAGACAGACAGACAGACAGACAGACAGACAGACAGACAGACAGACAGACAGACAGACAGACAGACAGACAGACAGACAGACAGACAGACAGACAGACAGACAGACAGACAGACAGACAGACAGACAGACAGACAGACAGACAGACAGACAGACAGACAGACAGACAGACAGACAGACAGACAGACAGACAGACAGACAGACAGACAGACAGACAGACAGACAGACAGACAGACAGACAGACAGACAGACAGACAGACAGACAGACAGACAGACAGACAGACAGACAGACAGACAGACAGACAGACAGACAGACAGACAGACAGACAGACAGACAGACAGACAGACAGACAGACAGACAGACAGACAGACAGACAGACAGACAGACAGACAGACAGACAGACAGACAGACAGACAGACAGACAGACAGACAGACAGACAGACAGACAGACAGACAGACAGACAGACAGACAGACAGACAGACAGACAGACAGACAGACAGACAGACAGACAGACAGACAGACAGACAGACAGACAGACAGACAGACAGACAGACAGACAGACAGACAGACAGACAGACAGACAGACAGACAGACAGACAGACAGACAGACAGACAGACAGACAGACAGACAGACAGACAGACAGACAGACAGACAGACAGACAGACAGACAGACAGACAGACAGACAGACAGACAGACAGACAGACAGACAGACAGACAGACAGACAGACAGACAGACAGACAGACAGACAGACAGACAGACAGACAGACAGACAGACAGACAGACAGACAGACAGACAGACAGACAGACAGACAGACAGACAGACAGACAGACAGACAGACAGACAGACAGACAGACAGACAGACAGACAGACAGACAGACAGACAGACAGACAGACAGACAGACAGACAGACAGACAGACAGACAGACAGACAGACAGACAGACAGACAGACAGACAGACAGACAGACAGACAGACAGACAGACAGACAGACAGACAGACAGACAGACAGACAGACAGACAGACAGACAGACAGACAGACAGACAGACAGACAGACAGACAGACAGACAGACAGACAGACAGACAGACAGACAGACAGACAGACAGACAGACAGACAGACAGACAGACAGACAGACAGACAGACAGACAGACAGACAGACAGACAGACAGACAGACAGACAGACAGACAGACAGACAGACAGACAGACAGACAGACAGACAGACAGACAGACAGACAGACAGACAGACAGACAGACAGACAGACAGACAGACAGACAGACAGACAGACAGACAGACAGACAGACAGACAGACAGACAGACAGACAGACAGACAGACAGACAGACAGACAGACAGACAGACAGACAGACAGACAGACAGACAGACAGACAGACAGACAGACAGACAGACAGACAGACAGACAGACAGACAGACAGACAGACAGACAGACAGACAGACAGACAGACAGACAGACAGACAGACAGACAGACAGACAGACAGACAGACAGACAGACAGACAGACAGACAGACAGACAGACAGACAGACAGACAGACAGACAGACAGACAGACAGACAGACAGACAGACAGACAGACAGACAGACAGACAGACAGACAGACAGACAGACAGACAGACAGACAGACAGACAGACAGACAGACAGACAGACAGACAGACAGACAGACAGACAGACAGACAGACAGACAGACAGACAGACAGACAGACAGACAGACAGACAGACAGACAGACAGACAGACAGACAGACAGACAGACAGACAGACAGACAGACAGACAGACAGACAGACAGACAGACAGACAGACAGACAGACAGACAGACAGACAGACAGACAGACAGACAGACAGACAGACAGACAGACAGACAGACAGACAGACAGACAGACAGACAGACAGACAGACAGACAGACAGACAGACAGACAGACAGACAGACAGACAGACAGACAGACAGACAGACAGACAGACAGACAGACAGACAGACAGACAGACAGACAGACAGACAGACAGACAGACAGACAGACAGACAGACAGACAGACAGACAGACAGACAGACAGACAGACAGACAGACAGACAGACAGACAGACAGACAGACAGACAGACAGACAGACAGACAGACAGACAGACAGACAGACAGACAGACAGACAGACAGACAGACAGACAGACAGACAGACAGACAGACAGACAGACAGACAGACAGACAGACAGACAGACAGACAGACAGACAGACAGACAGACAGACAGACAGACAGACAGACAGACAGACAGACAGACAGACAGACAGACAGACAGACAGACAGACAGACAGACAGACAGACAGACAGACAGACAGACAGACAGACAGACAGACAGACAGACAGACAGACAGACAGACAGACAGACAGACAGACAGACAGACAGACAGACAGACAGACAGACAGACAGACAGACAGACAGACAGACAGACAGACAGACAGACAGACAGACAGACAGACAGACAGACAGACAGACAGACAGACAGACAGACAGACAGACAGACAGACAGACAGACAGACAGACAGACAGACAGACAGACAGACAGACAGACAGACAGACAGACAGACAGACAGACAGACAGACAGACAGACAGACAGACAGACAGACAGACAGACAGACAGACAGACAGACAGACAGACAGACAGACAGACAGACAGACAGACAGACAGACAGACAGACAGACAGACAGACAGACAGACAGACAGACAGACAGACAGACAGACAGACAGACAGACAGACAGACAGACAGACAGACAGACAGACAGACAGACAGACAGACAGACAGACAGACAGACAGACAGACAGACAGACAGACAGACAGACAGACAGACAGACAGACAGACAGACAGACAGACAGACAGACAGACAGACAGACAGACAGACAGACAGACAGACAGACAGACAGACAGACAGACAGACAGACAGACAGACAGACAGACAGACAGACAGACAGACAGACAGACAGACAGACAGACAGACAGACAGACAGACAGACAGACAGACAGACAGACAGACAGACAGACAGACAGACAGACAGACAGACAGACAGACAGACAGACAGACAGACAGACAGACAGACAGACAGACAGACAGACAGACAGACAGACAGACAGACAGACAGACAGACAGACAGACAGACAGACAGACAGACAGACAGACAGACAGACAGACAGACAGACAGACAGACAGACAGACAGACAGACAGACAGACAGACAGACAGACAGACAGACAGACAGACAGACAGACAGACAGACAGACAGACAGACAGACAGACAGACAGACAGACAGACAGACAGACAGACAGACAGACAGACAGACAGACAGACAGACAGACAGACAGACAGACAGACAGACAGACAGACAGACAGACAGACAGACAGACAGACAGACAGACAGACAGACAGACAGACAGACAGACAGACAGACAGACAGACAGACAGACAGACAGACAGACAGACAGACAGACAGACAGACAGACAGACAGACAGACAGACAGACAGACAGACAGACAGACAGACAGACAGACAGACAGACAGACAGACAGACAGACAGACAGACAGACAGACAGACAGACAGACAGACAGACAGACAGACAGACAGACAGACAGACAGACAGACAGACAGACAGACAGACAGACAGACAGACAGACAGAGACAGACAGACAGACAGACAGACAGACAGACAGACAGACAGACAGACAGACAGACAGACACCGAACGCACCGACATCTGAAACGCAAAGATATATAAAAATTTTTAAAATCGGAGCAACTTTTTTTTTCTCGAAAAAATTAGGATCACCATAGCTCACACTACTATAGTATAGTATATGTGTGAGCTAATAAAGGTAACATTAGAGGAAGGCCACCGTAAGTACCGGGTGCCATTACCGTATAAAACAAAAAAGGAGCGAGAAGCTGCTAATGCGCAGACTCAGTAATAACAATAACGGTAACAAAGTGTAAAATACGCGACCCAACATGTCCCTAATAGCGGATTGGCGACGACAAAAATGTAAACCCAACTAAGTGGAAACCCTACACAGAAAATTCCTTTGACTTAGACGAATGACAGAACAAAAAACTGAGCAAACTTAACATTTTAAAAAGAAGCAGTGTGTTTTCTGCAAAAAAATTTCAATATTTTCCCCATTTTGGATGTGAGATTCATCCAATTCAGTATATGGAGATTATTGTACTCGTATCATCACGTTTTTATGATGCTTTTTATTTTAGAGTTTATTGAAGTATGTTTGATAAGCAATGATTTATTTATAGGACATTTTTATACGATGGAAAAAAAACATTGGCGCTTACTGTGGTTAGTATCTATGCTTTGGCCTCATTTAACTTGCTTCAAGAGTTTGAATATTTTTACGGAGGCTTATGTTATCTGACAACATAAAATGACTTAGATCGAAAGCAATTGGATGTTTACACATGGTTTAGATGTTTAAAGACGTTTATTTATTCAAGTTTTTTTTTAAATTCTGGCGCAATGGAACTGTGTCAAGATGTTCTAAATAAACTTTGTAAAGTTTTCAACGCAGCTTCAAGTAAGGAAGATAATATCAGAAAAAAGCGACAAAATGGTCCCTTTAGAAACGTTATTTTTTGAGAAACCAATATGTGCGTCACGTTTGGGCTGAATGTTATTTATTAATTTAAATAACATTGAGAATTTCCATTATTATGTAAACACAGCAAGTTATTAAGTAAGGGGACCTGCACAGAAAATTCTTTTGAAAAAAAAAGAGCAAACGTAACATTTTAAAAAGAAGCAGTGTGTTTTCGGCAAAAGAATTTCAATATTTTCCCCATTTCGCATGTGGGATTTACCAATTGAGTATATGGAGATCATTGTACGCGTATCACGTTTTTATGATGCTTTTTATTTTAGAGTTTATTGAAGTATGTTTGATAAGCAATGATTTATTTATAGAACATTTTGATTTGATGGAAAAAAACATTGGCCCTTACTGTGTTGGTGATATCTGCTTTGATGTCTTTTAACTTGCTTCAAGAGTTTGAATATTTATAGGCCTATGTTATCTGACAATAAAAAATAACTTAGATTGAAAGCAATTGGATGTTTACACATGGTTTATATGTTTAAAAACTGTTATTTTTTCAAGTTTTGCTTGAATTCTGCCGCAATGGAACATTATGTGATCCGTGATGGAACTCTGTCAAGTTGTCAATGCAGCTTTAAGCAAGGAAGGTAATATCAAAATAAAGCGAAAAAAGGGTCTCTTTAAAAACGTTATTTTATAAGGAACCAATATGTGCGTCACGTTTGGGCTGAATGTCATTTATTAATTTAAATAACATTGAGAATTTTCATTATTATGTAAACCAGCAAGTTATTAAGTGAGGGGACCCACACAGAAAGTTCCTTTGACGTAGATGGATGACAGAACAAAAAAGTGAGCAAAATTAACATTTTAACAAAAAGCAGTGTGTTTTCTGCAAAAAAATTTCAATATTTTCCCCACTTTGCATGTGAGTATGGAGTATATCGAGATCATTGAACTCGTATCACGTTTTTATGACGCTTTTTATTTTAGAGTTTATTGAAGTATGTTTGATAAGCAATGATTTATTTATAGGATTTTTCGATATGATGGAAAAAAAAACATTGACGGTTACTGTGGTTAGTAATATGGGCTTTGACGTTATTTAACTTCAAGACTGAATACTTATACGCAGGCTAATGTTATCTGACAATATAAAATAACTTAGATCGAAAGCAATTGGATGTTTACACATGGCTTGCATCTTTAAAAACGTTTATTTTTTCAAGTTTTTCTTGAATTCTGGCGCAATTGAACTGTGTCAAGATGTTCTAAATAAACTTTGTGAAGTTGTCAATGCAGCTTCAAGCAAGAAATATTAGAAAAAAGCGACAAAAGGGTCTTAACATTAGGTTAGAAACATTATTTTATAAGAAACCAATATGTGACGTCACGTTTGGGCTGAATGTCATTTATTAATTTAAATAACACTGAAAATTTTCATAATTATGCTGCTTAACCCTGCAATTTGTTTTCTTTTAGAGGGAGAAAAATTATTTTAAATAAGACAAATATTAAACTCATAGATACTAAATGAACCCACACTGTCGTAATAAAACCTCGCCCTTTTTTTCTCAAATAGAAAAGTTAAAAATACAGGGTGTGGTGTAATTTAAATGATGAACGAAACTTGAGGGGTGAACGGGAGGGTCAAAATCTCCATTACTTTTTGCATCAAACCTCTTTATTTTCTAGATACAGGGTGTCAATTTTTTTTTGTTTTTCGTTATAACTTCTTTAAAAATTACTACAGACAATCAAACATTTCAGTAGTTAGATATGTACTACTACTAGTAGAGATAACAATTAAGTGCTGAAATTATTTAAACAAAGATAAATTACACAAAATTATTACAAAAATCTGTTTTTTTTTTCAAAAAATTTCAAAATATATTTTTAGATGCAGCACCATTACTATTTTTTGTAATTACTAAGGGGCATTTAGACATGTACAAAAACTTACAGAGATTATTTAGTGACACTGTATCTCCGTAACCTGTGTTTTTTGGAAAAAAGCAATTTATTGTCTATAATGAATCATTGATATATATAATATAATATATATATATAATTGTCGACCATTACCCCCCACCAGATTTTGACCCAGATCCGCGCTTGATTTAAAGTTCTCCCCCACTCTCAAAATTGACAAATGCTATAACTTCAATACCAAAGACTTGTGACTATTAGTTGTTTGAACTTTTTGTCTACTTTTGACCTTCTACATTAACCCTTAAGGTTTGATACATCATTTAAATCACACCCTGTATCCTTATTGATAAAAATAGTTAAGGAGATAAAAAGAGAATTAAGAAGTTAACAACTGTAACTTTTTACAAAAATCTAATTGAGAAATTAAGAATAAATTTGTTTTCTTTCTTAGACATTAATATTTAAGAGTTAGCAAAATAATAAATGTTGGTAACTGTGTAAGATTTTTAGGTTTTTTTGTAAAACAAAAACAGCTCAATTTAACTGTTACCTTCTTTTTTTTGTTCTTTGCTTTGAGCCTTTAAACAGAAAAATGGCATCTCGAGTTATCAGCAATCTTTCCAAAAAATTACGAAAGAAATATTGGCACATAAAAAAGAATTTGTTCCTATTTTTTTATGTTTTACCTCTTCACAATGTCGTTTACGCCAGCTTACAAATTTTTAAGCCAAAAATAAAGCCATCATAAAATCCGATATTTTTGAACAAAAATACAATTACCACATACTTCCCTACTGAATTTATTTACCCCTTTACAAGCATGGGTTGCATTCTTGTTTCAGTGTAATTATTCTGTTCTTGGCCTCTTCTTGGGTTTTTGAGCTAACCTCTATTGCACTAGTACAGCGATTCTCAAACTGGGTTCCGCGGAACCCCAGGGTCCGCGAAGTGGTAATTGGCGTTCCGCAAGAAGTTAATAAAACAAAAAAATATTTGTGGTATTACACAAAAATTAAATAGTCAATAGTATCATGTTGCAAATAAAATAAATATTCTTAGTAGAGTAATGAATGTAATTAATGACTTCATTTCAATTGTCATCAAGAATAACTGATGTAAAGTGGCTACAATGTTTGGTATGTCTTGCCGATATCTTTTCAAGCTTTAATGGATTAAACTTTTCACTTTAAGGAAGTTCTGTCACAGTTATCTCACTACATGACAAAATCCAACTTATGTCAAATAAAATAGTTTTGAGAATCTTGTCTAAATGGAGGAGTGACTGAGTGCTTTCCAACACTGCATGATTTTGTGTCCGAGTCAAAGAGTCCAGCAGAATTATTCACTTCTGAGGTAACCAACCATCTTCAGAACCTGCAAGTTTTAATCAAGGAATATTTTCCAAGGCAAAAAGAGGATCTTGATTGGGTTCACAATCCGTTCTCAGTCTCAGTCGAAAAACATTATCAAACTCTAACTGAAAAAAAAATTGAACAGCTAATTGATGTTGCAGCCGATGAAAAGCTTAAAACTACTTTTAATTCGGCTATTTTATTGAAGTTTTGGGCACAGCTTAGAAGTGAATATCCAGAACTGGATAATTTTGCTTTTTAAAATTTTTTGCCTTGCTACAACTTACCGCTGTGAAGTCGGGTTTCAAAGTATGCTCTTACAAAAACCGACTTAAGAAACAAACTAAATATCGAAGTAGATGTGCTCATACAACTTTCAAATATTAAACCCGATACTGAGAAACTTGTCTCAAAGAAAGAGGCCCATATATCGCATGAAGTTTAAAAAAAAAATATTTTAATACTTATTTTAGTATTTTAACTGTTTCCGAGTTATTAATATATTACGTACTCTTTATTTGGAAGCTTAAAAAGAAGTGTTAATGTTGATTTTTTTACACAAAACAACACAGTATTATGTCTTATGTTTAAGTGCTTAGGGTAAGGGTTCCCTAGAAAAAAAACAAGCTTTATTGTTCCCCATTCTATAAAAGTTTGAGAACCACTGGACTAGTAGATTGTATGGTAGGCCCTAAGGCTAAACGGGCAACAAGTAGTCCACTTTTGGAAATTTTGCCAAGTCCCAGTGTCTTAATCGGACTTACGTACAATCAGCATTAAACCAGATCAAGATAGATAGATAGATATAGAGGGTGTCTCAAAAGTCCGAGTCCACCCAAATATTTTCTGAAGTTGGAGATAACTGAACCATATTTAGCAGTGATCGATTACATCAAGAGATGAATTTTATGGAAGGACGGGTGTGTTGCCTCTACCTTAGGGGGCGACGTAGGGGCGGTCAACTTAATTTTTTTAAAATTCAAACTTCTATCGAGTGACACCTCGTTTAAAATGTCTTTGAAAAACTAACATTTTGACATAAGTGTCGATTGTGTACGTCAAATCTGTCAAAAGCTATGGAATACCAAACCTAATTTTTTTGTTTTTGTCAAAATTAACAAGTTTGTTGTTTTTAAACAAAAACCCTATTTAGTGATATCTTGTTTGAAAGGCATTTGAAAAACCAACATTTTAGCGTAACTGCCCCTTGTCTGTTTTAAACGTATCAAAATGTATCGACTGTCATACTTATTATTTTACTATTTTGGACAAACTTCAAAAGTTTTGCTCAAAAGGTCTTTAAAAAACTAAGAAGTTAACGTAACTGTCACTTGTTTACGTCAAACATCTTCTTCTAAATTTTTTGACAATGACAATCAGTTTGAATTGTTTAAAATGCCAAGATCAAATGAAGATAAAGTTGAAATTATTTTTTTAACGACGAACCATATATTATAGAGAAACTAAATGACTTTTCTACAGTGAATTTACCGACAGACTGTGTCCCATATAAAAATAATTTTAACTTTATCTTCATTTGATCGTGGCATCTTAAAACACTTTAAACTAAAGTTAGTCAAAAATGTAGAAAATATGTTTGATGTAAACAAATGACAGTTACGTCAACATGTTAGTTTTTGAAAGACCTTTCGAACAAGCCACGGTCAGACCAAAACTTTGAAATTTGTCCAAAATAGTTAAATAATAAGTATGACTTTCGATAGATTTTGACAAGTTTGACATAAACAAGGGGCAGTTAAGCCAAAATGTTGGGTTTTCAAGGGCCTTTCAAACAAGGTATCACTAACTAGAGTTCTTGTTTGAAAAAAAACAAACTTGATAGTTTTGACAAAAACTAAAAAAATTCGGTTTGGCAGTCCATAGCTTTTGACAGATTTAACGTAGATCGCAGACAATCGACATGTCAAAATGTTAGTTTTTCAGCGATATTTAAAACGAGCGAATTTTAAAAATTTAAGTTCGCTGCCCCTATGCCGCCACCTAATGTAGGGGCAATACATCCGCCCCTCCATAAAATACATCTCTTGATGTTATCGACTCTCTAAAGGGGTCAATTAAAACCCCCTAATGTTGGTGCAACACACCCGTTCTTCCATAAACTAGATCTCCTGATGTTATTTATCACTGCCAAATATGCTTTAGTTATCTTCAATAGTTCAGAAAATATTTGGGTGGACTGAGACTTTTGGGACACCCTGTATACTGTATATCCTACGTCCGGTACACGACTATTACCACTCTCAAGTAATTACCAACTTCACCACTGGGTCGGTTTGATATTTTCACTCTCGTGCGGTAATAACCCAGTTACCACATTTATACAGTGTGTCCGTAAAGTTAAAGGATCTTAAATATCTTGAAAACTAGCAGATTTATAGAAAAGTGTTTAACAAATAACTTCTAGAGCACAAATTCCTCTAGTTGGTTATGACCTTAAAACATAACTCAGAGGCTATTTCAAGATGAAGTTTAGAAATTTAAATTGAAATGACCACTTTTGGTTTCATCATTTGGCCTAGCATAGAGGACGTTTTTTTTTCATCAAACAGCAACCGGTGGTAACAATCAGGTTCTTAAATTTTTTAGATGGATTTCCGATGCCATCAATCAAGCTCATAAGTTTTTCCGGTGGAATCCATCATCCATCAATCAAGTTCTTGATGATGGATTTCCGATGCCATCAATTGATGCCACCTACTGCAACCAGGTCTGGTAGTCGGTGGAAAGTTTTAATGTATGTAGTACATAACCTCACTTTTTCTTCAATGAGAGTCGAGTTAAAAAACAGCATATCTGCAATAAATAGGGCTGTTTCCAAAATTGCGCCAAAGCTATTGAGGGGTAGTAATTCCTTATCTGAGGATTCAGACGAGGAACTAATTATTTTATCCAAGGAGAAACACACTAAGGTGAAGGATTATGTAGAGAAAACTGTTGCAAACTACAGTCTATCTGACTGCAAAATGGCTTTCTCATTAGGTACCTCAAGGGCTATCAGAATGTCTTCTTCATCGGACATGTTTTTCTTCAAAAAACTGAAGGTGAAAAATCGAAAAAAGTTGGGTCGCAGTTCGGTCTTTTCTTCTCTCGTCACTTGTGGGCGTGATGTTATTAAGTTTTTATTTCAACTGATGGCTTCATCTGATACAATCAGAAATATTGTCAAATTGATGATATATGTCAGCTGTCAAGCAACTGCCGGTATCGCAAATCCACCGGTGGACAAAAAGAGAGGGAAAGAGATTCCTCCAAAATAACACTTTGTGTCTTATTAAAAGACAAAACACAGCCAGAAAGTATCTAATTTTAGCGAATTTAGGCTAAATAGTTGAAGACTTAATCTTGAATATCCTTGTCGCCACTTGTGACATGTGTCAAACTTTGAGATCACTATTTTGACAACAAATTTATTTGACATAATTAAAGATAAAAATGCTAAAAATGTCTATCACTAACTTATTGACAATAGAGATTTTGTATAGGCGATAGATTTGGCAGTAAGCGAATCTGTCAATTTTATAAAGCAGAATTGGTTATTTTTAATTTAGTGACCTTCGTTAATAAGAATTTGACATTTGTCATGATTTTTCTTAATATTTTTGTTCAATTATATTTTTTGTCATGTAAGTAAGTAAGTAAGGCCACTACTTTATTTATTGTTTATAATGTTTGACACTTGTCATAAGTGATTACGAAAAAATGTAAGATTGAATGGCCAACTATTTAGCCTAAATTCGATAAAATTAATACCGTTTTGCTAATTTTTGTCCTTTAATAATTCACGAAGAATTATTTAGACGTTTGAGAAAAATGTCAATTTGAACATAGATTTTTATACTCGAGAAACTTACGAAATCAAAAGTGCTCATTTTAATTTAAATTTTTAAACTTGATTTTGAGATAACCTCTAAATTATGACCAAGGTCACAGTTAAGTAGAAGAAGTTGGGCCCTGAAACTTTTGTCTATCTCTATCTGTCTATTTAGCCTTGTTCAATCCATCTTTGGATATAGGTCTCCCCCAATATCTTTTCTGTCTGTCGCCGTGTTCATCCATCTACGGATGAATACTTATGTATTAAACACTTTTCTCTAAAAAATCGATAGTTTTCAAAATACTTAGGGGTCCTGAAATTTTTCAGACACACTCTATGTATATGTATGTATATGTATAATATAGAATATATTACGATCCGATAGTATTTAGCAAAACAATCTTAGATAGAGTTCCACTAAAACTATAATTTATATTACCTCCACTAATATTATTCTCATTTAAAATACCATTTTTATCGAGCACCCTGTAACTTAGTACATTTTTAAGTTTTTCTTTTCCTTGTGATTTAAATAAATAAAATATAATAAAAAAATTCGAGATTTTCGACATTTAATTTGGAATTTTCCGGCTTTGATAATGTACCCTTAAAAATAGAAGCAGTGTTGTAGACGACTAAACAAATTTATACCTAAGGAAGTGTTTCTTACAACATAGGCATATTATATGGACATTTTTAATTTATGGTTTTCTTGATAATTCATCAAATTTATAGTGTAACTTACATTTATTGAAATAAAAAAATATTTTCCAACAATCCTTCTGATCATAATTCTGGCAAAAATATCTCGAAGTATTATCTATTACCTGTAATTTATTGACTTCTCCAATTCACAATAAAATATTCTTAAATAACTCTCTTTATTTGTCAATATAATTGCATATTGCATTACAATTTATTTAGCAAGACTAATTACCAGTTTTGCTTTAACTTAATTTACTAGAAAATTTTAATTAAGACTAAAAGTTTATTTAACTGTTCTGCTCGCTTTTCGTTCACTGTAAATAATAATTTTCTTTTGTTTACAGCAATATCTTGTTTTCTTTATTTTTTTGAACTTTACTTAAGGACACTCATCGTTGATGTTTCACTTTTTTTATATTTCGATCTAGCATACTATTGTCCAGAAGCTCAATAGGTTCCACATTCACATATAGATAAAGTCTATCTTCATGGCTTTTTGCGTTTTTTTCAAAAAATCTGCTACAGTTTTAATTTTCAAGTCCAGGTCTCAATAAAGGTCACTTTTCCAAAAGCACCAAGCTTTCCTAGTACTTTATTTTAAATTATACATAGTTAAACTATAGTAGTTTCATAAATGTCTATAAAGCAGTAAGTTTTATGAATATTTAAACTGGGCTTTCTTCCAATTAACCCGTTCATTTCTCTATAATTTATCCTAAATTCATTTTTTTTTCTCCAGCGTAATTTGCCTACAGCTATCATATCTAGATATTTTGCTTAATTTGAGTATGGTGCGTGAATGTTGTTATAATTGTAATTTGTATGTAATTCCCATTTTTGTTTGTTAAATCAACATGAATTCATCTGGTGGCATTTAATTTTACTCTTCATTTTATGGTCCAAATGTTGACTTTGGTGACCGCATTCTCAAGATTTTCTATTGATTGTTCAATACATTTTTCTATTCTCTATCAACCAGTATTATCGGAAAATGTGACTAAGTAACAATTTTCTGGCTTTGGAATTCCCAAAATAATAATAAATCTAAATAAGGGCCTAGTACCCCACCCTGAGGCACGCCTGCTTTAGTTTCTTCTAAACTTGATTATAAATGTTCTTGTTTTACACTTTACAGTATCTATCCGTTATCAGATATGTATTATTTCAAAATATCAGAATAATGTTTTGACAAAATAATAATATATTGATAAGTAAATTCGTAACATTCTTTAACAAATGCAGCTTGAGGGCTAAAAAAAAAATTTTCCATTTCAAATGAATTTATTCTTTCAAAGACGACGATTCAAAAAAAAATTCTAACAGATTGTTATAAGTAAAATCCTTAAAGAAATATAGAAACAATTTAATTAACAATATTATAAGTATCTTACAGGAAAATTCTACTGACTTGTTAAGAAAATTACACGTTCAAACCTATTTTAGAGCGGATGTATGAGATAAAGGTTTTTTAACTATAAAATACACGAACTCAGAGCCAAGTTTCTTTTTAGGGGACCAGCACGTAGTTGGTAATATTATCCGTGTACTAAAACCCTCCCCATTCTTTTGTTTTATATGATTTTATGTCAAATACGTTAACTTTGTTGCAATTTACATGGTTTCCAAAATCGCTCGGGTATGGAATCTTGTAAAGGATGGATCATGCTGACACATCTGCCAAACAAATTTTGGGTTGTCCCCCAGGTAGCACTACACTGCCAGCTCTTACCAAAATCCGTATTGAACACAGAGTTTAGTAAACCTCAAGTGACAAAGGTTCGCTATTAAAGCTACGTTTACACTTGGAGAGTTTACTGGCGGAAAGTACTACCACTAAACTAGTTCATTGTTTTGTGTTTACACGTTTTCAAGTTTAGTTGCCAAGTAGTGCGTGTTAATGTTAAAGTTGTTGTGTGTGAAATTGCCAATAATTTAATAAATAAGTTGGAACGCAAGAAGAATAGGAAAAAATGAGTTTGGGTGGAAGTACTCTGGGTGCGTCAGAACGACTCTGAGAGGAGATATCAACTGAAGATCCCGATTCTTATAGGAATTTTATGAGATTATCTTATTAAAAATTTAAAGAACTGTTAAGACTAGTTGAACATAAACTGACAAAATCGGAAACATGTATGAGAAGTCCTATTTCTCCTAAAATAAAATTGGAAGTCACATTACACTATCTGGCCACTGATGATAGTTTTGCTTCCTTCCAGTATTTGATATATGTTTAAAAAGGAAATTGTCTGACTTCCATTCCACTTATTCATTCTAAAAATCGTGGAAACACTTGCTCACAGAAAGCTTGCTGACCTGTTTAAGCTACGTTTACATTTGGAGAGTTTACTGGCGGAAAGTACTGGCAGCCACTAAACTCGCCATGTTTAAACTACAAAAAAGTGCACTTTCTGCTAGGCGGATTTTCTGTTTGTTCTTTCCGTGTGTAAACAAGTCAGCAAGCGTTCTGTGAGCAAGTGTCCACGTTTTTTACAATTAGAAAACTACTGCATGTGTATTTGAAATACTTGCGCAAACTTTCCTAAAATCGGCATGATTCTGTTACCTGTTACAATGTTTGGCAAATACACGCTTATGTGTATGCCTTGCTGATCGAGTATAAACAACGCACGGCAAGTACACAAGTAATTTTTAAACATTCGGGATTGGCTGAAATCATTATGTGTTTTTTTATTATATGCCCCAATCCTATAACTTAGATTAAGTAAGGCTACGTTAGATAATTTCCTTTCGGTCCATTGTCATACCACATGTGGTAAAATTAATTTTACAAAAGTTAACCCTTTCTTTGGTATTTTTAAGGACAAAGAGCATGGAGCTCAGTTAAATCTACAACTGTTTATAAATCTGACAAGCGCTGTGCTCTAGATGCCTTTCTCATTCTTGATCCTAAAAGGATGGAAGATATTTTATAATAAATCCAGGGCAGCAGGTTCCTCCTCGTCCCTACAACTACTACAGTAATCATTGTCGGTATGTTTCAACGGATGGTATGCGCATTCAATAAACAGCTCGATATCAAAAGAAACTATTTTCAGTATTTCACATCTGTACTTAAGTTTAAGGTAAATATTTTCTTCACATCCCATTTTGTCCAAAGCTGATTTAAGGTCCAACGGTCCAACCTTGCCCATCTTTTCTCTTCTAGCTTAACAACGGCTGCGGCTTTGGAGAGGGTCGGCTTTTCACAAATGACAACTGGGCATTTAGGCGTCCGCACAGGTTGCAAGGATTTCCAAGAGATGGGACCAGGCCAACCAAGGCTTGGCCTTCAAACATTTCTCCGTTACTTTTCGGTGCAAAATAACTTCATATACTTGTTGTAAGTAATCTAAATTTGTAACCGTATCTAACAGTCTAATGTACGGCGGCAGGATAGTGCCGTGGTATGGTTCAGTTTGGTATATGGTGTACGGACAAATCGGGGTTTATGAAAAGGGGGCGCCGTGTATCTAGTGGCTAGCCAATAATGATCTCCTCACTACTAATACAACTACCAGTCAATTGTAACTTAACCAACGAATATACACTCCGACGTCATTGTTTTGGAAAGAATATTTTTGAATAATTGTTTTTTGAAAATAGTTTAATGTATTTCGATTTTTTTTAATTATAGGTGCTTTTTCCTGTTTTTGTGAGGCCGAAACCGTCAAATGATCGCCAATCGATCCTATCCTATTCAGACACCCTCCAGTTAGGATATGTTTGCGATCAATTGACTACTGTTAGGTCATACTTACTTTATTTTAACACCGATTTCTACTACTATGTCGGTTTAAAACGTTTTTCTACGTTGTTCGACACCTATTCTCCATCTCCTACGATCCTGACAATCATCTTCTGTCAGGTTTTTCTGACTCATTGATTTTTGTATTAACTGTTGCCAGTCTAGTTTAGGATGCCCTCTTTTTCTGCACCCTATTGGTTGTCAATCTAGGACCTGCTTTGGCAATTTTTCGCCGTTTATCCGTTGTACTTTACAGTCTGTTCCTCTCTTATCAAATATGACACCCAAGTATACATACTCATTGCATGGAGATATTGCTTGTCCATTATGTAGTTCTAACTCACTTGATACGTTTCCAAAACATAAGTACTGTGTCTTGTCCACGTTCACTGTTAATCCCAACTTTTGGTATTCTTCCGTTAACTTTCTCATCATATACTCCATGTCTTCTTTATCATTAGCTACAATTACTTGGTCGTCAGCAAACTGTAATGTGTATAAGGTAAATCAGTCGTTAAGTTGTATTTTCATGCCATGTATTTTACGTTTCCAGTTTTTTAGGGCTACTACAATATAAATTTTAAAAAGAGTTGGGAGATATAACATCCCAACCTTTTATTATCAGGAATTCTTTTGAAAGTCGATTTCTAAAAGAAGGACAGGGGAGATATCATTTTAAAAATCACGCCTAAATATATTTATTGTTTACTCTCATACTTACACGTAAAAGCAAAAGAGCCGATCCTCTTCACCGCCCTACGTTTAACAACGGTGCTGTTATTGTTAGGTTTTACGAGGGCCCCTTAGAGTCTTTGTTAGGTCACAGCTACGTGACGGTAACTTTCGTAATCTTGGGAAAAAGTTATATTTGTTCATTCGAACCATTTAATATGGAGACCCTTTTAAAATAAACTAACTTTATAACGACATTTTGCTTCCTTTTCTCTTCTGCCAAGTCAAGACGATTTACTTTGAGCAGGTCGGTTTCTCCATATACCTAATGGCACAAATACAGGCCATTTGAATTTATTCTTATGAAAGAAACAAAAAGACTTTCTATAATTCTTTTTAGCGTATATATTTCAAAATTCGGTTACCACGCATGCGTTAGTTTAAGTGGCTTTGGAATCGTGCGTCGTAACGAAATTAGTTCATAAATTGACAAGCGTTTAAGGTTTGTTTATTATTTTTTGTAAATATTAGTTGACTTGGTTAAAATATAGTATAATATGGTGTTTGACAGTAGTAAAAAATAAATAAATATTTAATTTTAGATATCTCTTTGGGTCTTGGGAATGCTAAAAAAACAAACTTTTTGTTTAATTTTTTCTGAAATTCATAGTTCTTTTAATTAAATAAATTCATTGAATTAAAACAATTAGCCACGTGATTCAAAACAGGCGGTTTACCAATCAGCTGCGAGTGAATACACAAAATAGTAAACGCCTCGAACGAACCTATTTTCTGTGTTATTTTCTTATGGATGGTAATGTTTGCTTTGGTTTAAAGTGCGAATTATCGTCCTAAATTAGATTTTATTTTGTGTTTTGCTTATAAAAAACATTTTCAATGGAAAACGAATTCTCCAAAGCCGATAGCTCCTACTTGCCAATGCTGAAATTCTTTATGGTGGCAGGCTTCTTTGCCAACAACAGTGATTTTTGTCTGCAGAATTTAGAAACGTTAAAATGTTGATGTAAGTATTCGATGAGTTGTTTTGTATATAACTGAAAGTTTTTTTACGATATTCTTTGCCTACTTTTACTCGTTTAGATTTTGAGGTTAGGTTATATGTTTTGCTTTTTTGTTTAATATGCCACTTACAATAGATTCAATTAAATACCCAATCATTATTATTTCAAGCATTAGAGGTACTCCCTAGTCCTGCCTAATAACTGCCTAGCACCGCCTAAAAATTTGTACCCCTTTCTGCCTATTATACTTGTTCACCCCTTGTAATAAACATAACCTCAAAAATGTCATGATCATTTACGAAATAGTTATATATATATATATATATATATATATATATATATATATATATATATATATATATATATATTATAGACAACGTGAGAAAAATTAATAGAAACAATGTAGTTATACTCACATAAAGTGAAGATGTATTAGAATAAGGTCATTGGGTCTCTTCGAGCAAGTTCTAGCCACTTTTTTCTTTCTTTTACTGCTGTCGACACATGAATAAATAGTTTTTCAGGTTTTTTTATCCTAGTATTCGAACACTGAGGTACTACACACCACTTATGGGACATTTTTTTACATAAAAAAACAGTAAAAACACAGACCAAAAACAAATAAACACTTGAATGCCATGTATCTGTCCGCGAGTTTACTGCGCTGTGACGTCATTGCAACGTCATGCTAGAAATGAGTATTTTAGCGGCAAATTCAAATCGGAAATGAGAAAACTTGATTTTAAATATAGTCATGATAAAATATACTATTTTAATAATTTTGCGTAGCAAATCAGAGATCTATGTATCATTCTAAACTATTTTCTAAAATTTGTCAAATACCCTATTATGCAAGTTTATTGAGGGTACGTTAAAGAATATCCTATACTTTTAGTTTTACAGCAAAAGTTTAACGGGAATATTTATAACTTTCATTATTAAGGTAAGTATTAGGTTTTCTCCAAGTCAAAACTAGATCTTGAACAGTTCTTCAAATTCCCCTAGCTTTTTAAGATTTTAAATGCAAAGTTTAAACGAGCAAGAATAATGAGGTCCACACAGCTATTTATTGCTTTCAAAACACACATATTTTTGGTTGTTTCCAGGGCAAGCTACGATTGCTTTAGTTTTGGATTTTATTTGGTCAGTATTTATGTTATTAGGTTTATGAATTTTATCAAAAGAATGAGTAAGTTTAGCAATAAAAAGAAAAAAGTTTTGGCAGCCTTGAAAGTAAGCCCATTAATTTGTGCTTTATGCAATCATTTTATATCATGCCACACCTACTGTTAAGGACACTCACTGGAAAGCAAGCTCTATAGCAAGCCAAGCCGGACATTAATTTTCTACTTTTTGGTTACCATTTTTTGTTTTGTTTTCCTCGATTTGGCATTAGCGGCTGGTTTTTATTTTTAAGATGTTTTATTTTTTACTCAGTTTAAATGTAACTAAACTGTATGTATTTATTATAACAAAAACATTTCAAGTAAAAAAAGCCAAGTACGCGAAAATGGCATTCCGTAAAAAGAATTGAGATAAAGCAAAGCCAATTTCTCCAATACAAATTTCAAAATGAAAGGTTCTTACTAGTTTGCTAATGATTTCACTTCTTTTTTAAAGGAATTGGATAATGTTTAATTTTTAAAGTAGTAAAATATACGGAATATTGTTCAAAACTTTTGCAATGCCTTACTTAACATTTTAAGGTTTTTTAATTTTTTCCGTTTTATCACAGTTCCTATCAGCCTTCCAAAGCTCAGCTCTCTAGCGTTTCTGAAAGTGGACAATGTTACTTTTACATAACTTTACATGTATGGGGGAAAGAAGCAAATTAAAATTTTCGTGTTTTTAAATTTTTTTCTATAATTGTATCATAGTTCCTATCAGTCTTCCAATGCTCAGCTCTCTAGCGTTTCTGGAAGTGGGTAATATTACTTTCACATAGCTTTACATTTATAGGGGAGGAGAGTAAATGAAATTTTGGGGTTTTTTAATTTTTTCCCATGGTTTTATCATAGTTTCTATCAGCCTTCCAAAGCAGAGCTCTCTAGCATTTGTGGAAATGGGCAATGTTACTTTTATATAAATTTACATTTATAGGAGAGGAAAGTAAATTAAAATGTTGGTGTTTTTAAATTTTTTCCCATAGTTTTATCGTAGTGTCTTTCTTTAAAAAGCTCAGCTCTCTAGCGTTTCTGGAAGTGGGCAGTGTTACTTTTACATAACTTTACATTTATAGGTAAGGTAGTAAATTAGAATTTAGGGGTGTTTTAATTTTTTCACATAGTTTTATCATCACATCCTATTGGTTTGCCAAAGCTCAGCTCTCTATCATTTCTGGAAGTGTGCAATGTTACTTTTTATTAACTTTACATGTATAGGGGAGGGGAGTAAATTAGAATTTTTGGGTTGTTGTAATTTTTTCCAGGGGTTCGGTCATAATTTCATCTACCAAATTTCAGCTTTGTAGCATGTCTGGTAGTACAGTAGAATTTTGATGATCTATACATGAGTGAGTGAGTCAGTGAGTGGCAATTTTGACGTTTTTTGAAATTTCGTAACTACTTTACTACTTTATGAAAGTCCATGTAGAGAGGTTGTTAACTCTATGAAAATCTACGACTCTGCAAAGTTTGAGATCCGTAGCTCATTCCGAAGTAGAGTTTTAGATAGGTCAAATGGGGGCTGAAATGTTTCAAGAAGGTATTGCAGCGCGAACTTGGCGAGGCACTACCGTGCCCTCAGATTAATATATAAATAAAAATTTAAATCGCAAAGGTTAGAATTAGCGCCTCAGGTATAAATTATATACCGGATAGGCGGATTTTGAATCAGTGTCCCGATAGCTCAATTGGAAGAGCGTTTGCCTCGTTAGCTGAAGCTCGCAGGTTCAAATCCAGCCTGAGGTAAAATCTTGTTATTATCTTATTTTTCTTATTTATCCTTTGCCCTTATGCCACTGAATTTTCCTCGTTATATAATTTATACCTAGGGCGCTGAAACTAAGCTTTGTGATTTTCAGTTTGGCTTGATACTGTTTGTTGGAAATTCAACGTCTGACACCTTTAGTGAAGTGCTATACGTCGTGAACTACTGGTAGATGTTTGAAAACGGAAGTTAACCATAAAAGACAAATAAGAAATCGTCTAAGATCATGAAGGAAAATTGCATAACAGACATTATCAAAAACGTTATTCTTCAAAATAAGGCAAGAGCAAAATCGAAGTTCTATATAACGTCTTTTGTCAAAACCGGACAATATCAAAAAGGACAAAATTATATGAGAGGAAGAGAGACGGAACCAGTATACATGAAAAGAAAGGAGACCTAGGCCCAGCCCCTTTTTATGATTTTGTCCGGTTTTGATTTTGTCCGGTTTTGATAAAAGACTTACTATACTAAACTTCGATCTGCTCTTGTCTTGTTTGGATGATTGGCATTTTTGTAAAATCTCCGGCTATTAAGAATTCCATTTCTGCCATGGGACTGTGGTACCATTTTCATTTATGATCTTGGCCGATTTTGTTTTTGTCATTTACGACGATGGATTCTTTGAAAACTATTACGGTTGAAAACGGAAAAAGAACGCTAGGCTATCTCACAACGCAAAATGGTCCGTAAAAGGCTGTTTGAAAGCGGCAATCCGTGCGAATTACGTCCGCATTTTGCATGCATGATACGACTTTTAACACGTAAAAACACAAAAAGAAAGAAGCGCAGCCAAAAATAGTAGTACTTACAACTTTGTTTGCAATAATACCAATAACCCAAAGGGGCGTGCGGTCCATGAAAGCAAGGGAAGCATGGCTTCCCTTAAGAAATCAGGCATAATAAAAATAATTTGTTAATAGTTGACTATTAAAACTTCACGTAAATAGCGCCAGTCCTGTAGGAGTGGTAAGACTGTAACCGAAGAATGTAAAGCGGCATGTTATGTTATATAACTATTTGTATATAATAGAAGGGCGTATAAGAAAAACAACCATGCAAGTAGTTGTCTTTGTCGTTCGCGTAGAAAACATATAAGAGTTCATTGAATGTCGGTCTTGATTTGACCCGAGAGCAGCCTCGCTTTCGCGACAACCGCCGGCTCCTTTCGCTCTACGCGGCAGATACAATTTCTTCTCTCGTTATAAAAAATATAGCGGGGGTCACTGCATGCAAGCCCAATTCGAGAATTCAGTTCGCGCCCCTAGCAAAATAAGCAGTCTGTTCAATTAGTACATACGCAACAAGTGAAATTAAAGAAAGAAAAATATGAAAAAAGTTTTCTGTCTTCAGCTGGGACTCGAACCCGGGATCTCTTGCTCTGTACGCAAACGCTCTCTACATTAAGCTACCGAAGACTATACATAAATTATCGGAAAACTTCCATCTATGCAGTCTGCGGCGTCTCAAACCAAGAAAGAAAAACTCTTAGTTATTAACCCGACCAAGTTATCCAACTGATCTCTATAATTCTTCCTTCCTACTGTCAGTGACAGTTAGATGGCTTGGTCGGGTTAATACCTGAGAGTTTCTCGTTCTTGTATTGAGACGCCGCAGACTGCATAGATGGAAGTTTTCCGAAAATTTATGTATAGTCTTCGGTAGCTTAATATAGAGAGTGTTTGCGTACAGAGCAAAAGATCCCGAGTTCGAGTCCCGGCCAAAGAGAGAAAACTTTTTTCTTATTTTTCTTTCTTTAATTTCACTTGTTGTTTATAGTTTTAGGTTCTTGCATTATTTGCAATTTGGTATTTGAGTAATAAATACGCGTTTCACAATAGCAAGAGGCTTCGGTTTCGGTAAAGGATAGCAACAGCCGTTTTAACTATACAGTTGTATGATGTATAGTGTGTTTTTTTATTCACAAGAAATTTTCTCACCAAAGTTTTAATGAAAAAATAAATAGGTATAATAAATAACGTTGGATTAAAGCAAGAAATTAAAGATTACCGAAAACTAAAAACGTAAGAAAAATACAAATAAATAACCAAGTTAAAGAAATTTACTTCCCTTGTCTTAAATTTAATCGCACGCCCCTGACTCTTACTATGTTTTTTTCACATCACTTTTTTCAAAAATATGTAAATATCTTTATTAGTTTTTTGTAAAAATAGGAAAACTGAAATTTTTCGGAATATATATCTGAATATTTGTATTTTGGTATATTTTGGTTTGAGAAGCATCCTCGAACGTTTGTGAATTTGGAAATGACATTTAGTTATAAACCCTAACACCAGTATTTACTCAGACCTTAAGACTTAGCATTGTAGACCGGGTTTAAGTATATTTTTTTAATACTTACAGGTCAAGTAACTGCAAAGATTTGGTTCACCCTAATGTGCAATATGATAGTAATCATTTCTCAGTGAGTTTTATCTCGTATAAATTCAAATTAACTTTAGAAATAAAGAAAATACATAAAAAATTTGTGACGAAATAACGTCATTTTTTGGAAATTTAGTCCGTGCAGTCATAGGATTCCCGCTAAAAATAGTCTCAAATTGTAGTACCACCCCTGAGGGGTGGTTTAAAGTTCGAAAAACAATAGAAATAGTCCATGATTGACAAAAAAACTTATATACAAAAATATTCAAAGCTAAATAATACATAAATCACTTAAAACTATATGTGTAGATGCATTACCGTATTAAATACGTATCAATATTTAAATTCTGTAAAAAGCACAAGATATATTAGAATCCCTTTTAAATTACACATTCACCAAAACAATCGAGCATCGGTTACTTGTCTAAAAAATTAACATGTAAAATATAGCGGACAGCTGACACTGACTTACACCGTTTTTATTCGACATTTCCTAGTGACGTTTGGAGGTTTAAATATGGCTACCATTTATAAATAAATAAAATATTTTATTCTTTTTATTTATTTATAACCTTTGTGTGGAAATAATGTATTTTTTACAACGAAAAAGATGACCCAAAACGCAAGGTATTTATGAACAATTTATATAAATATTAAAAACTATTGCATTCACGGGAAAAATAAGTTAAACCTTCAATCAAGATGTAGACTTTTAAAACTAGGATTGTAGCACTTAGCACTGTAGACCCTTTAGTAAATACTGGTGTTAGTGTTTATAAAATAAATATAAAACAGTTTTAAAAACGTTACAAACTTTAATGAATACAAAATAAAACTCTATTGCAATTTACAAATTGTTACAAAACTTTTCTTATGACCTATAAAACAAACAAGACCCAAAATATTAAAATAAGAACTTTAACTTACTATAACTGCAAAATATTATTCAAATAGAAAAATCTGATGTTTCTTTACTGATACTTAGTTTAGAAGTTTTTAGTTTAAGTTCAACAAAACTTAGAATGTGACTACCCACCTATATCCTCAAAGTTTGGGTTTTTATTAACGGTAGCTTGGACCTAAGTAATTCATTATCCCCTGTCTGAAGAGCTTGGAGGGACCAAGTCAGTGGCGTTTTTTAATAATCCTAAAGTCTACTTTACATTCTAGCTAATGAACTAAACAAGTAAACCTAAACGAACACAGACATTATATTCCCGTTTTTCAATAGCCAATCACTTTAAGGGGAAAACCCTCTCTCTACTTGATGTATCCCCACGCTTAACCATTACAACTCCAACTCTTCACTTTTCACTAATTTTTCTCGCATCAACCACCTGCTGTGTTATGCTGATATGTCTGCAAAACCATGTTTTGCGCTTTTCGTTTTTCTAAGCTGGTTTCGTACAGTGGCACAGTCAAGGGTAATTTACATTCCTGACCGTATATAGGTATAGTAATCCCAAACTTATAACAAACTCATCATGAATGCTAATGATCTATTGTACCATGACCACAATAACAATGAACCTTTATAATGATAACCTATTTACAACAACAATACAGCGGCGACCAGCGTCTCAGGCAAGGTAATGAGCTAGCATTAAACACACCAGTAAAATTGTTTCCTTCTAAAAATCGTGGCGTCCTAAAAATCCTAGAGCATGGTACTTTAGTTAAAACGGAAAAACAACATCAGAAATGAAACTTTTGGCTAATAAATATGCTGCTTTTCCATTTCAACTGGAGTACCATCCCCAACAATAGTTCGATGTTTAAGAGAAAACAACGTATACAGCATGGTTAAAAGCTATAGGATTCATAGACTGATTGCTCTGTTTAATGCATGTAAGAGAGAAGTCAAAGAGAGAAAGATATATTTTGAGTGGTGTCCTGAATTATTTTCTTCTCGTTTAAACCTGTATTCGGGCTGGTAGTGAAAAACTCGGGAAATATATCGTGACCTCTCGTCTTCACGAAATTGTTCGTCATTCCGTCATGTGCAGCGAAACAGATGAGAAATGGTTATTTGTTTTCACGCCAATTCTAGCTCAAGCCATGCCGTGTATTACATTTAGCGTTTAGGAAAAGTACAGATGGTTTAATGGTATTTCAAAGGAAATAGCTGGCAAATTCATTTGTTGTCGCGTTTGAGGGAAGGGATATTCCAAGCCGTAGTATGGTCGCAAAAATAGTGGGCGGCGGATAAAAGGTCGAAAGTACAAAAGGTCGAAAAAATAAGGTCGAAAATACAAAAGGACGAAAGTACAAAAGGTCGAAAGTACAAAAGGTCGTAAAACAAAAGGTCGAAAATACAAAAGGTCAAAAACACAAAAGGTCGAAAATACAAAAGGTCGCAAATACAAAAGGTCGAAAGTACAAAAGGTCGAAAGTACAAAAGGTCGAAAGTAAGACAAAATAAAAGATTGAAACCTAACCAAGTGCAATTGCCCTGCCTAGCCGAGGTAGTCCAGAGGTCGAGGATAGTTCATAGTTAACCCAGTTAGGTTACTAACCCAACCTGACCAGGTTAGATTTGTTTACAAAAAAAAACTACCCTGATTTCGTCAGGAAAGTTTTTTTTTGATATACTAACCTAACCGGCTTAGGTTGGGATAGTGACCTAACCTATCTTCGGCCCTGGGTCCATCTCGACTGGACAGATCAATTTGACTTGATACGGTAAATTAGTATTTTTAATATTTTTTCGACCTTTTGTACTTTCAGCCTTTTGTACTTTCGACCTTTTGTACTTTCGACCTTGTGTTTTTCGATCTTTTGTACTTTTGATCTTTTGTACTTTCGACCTTTTTTACTTTCGACCTTTTGCACTTTCGACCTTTTGTATTTTATACCTTATTTTTTCGACCTTTTGTACTTTCGATCTTTTGTACTTTCGACCTTTGATCTGCCGCCCAAAACTAGTATTGGCTGTGGGTCTGGCTATCCTGAAACAATGGGCGTAACCACGTGGAAATTTCTATCCTTTTTCCTTACATACTACCTCTTTTATGCATTTGCAGTTGTTCTTTTTTTTTATGAATGTACAGTAGGGGCGGTTAGCACCCTTAAAGGATCTAACCTGGCAACTAGTCACGCCCTTCTGGGACCGTTGTGCACCACGTACCTACTGTGTTCGACTTAGATAATAATTCAAATAACATCTAGTAAATAAAACCCAGTGGACTTTAAATCATATTTTGGCCCAGAAACTTAGTCATCATGATATGACTGATGGGTCATAAACCTTTTGGCATAATAAAGAGGGTACAGAAACCCACAATGTCCCGCACTTTCTCCTACCTCCAAATGGGCACTCCATATACCCTGACCCATGTGGTGATTTCCTGAATGGCCAGGTCACCGAATCCATTCAGAAAATCACAAGAATACCCCTTCCCTATTACCATATATATTATCTGGTGTGATCCCATAGGTTACCAGTTTTATTTTTTTTTCTTTATATACTGATCAAAGGTCGTCCGTTACCAGACTACCCATTTACAAATGGGTCGAGGCTCCTTTAGTCGCCTCTTACGACAGGCCTAGGGTTTACCTTGGTGCTATTCTTATCTCCGGACACTAATCTTACATACAGAAATAATTTCCCATGAATTCTATATCATTTATCCATGCTGTATACACGGGCCACCGCTGCAAAAACAAGAACAAAATAGGACATAATTAAGGTAAATTATTACCATCTATAATAAATTTCTTATAGGTCTAGGAGTACTTTAGCATAAACTCTAGGAAGGCGCCAAGTTCTTCGCCTGCAAGTAAAACTTTCAAGGGAGGCACAAAAGTCCCGCATTAAGTCCCCCTTCCAAAGTTACGTGATTTTAAATGAGCATTGAAACGTTTTCGGTGGGCACAGACGAAAAGTTATATCTCTGGAAATGACGGGTTCATAGAATAAAATGTTCGCGATTTAGTTTTAGAATTCAAACGTCTTCTTCGGAAAAGAAAACTGAATTATTTTATCATGAATGGTTCAAACGTTGAAAGTTAGTGAAAACGAGGCGCGACCTCAGCACTTTTTATTCATATCCAAAGATCTAAGTTGTGTTAACACATTTTGACTAAATTAGTAGGTATCTTTTATTATTATTACAAGCTTTTATTTAACTTCACCTGTATGTATGTATGTGGGTATGTATGTATGTAATCAAATCTTGCAACTCATTTTTGAAAAACTTCCAAACATTCGATTGACTTCAAATTTTGCATAGCGTCTTAGTTCCGATGGCAATACAATAATATGGTTTCATCGAGTACCTACCTCCCCCCTAACGTGGGGGGTGGAGAGGGGGTAAAACTTTAGTGTGTCCGATTTCAACCAAAATTGGTATCTGGAGGTTTTTGAGGATGAAAATTACGAATTTTTGATCGGATTACAAAAATTCAATATGGCGGATTCAAAATGGACGATTTAATGTCAAGTTTTTCTGATTACTTTCAACTAACTTCCACGTATCCGATTGACTTTAAATTTCGCACACCGTTATAGTTCCGATGACAATCCAATAATGTGGTATCACTGACTGCCTACCACACCCCTAACCTGGAGGGCGGAGAGGGGATAAAATTTTGGTTTGTTGGATTTCCACTAAAATTGGTATCTGGGGGTTTTTGAGGATGAGGATTACGAATTTTTGATCAGATTACAGAAATTCAATATAGCGGATTCAAAATGGACGATTTAATGTCAAATTTTTCTGATTACTTTCCACTGACTTCCCCGTATCCGATTGACTTCAAATTTCGCACACCGTTATAGTTCCGATAACAATCCAATAATGTGTTAACACTGACTGCCTACCTCCCCCCTAACGTCGAGGGCGGAGAGGGGGCAAAATTTTAGATTGTCGGATTTCCACCAAAATTGGTATAACGAGTTTTTCTGATTACTGTCAACTGACTTCCACGTAGGTATCTGATTGATTTCAAAATTCACATGCTCTCCCACTAAAAAGGTGGGGGGCGTAGAAGAGGTAAGGCTTTAGTTTGTTTGATCTCGACCAAAATTAATTAATCCTTGCGTATAATGATCATAATAATAACGAACAGTCTTAGGGATTGACAGGAAAGACTCCCTGCAATATTGATAAGCTAGCTGAAATGCAAAGACTCAGACAAATCTAAAAATTAAAAAATAAATTTGGAAAAAAAACTTTTTGAAAACAAGCTTTTATAAAATTGACTAAAAAGCATAAAATAATTTTTTGAGTGTTCTGATATCATAATAATAAAAGCGATGGGCGTATTTAATATTTGGTAAATGCCTTTCCATGCGCATTTGGTAAATCGTCCACAACCGATGATGGGCCGACTCTTCTTTTTCAATGTAACAAAATAAATCGAGACACTGCCGGTCGCGGATGATCTGCCTAATATGAAGCAGGCGTAATAATGTCCATCCATATCAGAAAAATGTAAGGGTAGCTTGAGTAGGGTTGGATTGGGTTGGGTTAAATTTTCTACCTTTACATTTCTCTGCTATAATATAATGAATTTGGATTTTCACTAAACTTCGAGTTAACAAGGCTAAAACGAAAACTGGTAAATTTTCTTTAATACGCCTATCGCTTTTATTATTATAATATCAGAACACTCAAAAAATTATTTTATGCTTTTTAGTCAATTTTATAAAAGCTTGTTTTCAAAAAGTTTTTTTTTCTAAATTTACACTACTACCTTTTCATAATTCTACTGTTTCGTTCTTGTACAGCCCCCTTAAATTATCAAGCCTGATCCTACTTTAAATGGCAACAGTTCTGAAGACTGACAGATGCAAAATTGTGAGTATTTTAAAAACAAAAAAATAGAGGCTGACAAGAAAATAATGGAATTGCCAGCTGTTGACAGTGTTGTGTTTCAAAGAAGGATCGGGCTTGTTAATCTAATGACGAATTCTTTTGGGAAAAAAGTGCAGCACTGGTGCGCCACTAGTGCAGTTTTCGTATTCTTTTGGGAAAACTAGTTTAATTTTTTATATTCTTTTGACCCACTGACAAGCCCAGTGTTGCACTAAGTGCACATTTTTTGGCACGGGCTCTCCGAGCTCGTGTTGAACTAGTGCACTTTTGTATTCTTTTGAAACTGCACTGGGTAAATTTTTCGACAGCACCAAAACAGTGTCAGTGGACCACGAGTGGCCCACTAACTTTCTCAAAAGAATTCGCTATAATGGAGCTGTTGTTCTTGTTGTTGTCAAAATTTAAAGTACCTCCTAACCTAACATACAAAAACTATTTTAAAAATGTCTGCGCAAAATAACACAGACAAAGAGAGGTGTATTTAACTCTTGCATACAGTTTCACATTTAAAAATGGAATATATCAGAACGAAAGGCCAATATCAGTTGCATATCACTCGGGAAAAAAATTATTCATTTGTATCCACGGATTGGTAATCCCATTATAACTTTATTGTCACCATCTTTAAATTCAGCATCAATTTTATTGTGTACTTTGTAGCAAAGTAATTTAACAATTCTGTTAAAATAACTCCAAAAGGGTAAACAACAGAAACCGATTTAAGTTCAAAATTGACAAACAGGTTTGATATAGCAAAGAGTAGTCTTAGTTCAGTCTACACATAAAGTTTTGCCTTAGGCTTTACTTGATCAGGTAAAACGGATCAGGCAAAACCTTTTGTGTAAATAATAAAACGTACGTTTTGCCTGAACTGAACAGGACTGAAGTCGGACCTGTTGAACTGATCGGTAGAGGCTTTGTTTCCGGTAAAACGTCAGTTTTAGCGGCATTTCTTGTGGTAGTGCATACAATTTTAATTCCTTTCGAGTGCAACTTAGAAGTAGAAACAGGTGATTGTCTTCCTCCACTAATTTTTAATTTGTTTTAAACAAATAGTCCCGACATGTTTCGTAAGCAGAAACATCTTCAGGGGACATACCAAACTAAATCAGCACATTTTGAAAAACCGGTTAAAAAAATATGAATATAGACATTTAAAACAAAAACATTATTGACAAAAGCAGTGCTTCCTCCATGGTGTATCAAAAACTAATATAAAAACGTACGTTAAAACTATCAAGTGTGTACGCTAGTCTTTCAACCGTCATTCATACTTAACCCCTCTAACTGACAGGCAAGACGTAAGGTAAAATGTTATGTCTAGACCGGGCTTAAGACTCAAGACGGGGGTTGTTTTTTAATTTTTGCATATACGGCTGGAATAAAACAGTAGATATCTTTTAAATACTTTATTGTTTCTTGTAGTATTGTCCACGAAAATTAATGCACTTTGCATGCGCTCAAACCAGTTATCAAAGCTGTAATTTCATTTGTTTGTTGGTACTCTCAAAATTGCATTCTCAAAGGCATCGACTGCTTCCTCTGACAACTGAAATCTTTGACCACACACTCCATTCTTGATTTTGGGAAAAGTATAGAAACCGTTGGGACTTTTGTTGGGTGAAAAATTCGTTTGTTGAAAAGTTATTTGTGCTTTGTGCGAGCTTGCATTGTCTTGGTGAAGGATGATTCGACGTTGAAGCGAGGGGTGATCAGCTTAACCAAATTTGTACACCGTCCTACAGGACTTCAATAAATTTTTGGTCCTGTATAGTCCTGTACATGTCCTGTATAGTCCTGCCTGTGGGGTCCTGTATAGTCCTGTGGCTGAAAAAACGCCCACAAAAAATTCGCGACCAAAAAAAAAACAAACCAAACGGTCATCACGTCTTCAATCGCGTTTTTCTCTTAGAGAGCCGATTTGCCTTTGCCGGCTCTGGTGTACTTCTTAATCATGCTTACGGCACTCTCAGGCGCCAGTACCCTCGGGGTCCTGTATAGTCCTGTGGAGTCCTGTAGAGTCCGGTATAGTCCTGTGGAAGTCCTGTATAGACCTGTGGGGTCCTGTGGAGTCCTGTAGAAGTCCTGTAGAAGTCCTGTATAGTCCTGTGGGGTCCTGTGGGGTCCTGTGGAGTCCTGTGGAGTCCTGTGCAAGTCCTGTGTAGTCCTGTAGGGTCCTGTAGAAAAATTTGTACACCTACTGTGGGCAGCTGATCACTCCTTGCGTTGAAGGTTCGCTTTTCGAAGTTCAGCGATGACTTTTGGCAAACAAATGATAATATACCAATCCGCTGTACTGTAACAGTCCTTTGATCTTCCAGATGAATTGATGCTACATGACCTGCTTTTGAGACAAATGTTGCGACCATTTTTTTGGATAAACTTCGAATACGGATGACTTTTGTTAGCTTTTCTTCATCTTGGAGCACCGACAAACAAACAACTGACGATTATTTTCGGGTTCAATGAAACTTCAATCTTGCGATATGTAACATGTCGACCTTCCGTGATGAGAATGCGCACAGCATCGATGTTTTCCTGGGTGACAGCCGTTTTTGGTGCACCTAGCCTTAGATTGTCGCTAGGGCTAATCCGGCAAAGCCTCATTACTGAGGAATTCTTGTTGAGATAATTTCCTTCGAAAGTTGTAAAAAATTAAAGCCCGAAAATGTTCTCGGTTTAGTTCCATTTTTCGACTGACTTGTTACTAAAGCTACGTTTACATTTGGAGAGTTTACTGGCGAAAAGTACTTTCAGCCACTAAACTTGCTTTGTTTAATTTAATCAATTTCAATAATTTAATAAATAAGTTTGAACGCAAAAAAACTAGGAAAAAACGAGTTTGGGTTAGAGATTGGATCAGACGCAGAAGTACTTGCATCAGAACGACTCTTAAAGGAGATATCAACTGAAGATCCCGATTTTTATAGGAATTTCATGAGATTATCATACCAAAAACTTAAAGAACTGTTAAGACTAGGTTAACATAAACTGACCAAATCGGAAAGCAGTCCTATTTCTCCCAAAATAAATTGGAAGTCACATTACGCTATCTGGCCACTGGTGATAGTTTTGCTTCCTTGCAGTATTTATACAGACTACCGAAATGTACTATTTCAGTTTTTTTACCGGAGGTTGATGATGAACTTTTGATATTCCACAAAATTTCATATTTTTGATATATGTTTAAAAAGGAAATTATCTGATTTCCATCCCACTTATTCATTGTAAAAAAACGTGGACACTTTCTCACAGATCGCTTGCTGACATGTGTTGGAGATTACTGGCGGAAAGTACTGGCAGCCACTAAACTAGCCGGCCTGTCAACTTTTGGAAAGTACTTGCGGGAGAGTAGCAAGTGCACTTTCTTGTAGTTTATACATGGCAAGTTTAGTGGCTGCCAGTACTTTCCGCCAGTAAACTCTCTAAATGTAAACGTAGCTGTACGTGCGGGAGAGTAGCAAGTGAACTTTCTTGTAGTTTACATATGGCAAGTTTAGTGGCTGTCAGTACTTTCCGCCAGTAAACTCTCCAAATGTAAACGTAGCTTTAGGTAAAGATTGAGGCTATGTTTTAGTATGCAAAATATACAAGTCAACCGTCGTATCTACAAAACAAAGTTTATTAAAAAACCAAAGAATGTGTTAGATAAAATAAAACAGACAGACGTCAAAGGCAAGTCCATTAAACGTGTGGAAACGAACGGAGTGTTTCCGTATATGGCAACCAAAGCCTACTGTGCTTCTTACAAAAGAATAAAAGTATAAAACAAAAGTTGTAGGGCTTATCCTAAGCCGCCAGAAGATGTTATTTTACAAAACAAAAAAATGTCGCGAAGTTACAATACAATACAAACATGGTAAATCTCTTATCGAACATTAATATTGAATCCAAAATAAATAAATCTCTTCTTTCTGAATTTACATATTTACATTTCAAAAATTTGAATAAACAATAAAGATGTTTCTATCAGTTGTTTTTCTTATAACAAGTGCTATTTCTCAAATACCAAATTGCAAATAATGCAAGGACCTAAAACTATAAACAACAAGTGAAATTAAAGAAAGAAAAATAAGAAAAAAGTTTTCTGCTTCGGCCGGGGATCGAACCCGGGACCTCTTGCTATCTAGGCAAACATTCCACCACTGAACTACCGAAGCCATACATAAATTTTTTGGAAACTTCTACCTATGCAGGCCGCGGTGTCTCAATACAAGAACGAGAGACTCTCAGGGTATTAACCCGACCAAGTCATCCAACTGATCTCTAAATTCTTCTTTGACCTTCTTCTTCTTTGACGGTTTACAGTCCATGCGCCCTTATCAAGGTTTCGCTTTTAAAGTTAGTCAGACTCCTAACACCTACAACTTATCCTTTACACTTTTTGTCTATCTATATTATATTAAGCACATTAGACCTTGGTTTTTTTTGTGGTTATTCGCACTCGCAAGGAGATACCTATCACGCTCGAGAAGCGGCAAGTGCGCGGAAATGTTGGTGTATGTTGGTTTTGAAACGGTTCATGTTCTAACCTGCAGAGAAAACTGTCGCAGGGAGTTTATTCCACAGTGATGCTGTTTTCAAGAGATATGAATTCTGATATATGTATGTATGTGTCTCTATTTTGACGGACGGTAAATTGATGGTTTCCGTCTGTTAAACGTGTTCGCCTAGTAGGTGCAACTGCCGGGGGGATCATACGTGCCAACTCTTCAGAGCATTTTCCGTGATAATACCTGTAGAAGAGAGATAGATCGCCCACAGTTCTTCGATGTTCGAGATTATCCAAGCTACGGGTAAGAGCGGGGTCATTGATCAGCTTGATAGCTCGTTTTTGTACGGTGTTCAAAAGCATTAAGGTATGTTTGGGTGCCGCACTCCATATATGTGAGCAGTTCTCAATAGTTGGTCGAATCTGGGCTTTGTAGAGTGTCAGCAGTTGGCTCGGTGTATACAGATGTCTTGTACGAAATAGCACCCTAAGCTTTTGGGACGCCCTTTTAGCTATATCTGCCACGTGACTGTGCCAAGTCATGTTGGTCTCTGCAGTGACTTCTTAGATGTTCAACTGGTTCTGCAATGTGACAGCACTTCCAGATAGCATGATGTCTGGCTCACCGGTGCTAGTCTTTTTTGAAAACAGGGCTGTTTAGGTTTTCTGCGTGTTGAACTGTACAAGGTTTTTGTTGCCCCAGTCCCCTATTATCTCCAGGTCGTTATTTATCTGCGATATTCGAGTTAGTCTAAGATGATGGAATTCACGTGCGGAAAAACATGTGTGTGGTATGAGTGAGGAGACTACATTGCCATCATCTGCAAAGCAATAAAGTGGATTTACTGTTTTATCTATGAGGTCATTTATGTAAATCAGAAAAAGTGTTGGCGAAAGTATTGCTCACTGTGGCACACCAGCATTTATTTGGTAAGAGTTGGAGTTCTGGCCATCCAGTGCAACATAAATGGATCTATCCTTAAGGTAACTTTCAAACCAAGTGCAAATTTTCGGCGACAATCCCATTGCTTTGAGCTTGTTGAGCAGATTTTCATGCCAGACTGCTTTATCGAATGCTTTAGATATATCTAAGGCAATTGTTCTTGTTTCACTTGGTTAGGTGATTGTTCACAACTCTTTCCATTACTTTTGATATCACCGGAAGTAGAACAATTGGTCTATAGCTTAACAGATCTATCTTTTTTCCTTTCTTTGGAATGGGTTGTACTGTGGCAGACTTCCATGATGATGGAATACTCCTTGCCTGTAAGATAAATTGAATAATTTATCGAAAGTTGGAGTGAGTTCGTTAGCACGATTTTTTAGTACTATCGCGGGAATGCCATCTGGGCCCATTGCTTTGTTTGTATCCAACTTTTTAAGGGATTTTCATATTTCTCTGTGACAAAAAGGTTCCTCTGGCATATCGTGTGAAACCCTTTCAATGAACGGTGGAGTTTTTCCATTTGGCACTGTTAGGTTTGAGTTGAAGGAAAAAATTTTGGCTTTTTCCTCTGATGTTGTGGCTAAGTAAATATTTTTATCTGTAAGTGTTGGTATTGATGACTTGGTGAAGTTTGATCCAACAGCTTTTGCAAGAGACTAAAAGGACCTAGAACTACTTGGACAATTCAGCAACCTGTTTTTTATTCTTTGATTGTATGTTTCTTTGGCGGCGTCAAAAGTAATTTTGGAACTATTTCTGGCCTCTATAAATTCTGTGTGGTTTTGAGCGGTTTGTTGTCGTTTCCAAAGGTTATATGCTATGTGATTTTTCTGTACAGCCGTTTGACACTGGCTGTTGAACCAAGGTTTTGCATTAGCTCTGCGTTTTGTTGTATGTGGGATATAAGCATCCATTCCAGATAAGATTACTTTTGTCATTTCATTACAGCAAATAGTGGGATCAGCTGATTTAAAGCAAACCTCTTGCCATGGAAAATCCAGGTAATACTGTTTCAGGTCGTTCCATTTTGTCGATTTATAGTGCCACATTTTACGAGGAAGTGATTGTTGGCTTGGTGATATGAGCATTTCGCACTTTGTTATTATAAGTTTATGATCGGATGAACCAAGTGGAGGATCTACTTGAATTGTGTACGAGTCAGGATTTGTAGTTAGGAACAAGTCTAAAAGCGCTGCAAAATATGGAACTACATTGTATACTTATCTTGGAATTAAAAATACAAGTAATTAATATGTATAGTAACTAAATTAAAGTACGCATAAAGAAAGCAAGATTAAATTTTACCAGCGTTAAAAGGATTTAATGCAATAGACGGAAATCGTTAAAATTTTGAACTTTGACTTTATGACTCTGCTTTATGGCGTCGCATCCCGTCGGAGCCTGGACAACGCAGAAATACTAAAAAACTAAAACTGAATACTTAGGTTGCCATGGATCGATCTAGTATAAGTATAAGTAGGTATTATTACTTGTATTAAATACAACATTAAATAAATTAAAGTACTCATAGACAAAGCGAGAACCGAACCGAGGGGTGGCTCGGTATTTTCTTTTAGTGTACAGCTTAGGGGAAATACCAGGAAATACTTGGGAAGTACTGGGAAATATATTAGGAAATACCGGGAAGTGCTTGGGAAATACCATTGAAATTCGAGGAAATACTGGGAAATATCAGGAAATACCGTAGGTATTTCCTTTTGGTGTATAAACATCGGCGATCGAGCCACCCCTCGGCGAGCATAGTGTTACGGGTTCATAACGACAAATTAAAACTCGCAATTGTTGAAAACGATACGTCAATTTAATTCGACAAATTATGTACAAAAACACGCACTTAAACTTACTAATAACTTGCTAATAATTCACTACTATAATCGGTCTATTAACTTCGTGTTAATATTTCACGACCACTACAGTACGTTATCTGTGACTGACTGACTGGTGCACGACCCCGGCCCTATATATAGGATCGTCCATCTCTCTCGAACTTTCCGGCAGCCTTCGACGTCCGGAAAGTTCTCGTATTATTTGGACCGCAAGTCACAGATAACGCAACTAAAACCTAGACTAAGAATACAACCTTAAGATAAATCAACCTAATACTACACTAAACCTAAATAAATTCCAATTATAAAATTTAAATAACTTAAATTTGTAACAATAGTTTGCCAAAAAATAAAAATTCACAAAAATGTTTATAAATTAATTTTTTGTGTTAATATATTATTTGCATAGCAAGTTAAGACAATAAAAACATAAAATTACAATTTTTTAACAAGTGTTTTTTTATGAGGAAAAATTAAAATTTTCCTGAAACAAAAATATCCATAGAAAATTTTAAAAAAGGCAAAAACACTACTATTATTGCAAATCTAAATGCTACTAGTAGTTTAGAAGGTAACTTTGCTTCGAAAATTTTGGTGTTCCGTGATGTACACGGGGTGATGTGAGTGATACTTAACTCAATACCTAGCTTTCTCCATTAACTGTTCAGACATTAAAGTTTAAATGGGCAAAGTTCTAGGATTTTCCTTTAATAATTATTATTAAATAATTGACATATGTCAAACTGTCAATTCGTTGTCAAATGCGTTTAATTTTTTTAAAGATACACTATGCTTATTTATATTATTGAATTAATCTTCCTTTCTTATTTAAAAAATATAGAATAAGTGTTGGTCAAACGCATTATTTCTCCATTAGGATCCTATTTTTCTGATATTTATTTTGTGTTTTGTTTAAAATAATATAACACTTGTACCAGTAAACCTATGGAATTTTAACTTAGAACATTGCATATAAAAATCAATTAGATAAAACCTGTATCTTTCAAGTAAAGTTTATCAGATTTCACCACAGAAGCATCGGACTTCCCCATAAAAATCAATTAGATAAAATTGTAATTTTTTGAATTCCAAATGAACAACAGACAATTTATTCATCTTCTCAGCTACAAAATAACTGAAAAAAACAAAGAAAAATTGATTTCGCACAAAGAAATGCTTTATTTCACCAGACCCGGGTCCTATATATTAACTAAAGTACCTGTGCCTAACACCGCAGCAGCAGTGCTTCTTATTTTTATTGCCAGACTGATCCTTTTATATTTTGTTTTTTTTTCGAACATTTATCTGGATAAACCCATTGACAAATGTAAACACATTATGTCCCATAAAATGTTAGAGCATAGACCTATTCTATAATTTTAAAATAAAAAAGGAAAATAAAATTTTTGCATCAGAATATAAAGATTTTTGAAAAACCCTACAACTTTGCCCATTAAAACTTTAATGTGTGAAAGATATTAATGGAGAAAGCTATGGACTGAGTAAAATGTAACTGATCAACCTGTAGATCAAAGCAATCTAAAATGTTTGAAGCAATTATTGACAGCGGCTACTTTCTGAAATAACAGTCACATTTAGGTTTTCAATTACAATATTGTATTTTCCTCTCTTTAATTTTCTAAATGAATATTTTTCAAGTTTTTTGTAAATATCTAATTTTTTTCATACAAACAAACGATCTCGTTAAAAAATTTTAATTTTAGTTTGTTTTATTAATCGAATGTGCAAAGAATATATTTACACAAAAAATTAGTTTGGTGTAGGTATTTGACAAATTTTAAAAAAGTGTTTAGAATGATACATAGGTCCCTAATTTGCTACGCAAAATTATTAAAATAGTATATCTTAGCATGACTACATTTAAAATCAAGTTTTCTATTTTCCGATTTGAATTTGCCGCTAAAACGCTCATTTCTAGCATGGCGTTGCAATAACGTCACAGCGCAGTAAACTCGCGGACAGATACACGGCATTCAAGAGTTTATTTGTTTTTGGTTTGTGTTTTTACTGTTTTTATGTAAAAAAATGTCCTATAAGTGGTATGTAGTGCCTCAGTGTTCGAATACTAGCATAAAAACACCTGAAAAACTATTTATTTATGTGCCTACCGCAGTAAAAGAACGGAAAAAGTGGATAGAACTCGAAGAGACACAATGCATCTTCACTTTACATTTGATGTGAGTATAACTAAATTGTTTCTATTAATTTAAGTGGTAAACAACTATAATAGGCAGAAAGGTGTACAAATTTTTAGGCGGTGCTAGGCAGGACTAGGGAGTACTTCTAAATGCAGGATTAGGCAGTGCACATGCAGGCTAAATGTAGGAGTGAGCAGTGCATATGCAAGACTAGGTAGTGCATAGGCAGGACTAGGCAGTACCTACGCAGGACTATGCAGTGTAACATATGCAGTACTTCAAGTATTGCTGGTCGCTGTATACTTTTTGCATTGATTGCAATTTTTGATTGTTTTTTAATGCTTAAAATAATAATGATTGGGCATTTAATTGAATCTATTGTAAGTGGCATATTAAACAAAAAAGCAAAACATATAACCTAACCTCAAAATCTAAATAAGTAAATGTAGGCGAAGAATATCATAAAATAACTTTCAGTTATATACAAAACAACTCATCGAATACTTACATCAACATTTTAACGTTTCTAAATTCCGCAGAACAAAAATCACTGTTGTTGGCAAAGAAGCCTATCGGCTATGGAGAATCCGTTTTTGATTGAAAATATTTTTTATAAGCAAAACACAAAATAAAATCTAATTTAGGACGATAATTCGTACTTTAAACCAAAGCAAACATTACCATCCATAAGAAAATAACACAGAAAAGAGGTTCGTTCGAGGCGTTTACTGTTTTGTGACGTCACTCGCAGCTGATTGGTAGACCGCCTGTTTTGAATCACGTGGCTAATTGTTTTAATTCAATGAATTTATTTAATTAAAAGTACTATGAATTTGAGAAAAAATTAAACAAAAAAGTTTGTTTTTAGCATTACCAAGACCTAAAGAGATATCTAAAAATAATTATATATTTATTTTTTACTACTGTCAAACACCCTATTCTTATTTTTTGGCGGACCGTGCAATTCAAATTTTACCAGTGTCAAAAAGATTTAATGCAATAGAAGCGCTACGTTAAAATTTTGAACTTTTATATATCTGGGGACACGGCAGTGTCCCGCCAAGTTTTCGCAACTGCTGTACCATCTTTTCTTGAAACATTTCAGCCCATATTTGATCTATCTAAAACTCTACTTCGGCATGAGCCACGAAACTTAAACTTTGCAGTCGATAATCTTCATAGAGTTAACAACACCTCCAAGCTTCATGGACTTCAATAAAGTTTAAGTAGTAAAGTAGTTACAAAATTTCAAAAAACGTAGAAATTGCCACTCTACTGTATTTCCAGACACGCTACAAAGCTGAAATTTGGCAGACTAATAGAAATTATGACCAAACACTTGGAAAAATTCAAAAAACTTCAAAATTCTGATTTACTACCCTCCTCTATACATGTAAAGTTACGTAAACATACCATTGCTCGATTCCAGAAACGCTAGAGAGCAAAGCTATAACAGACAGACGGAAAATATAATAAAACTATAGAAAAAAATGTAAAACTCACAAAATTTTAATTTACTTATCTCCCCTATTGTATACGCAACTTTATTATCCCTTTTCTAAATTATTTTCCGTCTTTTAATAAAAAGCTAATGTCATACAAATTCAAAAATTTGGCACCAAGCTACAATGCGCGTAGCAGTGACATGCGCAATAGACACAGACTCATCTCGTTGCCGGGTTTGAAGCAAGTACATATGTAAAAATTTCCGTAACAAAAACTTCAATATTTCTATTCAAACTCAACATAAAATTCTAATTATAAAACTATTCAGTGAACAACAACCTAGCTATTACGTGGAACGGTAAAGAAGCAAGAAAAAGCGGGCCCGCTAGCTGGAAAACACCGTCGAAGATTCCTTCACTGTCAGAACCAGGTAGGTGCCATTTTTCTTATTTGCGATTTTGTATGGCGCTCGGACTGTAACTACAATATTTGGGAAAGTTGCCTATAGTATACAGTCCACTAAAATAATCGAAGAAATATAATTTTCACCCGAAATTCACCCCTTTACACACACATTTTTGGTCCTTCGAGCCGGATTGCCCACTTCCAGAAACGCTAGAGCGCTAAGCTTTGGAAGACTGATAGGAACTATGATAAAACTATGGGAAAAATTTTAAAAACTCTGAAATTTTAATTTACATGCCTCTTCTATAAATGTAAAGTTATGTAAAAGTAAGATTTCCCACTTCCAGAAACGCTAGAGAGCTGAGCTTTGGAAAGTTGATAGGAACAATGATAAAACCATAGGAAAATATAAAAAACCTCAACATTTTTAATATGGTATTGCAAAAGTTTTGACCAATATACCGCATATTTTACTATTTTCAAACCTAAATATTGTCCAAATCCTTTAAAAAAGAAGTGAAATCATTGTGCTTTCACAGTACTAAATTGAACATAAAGAAGTTGACTGTAATAGCAAAGTTTCAAAAAAACATTTCCAAACTAGTAAGAACCTTTCGTTTTGAAATTTGTATTGGAGAACTTTACGGAATACCATTTTCGCATAGCTTTCTTTTTACATGAAATGTTTTTGTTATGATAGTATATTTCCTAACAAGTGCGGAAAGTGTCACTTTTCCGCAAGTGATTGCAGTTGCCCGAACGAAGCATAGCGAGTTCGGTCAGCAATCAAATGCGGAATAGATTCTTTTCGCAAGAGTTAGGAACACTATTTTTTCTTCGAGCGTACGGAAAGCATAAAAATAATAAAATTATAACTATAAGAAAAATAAATTAAACCACAAAAAATGTAGCGGATGTAGCAATAAAACCTTGACATGGGCGGCTTTTGACAACTATTTGAAAGTTAGGTTGTCAACGCGTAAAATCACTAATATTATGGTTCGGTTCGGTTCGGTTCGGTTAGGTTCATTCTAAACTTTTTAGAAATGTGCGGAAAAGTAGTGCCAAAAAGTACTTTTCCGCACCCAGTGCAGAAAAGTGGCACTTTCAAAACTAAAATGCATGCGGAAAAGTGATACTTTCCGCACGCTCGTAGAAAATAGTAGTTGACCTAACTAGTGCGGAAAGTGCCTCTTTTCCGCACGCGATTGCAGATGGCCAAACGACGCGATAGCGGAGTTTGGCCAGCAATCAAGTGCGGAAAAGACACTTTACGCACGAGTTAGGTACACTATTTTTTCTATAAGCGTGAGGAAAAAACTAAAAATTAATCAGAAAATTATTTATATTCAAAACGTTTAATCAAATCAAATATTATTATTTACATTCTAGCGGCTTCTAGAACTGACTGGGGTAGATCTTCGTCCGAAGAATCCATTGAAAATCTGATTTTTTTTGTTTGAAAAATTCAAAAGACGCTTGTATCTGCAAAATTGGCTTTGTTTTGACAGTTTGTTTGTACTTTGTTGCTATGGTGATTTAAGATGCCAAATCTAAAACCACTAGTGTTCATTGTTGTTTGACATTGACAATGACGATATTTATACCGGGGAGGTTTAAAACTTATAATTTGAACCTATTTTACTGAAAACTTTATTTTATCGAAAATATTGAAAATATAGCAGAATTTTAGTCAATTTGAATATTTTTAGGATATTTCGTGTGCTAGGAAAGATACAAATGTATTTTGAACGGTCTAAATGTTATAGAACACCTCAAAATCGTAACAAATTTACTTTTCCGCACTAGTGCGGAAAAAAAAAAAATTTCCGCACTAGTGCGGAAAAGTGGCACTTTCCACACTAAAATGCGATCGGAAAAGTGGACTTTTCCGCACGCTTATAGAAAAAATAATAATCAAAAGCAAATGGCATGTCTGAGTTGGTTTTATTTGTTCGTTTTTTTTCGACAACCTACAGTCAGCATCTTTTTATCCAGAGACAATGACAGTTTCACCTTTAATTTTATACCAGCATGACATATTTACTTTTTATTATAGTTTTGGTTAGAAAATATATTTATTTCATGTCAAAGTCACAAAAGTGTTACTGCATATGGCAAGGACTATACCTAAAATGACTTGGGCCTAATAACTTACTTAACATTTGTCAGTGGCGTATATAGAAAAAAGTTTCGGGGTGGGCCCGAGGCAGTTTGGGGGGGGGCCCGAGGCCCCATATGGCCGTATTTTATGCTATTTTATGTTTGTATTCAGGAAATTGGTGAAAAATATCTAAAAAAATCTTAGCTTCGGGGGGGCCCGGGCCCCCCAGGCCCCCCTTATATACGCCACTACCACTTGTATTAAATAGTACAATAAATAATATAAAATTAAAAGTACGCAAAAAGAAAACAAGATCAAATTTTACCAAAACAGTTTTATGCAATAGTCGATTATCCGTAAAAACTTTGAACTTTTGTCTACTTTACTGCATGACGTTAAAGCCTGGAAATATATTCGAAAGACTTGTGAGTATACAAAAGAATACTTAAAGTGTCATGGGCCAATAGTAACATGCTAGTAACTCACTGGGACATTCGATTACTGCACATAATATATGAAAAATAGCCAGCGTCAATGAATACAAATTCATTGCCAGCGTAGATCTATTGTAATTCAGTCTCCTTCGTGGCATGTCGCTAGAGAATGAGTTCTTTAACAGTTCTCTGTTTCTCATGGGGTAAAAACGCAAAAAAAACTTTTTCTCTTTGTAAACTCTCAGTGTACTGTGTACAGCCTGTCCCATTTTCGATGGGATTAAATGGGAAACTCGATTATTATTAAAGATATTTATTTTATGATTGCATCTTACCGTGCACTTTTTTTGAACCCTTAAAAATGGTGTAATCAGATTTTTGCTGTACCCCATAGTTTCGCTAATACAGGGAGTTTGCATTTTTAATAATCTCTTATATCTCGCTTATTTTGCAAGATATTTTTATTCTGTAAAAACCTTTTTATGGCAATTTTTTTGGAAGAAAATAATTACGTTGTCAATTTTTTAAAATATTGTTTAGTTTTTGAGGGATGGTATTTATCATAAAAAATTAAATACGGACCTGGATTTTTTTAATTACTATTTTGATTGGTTTCATGCTATTATTATCACAAAATAATAAAAAATTTTATATTTTTTTGTTTTAAGGTTAAAAAAGTTATTTTATATTTAAAACAAAAATTAGTTCGAACCTGGAAATTTACAACATAAATATAAATTCAAAATTGCTAGTTGAACGATTTTGAGTTGCTGTATTAGCGAAACTAAGGGCTCCAAAAAAGAGCACGGTAAGGTGCAATCAGAAAATTGATATCTTTAATAATAACCAAGTTTCCCATTTAATCCCATCGAAAATGGGACACCCCGTACTGTAAATAAATATAGAGTTTATTTTATACACGGTATAGGTATTAGCCAAATATAGATTTTATAAAAAAATATGGGATTTATTCTGGGAATAAATAACTTTTTGAAAATAATTTTTATCTTGTTTTATTTTTGTATAGCGAACAATAAAAAACGCTTTCGATAACAAATTTGTCAATGTTTATCTGAATTAAACAGTGCTTTAGAAAAAGAAATAAAGCTTTTATTTACTAAAAATCCTGATATATCCGACTCGATTATTTCGTCGCTAACCTGACAAAGGGGCGTATCTAAAAAAAAATCCCGATTTGAGTAGCGCCCACCATAATTGCTATTTTTAAGTATATTTTGATACGGCGAAGAGGCGTATCTCTATTGCAATATTTTACATTATTAGTATTTTATAAGCATCTTTGACAGTTAAACAAACTTAGATTGAAGTTAATAAAAATCTTTACATTGGAATTACTCAAAACTTGTTATTTTGAGATACGGCTGTTCGTTTTGTTTACGACGATTAATCTGTTTTATAAAACAAACAACAACATTTAAGTTTTTATTAAAATTTAATTTTAAGCTTTACTCAAACAAAATAAAAGTAGGAAAACAATGCTGGGGTTTGCAAAAACCAGCTGTAATATAAAACCAACATGGACGCACCCAGAGAGGGGGGGCTCAGGACCCACACCAAACCTGAGATTTTTTTAGATATTTGTTCACGAAAAAAAAATTAATAGCATAAAATACGACATTATGAGGTCTCGGGCCTGGGTGCGCCACTGACAATAGGAAGCTACGAGATAAATGTTAACAGTTTATGGCCAAACATGTCAAAAACTTTAAACTTGATGGTTTTTTCTGTATTTTTTCTAAAAAATAAGTTACAAATGGGAAGGGGGGTCACACAATCCTGACATTTTTATTTAGGTAATGTAAGTTTTAAATACGACAGAAGTATTTAATCTCCGCATTAAAACGGAAAGAGGTAATTCCCCGGCTGCAGAGTGCATTGTTGCCAACATACTACATAATATTTATGTCAATATCGTGCTGTGCTTCATCCCATTGTCAGAGGTTCACGTCCGGTTAAGAGGGATTTCAGAAATTTTAATTTAAAAAAAATTTTCCGCGTGCGGTTATAGGAGTGAATTTTACATGTAAAGAAATAGGGAAAAGCTTGGTTCCAACAAATTTGTCCACATAAAGGGAGTGTCCGCTTAATAGAGCTGTCCGCAAGGAGAGGCAAGGCCAACAAAAAAATACAGGCTACGACTCTGAAAAAATCAGCTGTTCTCCGGGGTTCTCCGGGGGCTGACTTTTACATTGGGTCTTATGGGAGGTCAGATGGTTTTTTATGATATTTTCAAAATGGCACTACAGGTTTCCGCGAAATTACAGTGAAATATTCTCAGACACCATCCTCATATTCCACCAAACTTTTGTAAGGATGCAAAATGATTAAAAGCTTAAAATCTTCAAGATTTAGCATTCCTTATTTTGAATTCAAATTACCCGACATACCGCATGCCAACTGTTGTATTTGACATGTATTTGACTTTGGCATCTGTGTTTGTCACAATCGCTTCTGTTTTAAATTTAATTTTTGTGTGAGCTAATGAAGCGGCTCTGAAAAATTAAGGATTACTATAGATTTAAAATATGTTCCGCAAGAATATAGTAAAAACAACCCCAAAACCAGCTTTATTTTTAAAAAAATTAAATATTCATGAACCGTTATTCCACCCAGGGCTATCAAAACGGACGGGCCACGATCATCCACTTTGTTAACGTCACATCCGGGGCTGATTTTTTTTTGATGGTCACGTTACGACACAGCTGATTGTCTTTAAAATATTGAAGTTGGAATGACGGTTCATGAATATTTAATTTTTTTTAAATAACGCCGTTTTTGAGATTGTTTTTACTTTATTCTGGCAGAACAATTTTTTTTTAAATGTATAGTAATCCTTAATTTTTCATAGCCGCTTCATTAGCTTACACAAAAATTAAGTTTAAAGCAGAAGCGAATTTGACAATCACAGATGACAAAGTCAAATACATGTCAAATATAACAGTTGGCATGTGTTACATGGCGGGTAATTTGAATTCAAAATAAGGAATGCTAAATCTTGAAGATTTTAACCTTTAAATCATGTTGCTTCCTTACAAACCTTTGGTGGAATATCGGGATGGTGTCTGAGAATATTTCACTGAAATTTTGAGGAAATCTGTAGTGCCATTTTGATAATATCATAAAAAAACATCTGACCTCCCATAAGACCCAATGTAAAATTCAGCCCCGGGAGAACAGCTGATTATTTCAGGGTCGTGGCCTCTATTTTTGTGTTGGCCTTGTTCCACCTTCAATATTTTAAGCTGTGTCGGGACGTGACCATCAAAAAAAAAATCAGCCCCCGATGTGACGTCAAAAAAGTGGAGGATCGTGGCCCGTCCGTTTTGATAGCGCTGGGAGAGATTTCACTGTAGTTCATGAAAATAGCATAAAATACGGCATTATGGTCTCGTCTCTCCCCCCCCCAAAAACATTTTCCTGGGTTAGCCGCTACTGAATAAATAAACTTAAATCTTCACTGTTTATTCCTTTTTATCAGATCAAAATGATATTTAAAATAAATAGCCTACATTTTTCGGATTCCATTCAATATTTATGGTTTCAACCGCTCTTTTTTTGGTTCGTCATTTTTACAACGGGAAATATAATGCTTGTATTTTTGTTGCGTACACAAAAATTGGGAAATTTATTTGCCATCGAGTTTGAATAACACTCATAAAATGGATTTATCATTTGCGCTACATTCTTTTGCGATTTGTCCGCATCATAAAATATTTGCCGTTTGTCCCTGTACTAGATAAAAGACATAAACCCCATTCAAGATAGTTAAAAATTATAAAACCCTACAAAATGTACGCAATTTTTTTACGCTACGATGCACGGAGGTCACCTTGACTAATTTAGACGATCGAAACCTCAATATCAAACTAGTTTCTATCATAACCACTAAGTGTTACAAAATTGTCCAATTACCTTATTAGTAAACCCCAATGCAGAAAATCGATCAATTCACTTGTAACTTGTCACGACCACAAGTCATAGGCCGCTTGATAGCCTTATCCGTACTTATTCCGCGCGGAATGCGATTTTCAAGTTGTTAAACCAGAGTTTGTGATTTCTTTAAGTATATTATAAATATGGGATAGTATCTTTAATTTTTACTATTAAACCAGTTGCAAAGTTTCAATTTGCTTATTAAAAAAATTAGATAAAAGTTGCGTATTGAATAATTTCAAATATATATTATATATATATTGGACTGAAAAAGTTCATATCATTACGTATCAATTGCGTTTGTGTAGCTGCCGTTTCTTGTCAGAGTATTAGCTATGATTCATTGTTTCAGCGTTGGCGCATGGGATTGGCCGACGTAATTTATTTAACGTGTAGCACAAGACACCGGTTTCACAACTATGTATGGGAAAATAGTGAATATAAAGGCTACGATAAAGAATATCAGTGCATGGTAAAAAAACCTTGCAAAATTTGATAGTGATTGATCTATATGATATATAGTATGCAAGATTAATAGATGTAGTTAAATTTTTATGAAAAAACTATGTTAAATAAAAAGAAAAGCTTTAAGCTAATTACGTACACACACTCTCAAAATATCAATTTTACAAGTTATTTGCTTAAGAGGAATAAAATGATATGCGTCATTATTTTTGGAGGCGACTGTACCATCTCCAGAATGCACAGTATATTAAAATCACATTTTTTAAACGCTAATTGACATATCCCAACTTTCAGCATCAATTTGTCAAAATTACAACCATAAAATAATTTCGATCGTTTAGAACCGGCAAGCTGACCACCGTGCGACAAGGCGTGAATGTTAGCAAAGGCGTTTATTTTTATGCAAGTAGTGTATAAAATATGACAACCTAATGCAAAAGAAACAAATTTTTTGAGTTGCAGACGGTAGAAAGTTCGTTCTGAATAAGGATAAATTTTAACATATTCAAGGTTTACATTAATTTTAATTATACTAGAATTTGTTTTTTGAGGTAACATAGCGTCCTAACCCAATTCAAAAGAATTAAATTTGTTGCAGTTTAGTTCTGGAAAAGACAATAATTTCTCTATTTGAAACTCGTAGACAATGATTGAGTAGAAACAATTTCGGACTTCCATTGTTTTTATTTATTTTAAACACGACGTTTCGGTTAGTACCTCTAACCGTTCTCAAGTGTAAACTAAACAATCCAGTTTACAGGCGACTACTTATACTACTTGGTGGGCAGTCTCCCTTTTTAATCCTAAGACGCTTGTTTTCTTTAAGGAATGGTTTCCATATGTTTGGTATATCGGTGCTTGGATAACTGAAATAATGCAGAATAAATAAATTTTCAACAAACCGAAATGAAACGGAAGGAACCGAACCGAACCAACATATTTAAAAAAAAACTTGCCTCACTTCTTTCACGGCACCCCAAAGGGTGTGAATCCGAAACGAACCGAACCTAACCGAACAGAACTAAATCGAACCGAATTCGGTTCGGTTCGGTTCAGTTCGGTTCGGTTCGGTTCGGTTCGGTTCGGTTCGGTTCGGTTCGGTTCGGTTCGGTTCGGTTCGGTTCGGTTCGGTTCGGTTCGGTTCGGTTCGGTTCGGTTCGGTTCGGTTCGGTTCGGTTCGGTTCGGTTCGGTTCGGTTCGGTTCGGTTCGGTTCGGTTCGGTTCGGTTCGGTTCGGTTCGGTTCGGTTCGGTTCGGTTCGGTTCGGTTCGGTTCGGTTCGGTTCGGTTCGGTTCGGTTCGGTTCGGTTCGGTTCGGTTCGGTTCGGTTCGGTTCGGTTCGGTTCGGTTCGGTTCGGTTCGGTTCGGTTCGGTTCGGTTCGGTTCGGTTCGGTTCGGTTCGGTTCGGTTCGGTTCGGTTCGGTTCGGTTCGGTTCGGTTCGGTTCGGTTCGTTTCGGATTTACACTATCTAGGATCTCGGGAAAAAAGTCATCCGCTATTAACTATGGAAATAAACATATCACCAGTTACACATTTGCGGTTTTGTTACTCGCGGTGTTGTCACTTCCGCTGTTCTTACATTGCGCTTTTGTTACTCGCGCATTTGTTACTCGCGGTTTTGTTACATCGCGCTTTTGACACTCACGATTTTGTCACGCGCCATTTTGTCATTATTACAGAGCAATTTACAATATGATATAATATAGACTAGGAATAATTAACAATTAATAGCTGCGCGAATGGGAAATCCTTTTTGATTTGGAATATTAAAATTTAATTTAAAATCCCATTTTTTATTAAGCTAAAAGCCCTTTGATATCAATTCAAATTAAATTGTGATTTATTTCAATACCAAAAATGTACACCTAAATTTAAATGCCAATTTCTGCTGTAAATTGTTGAAAATTATAAAATATATTTCAGTTTTTAAGCTTACTGCAAAGTTTAATGAAAATATTAAAAATTGTAACTGTAATAAAAATGCATGCATAAAACTATCAAGGCATAAGTTAACCCCAAATGGGATGATTCGACGATTTAAAGAAACGTGCGGAAACTAGATGGAGGCAGGGTTGGATGGGACAGGCGGGCAACCGGGCAAATGCCCGGTGGGCCGGTACAATTTAGGGCCGGTTAGGCCGCAGGCCCGATGTACCTATTCCAAATGACTAATATTTATTTTGGTACATTTGACAAGCGAACTAATTAAAACATTAAACATTTAAATTTAAAAAATCTGTATGTAGTAACTCCAGGCTTGCGTTACTCGTTTGATTGTTACAGTTACTTTTATATTAAAATAAATATAATAATAATAATAAATACATAGGCGCACTCAGGGGGGGGGCCGGGGCCCGGGCCCGGGCCCCCCCCAAACCTTAGAATTTTTAATATATTTTCTATATATTTGATGAGAAAACATGAAAAATACCTTAAAATTTGACATCAGGAGGCTTCGGGCCCCCCCCCCAACCCCAAGCAGTGGCGTAGTTGCGAAAAGACATGATGACCTTTTTTTGTTTTTTTTTTTTTTTTTTTTAGTCGCAAGTTTTTTGGGGGGGGCGCTTCGTAGCTGTCGGGCCCCCCCAAGACACATTCCTGGGTGTGCCACTGATAAATATATACAATAATGTATAAATAAATAATGTGATAATGGCACTGACTGATTAATATCTTTTTACAATACCAATATCCAGAAGAAAAAATCGGGAGATTAAAAAAATTTAATAAAAATATTGTCCAATTTTTTTCTTAATTGTGTTGCTGTTGTAAAATTTCTTTTAACACACTTTGTTGACTACTTTAGTGGGGATTGATCCCTCTGATCTCCCCCTTCGGTACGGCCTTCATATATCGAAAGATCATTTTTGGTGATAAAACACATAAGAAATCTAAGAAATCGATTAACCGATTGAAAAATCGGTATTGGGTCCAATCTACGAGGTCCAATTCAAATTAAGGGGATCAGATAAAATTGCAGCATCAAGTACATTATTAAAAAAGTCGTTACCATATGAAAAATTAGCATACCTGCTCTGCCCCCGGTAGTTAAAAGGGCGCAAGTAACGAAAGTGTGGTTCGGAAAAAGACGACTTCAAAGTTTTAATTGTTCATAAGGACAGTTACTGCTATTTGTTTTCTTTTTTTAATTTTATTACATAGGACATGATGGAAAATCCGTCAAGACCAAAAACCTAAATTTGAAAATAAATTACTTTCAGCCTTTTAACTAACGGGGGCAGTGCTGTTGTATGTTGAAATTTTGTACGTTTTTTATTTTTTTTTTGAGTTTTTATTTTGTGAAAAAATTAGATATTAATTATGTTAATAGGTACTTAGTGTTTAATATAGGCATACAGAATATAAAACTTTATAAAAATATCTAGAGCAGTATCACAGATATTAATAAAAAATTAGATTTTCTGAAAGTCTTTAAACACCTTGTACACCTCCATAATATCAAAAACAAAAATAACACAATATGGCTTCATTTTCTTTGCCGTAAAATTTTTGAAGCCTATCCAACCCTGGATGGAGGAACACGACGACAGACAACTAAGAGTGGAAGATATTAGGGAGGCGTATGTCCAAAGGTGAATTGAAGAAGGCTAAATATATAGAGTGTATAAATGGCAACCTAACGCAAAAGAAACAAATTTATCGAGTTGTGGACGGTAGAGAGTTCGTTCTGGACAAGGATAAATTTTAATATATTCAAGGTTTACATTAATTTCAATTATACGACAATTTGTTTTTAGAGTAAACATTACGACCTAAATTTGCCGTTCAATAATTTATAAATGACAGCCCAATGCAAAAGAATATAAGTTGTTCCTGTTTGGTTCTGAAAAAGACAAAAATTTATGTTGCAAACGAGTATTTTTTGGTTTTAAAAAGCAACAAAAAATGATTAACCAGAAACAAAACACAACACACAACATGCAGCACACTGACCATATCGCGACGTTAACACGTTTAGCGAAATTTTTTGTTGTATTTTTGCCTGTTTTGGACAAAAACAAAAGAGTCGGTAGATAGAAGTAATAATTTTTTATTGCTTTGCTTATTATACAGGAATAATATTTGTTTGAAACTTTAAATTTTAATATGGTATTATATTCACACCATATATTGCATAAACCCCAGAAAATTGAAATATCGCATGAGGGTGCGCTTCGAAAGTAGACATTTGACGCTTTAAAATTATATTGATCTGAAAAATAAATATTATTTTAAAATTTTTTCAGCGATTTTGAAGATTGAACTAGGTTTTTGCTTCCAGTAAAAAATTTATATGATTTATTCATAAAAACAAATTTTAAGCTTTAGGGATAAGAAAATTGCGAATTTTAACAAAAAAAACTCCTCCATTTATATGGAATTATTCTATTGCTAATTAGTCTTACTGACTAGATTGTAATAAAAAAAACACAGTGTGTTTGACAAATAAAAAAAAAAAAATTTATATGGAATTACAATACCTTTATGTCAGTGGCGGCCCGTGAGTTGTAATGCTGAGGGGGGGGCAGAAAATGGCTTAAGGGTGTCCACCACCTGTTCGTGCCCAATTAAGATCAATTCTTGATGCCGCATTATAAAACAACACACGCGGGAAACAATACAACAGGTGGGTTAAATCATTCCCACAAATCCAGTTATATTTCTTATAGATGTCTAGAAAAATAACGCAAAACAATTCGCGATAAATATAACACGACTAAAAAAACAAAACAATATGAATAAGGTACAAAGCTACCGTATTATCGTGATATATAAATCAGACTGGACCATAACATATTGACAAGCGGACCGAACCGTGGTATTCTGAGGATTATCCTCAAAGTAATTGCGCCTTTTTTGCATTAAAACAGCGCAGCGGTATGACTCCCTCCTCTCCCACCCCGTTCCAATCGTAACGCAGGCCACGAGATGGCTTGCGGCCCGAGAAAGCCGAGCTGATACCGATTAATCGATTCGTACTTAATCGTGTTAGCAGTGAGAGTCAGTGTCGGAACTGAACTTTACTCAAGATATGCGTCGAGGAAAATTATAGCTGGTTTATGTTAAAGTTTAAACTCAAAGTTACTCACAGCATATGTATAACAAATTTGACATTTACAGTGACTGATCAAAAACCTGTTGAAGTTCTCCATAGCATAGAATTCTGTAATGCAGTAAATAATGTTTAATAGTAAGTTTACTAGATTCACTCTAGATGGCGCAAGAGTACGTAAAATGTCGGAATAAATAATAAAGTACTGTTGGCGTCATGTAATTGTTTTTACGGTTTTTCACTTAATAAAGTATGTTAAATAAATAATTAGTGCCTTAATCATTACGATTCACGTACCTACTACAAAACCAATCCTCTATTAAAAATATAAGATAATGTAAACGAGGAATAATTAACAATTAATAGCAGCGCGAATGGAAAATCCTTTTTGATTTGGAAAATTAAAATTTTAATTTAAAATCCCTTTTTTTATCAAGCTAAAAGCCCTTTGATATCAATTCAGATTAAATTGTGATTTATTTCTATACTAAAAATGTACACCTAAATTTAAATGCCAATTTCTGCTGTAAATTGCTGAAAATTATAAAATATATTTCAGTTTACCAGAAAGATTAATAAATATTAAAATATAAAGCTGTAAGCAAAATGCACGTGTAAAACTAACAAGGTTAGAAAACACAGGAAACGCCAGACAGGCGAAGGAGTATGTGACAGGATGCAACAAGTCCCGTTGGGACTGGCTGCTCCGTAGAACACGAAGAGAGGTGGGAACCATAGTGGGAGTCCTAACTGGAGACTGCGTCCTACAAGGACACTTGGCGAAGATTAGAGTGAAGGAGAACGCGACGTGCGAGCGATGTTGGGCCGAGGACGAGATCTCGGCGCATTTCCTCTCATCATTTGAAGCATACAGGGAGGCAAGAAGAGAGGTATTCGAAGAAGAAGCCTTTGAGACCTTCTGAATCTTAGTGGCCCGATATTTTAGCCTATATACAAAAGACGTGAAGATTCCTTAGAAAAGGAGGGACGCAGGAGGGGGGATGCCCGGGGATTGGCGAAAAGACGCTTCATGTGCCTAGTCGTCAAGCCTAGAGCCTACTTCACACTACTACTACAAAAATGAAAAAGTAAGTTGCGACTTATGAGTTGAGAGAAGGCAGCATTTTGATGCATAACAAAAGCTAATTAAGTGCTTATTATTGCGCCTCTTTAGTTTTGAGAGTACGGAATTTGAAAATTAATTTTACATGAAAACCCGCAAGTTATGCTATATATAGGTAAAGACTCGAAAGTACGTATGACATATTTTAAAGAAATGGAGATCACACAAACCCATTAATTACACTGAAACATTATTTTTTTGGTTATGTTAATATAACAAAACGAGATTTTAATATAAATGGTATTGTTTTCGATATCAACAAGAATTAATTACATGCAAGACTAGGTTAAGAACAGTAAAATTTATGGTATTGCAGCGACTTGTTTTTTGGCATATTTTCAGGATCGCTATATTTTAATAAAATTTGTATTCGGCTAATATGAGCCACTAACATTAAATTAATTCATATTTTGTAACTGGAAACAAATTTACCAAACTGTTTAATTTTGATTGCTAACGGTTTTCTAAGTCCACACATCTCTAGATTACGCTGTTATGTTGTCTCTTTTTCTGGAGCGTTTAAAGCACAGTCTATCTCTTCCTCGCCAAATCGAGAAGGCTAGAGTTCAAACCAATCAACGGCAAGCTATGAGGGTCTATGAAGCAGGGTTGTTTTCGCTGAGATCAGAAAATCGTTAGAAAACATTCTTTAGTTGGTTTCGGTTCGCTTCGCATCGTTTCATTTACGGGGGTTTTCTTTAACTGGGGAAATTAATCAATTATTTTAACTTTGTAGAAATCGATATCTTTGTTATTCGTAACTGTTTTGATCTTTGCATTTAGAGTTTGTTTTAATTTTAAACCTTTTTATTATTGCTGTTTACAGTGTTTTAAATGTTTTTATATTTTTCTGGTTTTTTTAATATGAAATACAAACCATTTTAATCAATATAACATCCCAAACCTAAACATTAAGTAAATTAAACAGTTGATTAAATAATATTATTTAATGAACGTTTAAAATGTTGCTAAATAAATATGTTCACAAGAAACATGCAAAAGGTTCCTAAAACCTAAAAGTTTGAAGGCCTTGAATACTTGCAAAATAATTTATTAACAACAAAATTAAATATATATTAAGAAGTGAAAATGTGAAGTATACCAAAGAAAATTGAACAGGTACCTATGTATGATTTTCCTACATTGTTTATATAATCAAGAAAAACGCTTGTATAAACTTCCTCCAAGAACCGCCAAATTCCCTTTCGAGATCATAAGAATTAATAAATTTAGTAACATATAGTAACTTTTAATAATTTTTTCAGCCATTTAAAGTGTTGCACAAATTGGTTGCTTGGAACGTTTAAGCCTTCGCCACTTGATTTGACAGTACCACAATCAACGAAGCCACCTGTTACATTATTATCTTGTTAAGTTCATGGGCGTTTCAATAAAATAATTTAATTTATCAGCGGTTGATGTCCCTTCAACAATCACGCAACATATAAAGAACCAGGTCTGTCTCTCTCTAAATAATGCTAGATTATATAGAACCTATATTTCGTTCCTTTGATTTTGACTTGAATAAATATGACTTTAATAAGTATGTCGCGTTCCTTCAAATATGTCATAAATACAGAGTCTCTGTACATACGTACCTAATAATATTATGTTTTTCTTTACAACACGTTTAAAGCAACGCCCTCCTTAACTCATAACCAGGCTGGGACCCCTTTAGGTTACTGTTCATGCAAAAATTACAGAGATATTTCAGTACACTCCGTCTTCCTTGGGGTGACAATTTGTTAAAAATTTTAGAGTGAAGAATTAGGAAACTAGTAAGTTTGCATTTTTTAAAAATATTTGTCCAGGTTTGTTTGGGACACTGTTTGGTAAATTTGTTTCGTTGTTCATAACAGACCTAACTTTTGTTTACAAAAATCAGCTGGACCACCAGTGACGTGAAAATTCGACATATATATATATATATATATATATATATTTCGACATATATATATATATATATATATATATATATATATATATATATATATGTCGAATTTTCTCGTCACTGGTGGTCCAGCTGATTTTTGTAAACAAAAGTTAGATCTGTTATGAACAACGAAACAACTGATATTTTTTGAATTTTTTGAAAACTAAGGGCATTTTTCTACTGTTTTCTAGTACATCCTTATAAAATGTAATTTTCTAGATGTATTGTCGTTTTTTTTTAGCCCGCTTTATTTTTTATTACACAAAACTTAAACTGCAAGTCAAACTGAATGTGATCGTTTAATATCAAAGGTGAACCGAGGACTATTGGGTAGTAAACAAAGAGGTATGTCTGCGGATAATTTTTGAAGCTGAAGCTTCGAATTTTAGTTTTTGTGTAAAGAGAAATGAAGCGGGCTAAAAAAAATTACGACGGGTATATCTGCGAAATATTATTTTATAAGAATATACTAAAAAATAGTACGAAAATTGCCTTAGTTTTCAAAAAAATCAAAGAATATTAGTTGTTCATATCTTATCTAACTTTCATTTCTAAAAATCAGCTGGACCACCAGTGACATGAAAATTCGACATATATTTATAAGATCCGAACACCGGTATATTCTATCCACCGTGACATGCAATAAGGTCGATTTACTCTGGGGTGGGGATGCGGCGATTACTGACCAACTAGCTTATCCATCAGCTGCTCCATTGGGATAAGAACTCATGGCGAGTATTGCCTACTGTCTTTTCATGACGACGCGTAGGTACTGAAGCACGCTAAACTCCTCATCATGGAGGTGAACGCCTCCGGGGCGACGTCGAACAACTGAAAGAATAGATGTGAGACTAACGACAGGGTACACACTAATTTTTAAATAAACACATTTACTTTCTGGGAATTGCAAAAAACTTGGGGCATTAATCCTTGTCCATAAAAGATAAAAAAAATTTCCCTACACGCCTTAAAGGAGTTGCCTAACCTTGCTGCAACAAGACAGTGATAGTGTCGAGTACGATTTTGTTTTAAATCGAACCCTTAAACGAGGGTACTGTATTAAATCTCTTTTGTGTATAAAATAAATAGAAAACTAGTTTTAAAAACGTTACAAACTTTAATGAATACAAAATAAAACTCTGTTGCAATTTACAAAATGTTACAAGACTTTTCTTATGACCTATAAAACAAACAAGACCCAAAATATTAAAACAAAAACTTTAAATTACCATAATAACAAACTGCATAATATTATTTAAATATAAAAATCTTATGCTTCTTTACTGACAATTAATTTTAGAGGTTTTAGTTTAATTCAACAAAACTTAGGATGTAACTACCGACTTGTCTCCTTAAAGTTTGGGTTTTTATTAACGGTAGGTTGGACCTAAGTAATTCATTATCCCCTCTTTGAAGAGCTTGGAGGAATCAGGTCAGTGCCGTTGCTGAAAATCCTAAAATTTACTTTACATTCTAGCTAATGAGCTAAACAAGTAAACCTAAATGAAAACAGAGATAAAATGATATTTTATAGACAACACTTTCTAATCTCACAGTTTTTCTATAGCCAATCACTTTGAAGGGAAAACCCTCTCTCCATTTGATGTATCGCCACGCTTAACCATTACAACTCCCACTCTTCACTTTTCAGTAGTTCTTCACGCATCAACCAGCTGCTGCGTATGTAGGCGGCAGCCAACTGTTTACCACTGTAGAGGGAGGCGGAACCACTTTCTTATCTCAACCAAACCGAACTGAACCATTTTTTGCGTTTTTCGTTTTTCCAAGATGGTTTCGTACAGTGGCACAGTCAAGTGTCATTTACATGCCTGACAATATCAGAAGGTTTTCAACTAGAAGAATATGTTTATTGCTAAGCGGGCGGATTTTCACGGTGCACAGTGGATAGGATACGATAGAACATTGCCCGCCGACAAAATTTCATCTATTTATTTTTGAAGTGTAAACTTCTTTAGGCGCGTTTAGCAGTTTTTGTGGGTAGTGAATTGAACTGAGCCGTCAGGCTCGGCTATGTAACGCTCATTCAGGTGAAGTCGGCTCGAGTCGACTAACTGTGAGAGGAACATTTAGCGAGCGATATGATGATGCAGATGAAGGCCAGTATTATTAATTTCGCCTTGTTGAAGTTTACACTTCTGCCGTGTGGTCTTATGCACAACCATTTTTTTTTAAGTTTATTTATATTCATGCAACCTGTAAAAAACTTCTTGAGAAAACTAGATCTTCACGTCTTTTGCATTGCATATGCACATTTTGAAAACTAAACTCGCGGTCTCCTAGGAGATACGGACAGGACAAAAGCGTGAGAAATTCTTATTTCGACTAAAACCCCACATGAAAAGCAAACACATGCATATTGCAATCTTTTCTTGCTTCAAATTTTCATGCAAATAATATTTACGTTTATCCTCAGCCAAACAAAACAACCAGCATGCAAAATTTATTTTTATTCATATGGTGTCATATTTTGTTCTACTTACAACTGTGTAAAAATGTTTTAAGAATCGTGACCAGACAAAGCTGGCAGTATTTACTTAGGGAACGTGCTTAAATTACGTAACGCAAACGTGTAGGATTTTCGACCGTTCTTCCCCCTATCTAAGGCACTTTCAAGAAACAAGACATTAAAAAAGCTTTGAGTGTACGCAAGACCGACCTAATCTAAAAAATTTTGAGATCAGTGAGGCGAAAAAAGATTTTGTTTCTCTGGCATTTTTTCGTGGACAGCTAGAATGCTGTGCGCCAACTAGGGTTCAAGATCTAGTGGACACCCATTAAGTGTTGATAGTTAACTGTGTAACACGGGCCTAGAGTGACAGTGGTACTGTCATAGAAATAAAATTTCGGACTTCCATTGTCTTTATTTATTTTAAAACACGACGTTTCGGTTAGTAAGCATCTCTAACCGTTATCAAGTGTAAACTAAACAATCTAGTCTCTAGGCTACTACTTATACTACTTGGTGTGAAGTCAGGTGTGACGGCCCGCCCCCTTTTTAATCCTAAGACGTCTGTTTTCCTTAAGGAGTGGTTTCCATATGTTTGGTATGTCCGTGCTTGGTTGACTGAAAACTTCTCTATTCTGCATTATAAACGCAGCTTCAATAAACTTTCGTTTTCGCCAATGCGACTCCTTATGTAAAACTTTAGCTTCTGACCACTGAATCCTGTGATCATTTGACCATGCATGATGTTCATTTACTCTAACCTGAAGAGGGCGTTTCGTTTCACCTACATATGATTTACCACACTCACACGGGATTTGGTAAATACATTCCTTATTGAGGGATTGTCTGGTTTTGTTTTAGCTACAAAACTTCTTATCGCATTTCCCGAAGAAAATACTGTTTTTATATTATAGTGTTTAGCTATTCGTCTTATGTTTTCTGAAATCCCTTGAACATATGGAATGTTAATAACACCTAACGGATTATTATTTTGAGAATTTGGTACATTTAGTTTGTTTTTAATTTTAGATATCGTTGAGTTTACTAATTTCTCGGAATAACCATTCTGTTGTAAGTCCTTTTAAATGTTGTTAATTTTTGTGGTTAATTCTTCATTATTACTACAAATTTACGGCTCTTAAATACAAACTTCTTATAACTCCTTGTTTTGTAGCAACAGAATGATTAGACTTAAAGTTTAGGTACTGTCCCGGGTGTGTAGGTTTCCTATATACAGTGGTTTGAATGTTTCTGTCTAATCGTTTGACAAGAACATCCAAAAAAGGTAAGGCCGAAGCTTTTTCAATTTCCATGGTGCACTTGATTGTTGGTCGAATACCGTTTAACTGATGTAGAAAATTCTGTAATTCGTCATCATTTTCCGGCCATATAATAAATGTGTCATCCATGTATCGTAGCCATAGTTTTGGTTTGACTCTTGCTGTGTTGATCGCATGGTCCTCGAACCACTCCATGTAGATGTTTGCTAGCACTGGCGAATGAAATGAACCCATTGGGAGCCATCATTTTGCGCGTAAAACTTATCTTTCACTTGAAAGTAAGAGTTACGGAGACAGAGCTCCAAAAGATCCATCACCCCCTCCACCGATAGCGTTGTTCTCTCGTGAAGTGTATCAGTTTGTAATTTGTTTTTGATGATACTAAGTGACTCATTTATTGGCACGTTGGTGTAGAGATTTTCTACATCAAAACTTACAAATCTATCGCCGGGATCTAATTCGATACGTTTTAAAACCTCGACAAAATGTACTGTGGTGTGGAGTCAAGCGGGATCTAACAGCATCCGGGATATTTTCAGCATACTTCTTCAAAATCCTGTAGATGCGTCCTTCTATGGTGATGGTTGGATGTTTGGTTAGTTGCTTGTAGTCTCCTTTCTCCAGAACTTCTTGGATCTTTTTGTGATAAGTCTCGACTTCCATGATCACCGTCGCGTTACCTGTGTCGGCCGGTAGAATCTTGATTGATTTGTCAGCCTGCAGGTTCTTGATTGCCCGTTGTTCTTGACTGGTGATGTTTGTCTTTTGTTGTTTGTTTCTGTCCAACGTTGTTCTTACTTTATGGCGAAACTCATCAGCTTCGGGTTGAGGTAGACTAACGGTCTCTATTACCGCAATAATTTCCAGTGTCGGTGTCTGTGCCGGTGCAATGGCGAACTTAAGTCCCTTACTGAGTATCAATTCTTCGTTGGTGCTCAGAGTCCTTTTGGAGATGTTCACTATAGTGCTTGGTGTCATTGAGTCTGTTCTATCTTGAGTACGTGTCTGTAGTTTCTTAAGTTTTTCTCGGTGAGTTGATCTTATCTTCTGTCTTTCTCTGTTGCACGTACTGTCAATTTTACTCAGTATCGGTTCGTAGTCTTCCTTCCATGTGTGTCGTCTAATTTCGTCAAAACGCTCCTCCATGTCGGTGTTGAAGTTGGCTTTTCTCCATCGATGGTAACTGATTTGGGATCGGATTAGTGCTTGGCTGGTCCTCTCTAAGATCTTCTTTGCTCTCACTCCTGGAAAGTTGGCTTTTAGGCGGAAACCAACTGGAATGACACCACTGTCGCGCGCCTCGCACAAGAATGAAATGTGTTCTTCTTCCCTTATCACTTTAATTTTGGTCTTCTCGTGGCCTCTGAATAGATTGTTGATTCCGGGTCCGTACCGTTCTTCAACTCTTTGTTTGAAACTGTAGACAATGATTGTGTAGAAATAAAATTTCGGATTTCCATTGTCTTTATTTATTTTAAAACCCGACGTTTCGGTTAGTAAGTATCTCTAACCGTTATCAAGTGTAAACTAAACAATCTAGTCTCTAGGCTACTACTTATACTACTTGGTGTGCAGTCAGTTGTGATGGCCTGCCCCCTTTTTAATCCTAAGACGTCTGTTTTCCTTAAGGAGTGGTTTCCATATGTTTGGTATGTCCGTGCTTGGTTGACTGAAAACTTCTCTATTCTGCATTATAAACGCAGCTTCAATAAACTTTCGTTTACGCCAATGCGACTCCTTATGTAAAACTTTAGCTTCTGACCACTGAATCCTGTGATCATTTGACCATGCATGATCTGCTAAACCGGATTTTTCAATATCCCCTAATTGGGTACTTTTTAGATGTTTATTTACTCTAACCTGAAGAGGGCGTTTCGTTTCACCTACATATGATTTACCACACTCACACGGGATTTGGTAAATACATTCCTTATTATTTGAGGGATTGTCTGGTTTTGTTTTAGTTACAAAACTTCTTATCGTATTTCCCGAAGAAAATACTGTTTTTATATTATAGTGTTTAGCTATTCGTCTTATGTTTTCTGAAATCCCTTGAACATATGGAATGTTAATGACACCTAACGGATTATTATTTTGAGAATTTGGTACATTTAGTTTGTTTTTAATTTTAGATATCGTTGAGTTTACTACGGGAGTAAATTTTTCCAAGGGTTTGGTCATAATTTCTATCAGTCTGCCAAATTTCAGCATTGTAGCATGTCTGAAAGTACAGTAGAATTTTGATGATCTATACATGAGTGAGTGAGTGAGTGAGTGATAATTTCAACGTTTTTTGAAATTTCCTACCTACTTTACTACTTTATGGAAGTCCATGAAACTTAGAGGGGTTGTTAACTTTATAAAGATCTACGACTGTGCAAAGTTTTAGTTTCGTACCTTATTCCGAAGTAGAGTTTTAAATAGGTCAAATATGGGCTGAAATGTTTCAAGAAAAGAGGTTTCAGCAGTTTACACGAACTTAGCGGGGCACTGCCGTGTCCCCAGCTACAGTATTTAAATTCATTTAACCCCCTCTATAGCAGTATTTAACACTTTCATAACTGTTAATTTTTTCATCTTCCGTGACTTTAACTTTGTTGGAAATGCAAATAACGTGTCATGCATGTGAAAGTTGTTTTATATTGCCCGAGAATATGAAACTCTTTTAGAAGTTTAAAGTGGCTTACTTTATACAAGAACACGGTGTGCGGGAGAAAAGTTAATATGACGAAATTTGATTTTATCAGGAGAGTGGTATACATTTCGTATTGTTCAATCGCTCGTGTGCTTATTTTATCCTAGCAGTACTAAAAGAACCAAAGAAAGAGATTAGACCTGAATATACTAAAGTCTCTGGCGGATCTTTTGTACAGCTCACTTTGAAATATGTTCTCACGGCTGTATTTTTCTCTAGCAGTGCTAAGAGAAACAAAGAAAGAGATTAAATATGGAACATTTCTTGGTGATGATGATGATAATTCAGACCTGAATAAGCTACCTAAGTCTCTGGCGAATCTTTTGTACAGCTCACATTGAAATATAGCGCACCTTCTCACCACTGTATTTTTAGTCTCTTAAACAAGCTGATAATAATTAATGCCATATGGGTGAGGTAGTATTTAGATATTTTATACTTTCTGACGTTAACCCATTAGTGCCTGGCACAGTACATCCCTGATCATCTTATTCTTCAAACAGTCTGCATTCTCTTACGTTAGACCCATTCTGTGCAATGGTACCTTTAGACGGTATTTACTCTTATTTTTGATTGGTCTAGTAAATCCTATGAGTTTTCTAGTTCCCTTTTTACAGGCTTATTTCATAAACTTTTTAAAATAACCTAGTTCTGGTAAACTTTTCCAGTCTTCTGGAAGGCATTATTTATTTACCAATCAATTCTGCCTCATTACCTTATGTCCAGATGAGGTATATGATATTTATACTAGTTACGCGCTTTCAAACGCGCTCATTATCTCTTTGTAGCTTCTTACCGATTTCGATTTCCAAACCTGTCTACCTATCAGAAAAAAATGTCCTGTTGCTCCAGCTATGATCACTAGTGATTCGGAGTAGGAACCGTTTTTTTTTAAGCCCGAAGGCAAGATCGATATTAAAAATTCGCGGTAAATTATAATACGACTAACAAAGCAAAACAATATGAATAAGGTACAAAACTATCGTACTATGATGTTGTATTAATCAGACTGGCTGCAAAATAATTGCGCCTTTTTTTGCATTAAAACAGTGGTATGCTCCTCCTCCCCTCGCGCCCCGTTTCCATAGCAACGCGGGCCGCGAGATGGGTTGCGGCCCAAGAAAGCCGAGCAACTACCGCCGAGGAAAATTATAGAAAAAGCAAATAATTAAGTAAAACTACTTTTTAAATAGAGTTTATTTTTTCTGCATCTTACAAAAAGTTTGGGCACCCCTGGCTTAGACAAAGCAAGCCTTTTTACTTTTAAGTTGCCTGTTATACAACAAAGGCGCCCGCGTCCATGTAAATCCTTGTCTTTTCAAGGTACATACTATCTGTGGCGGCACAGACTCCCATAAATCTGGAGAACATGCACAATAAGTCACCAGACACCGCAATCGTGACATTTATAGAATTAGCGAGGAAAAAAGCTGCTTTTTGCAATTTGTCGACGAGATGAAATGAATGAAAGGTACTAAATTTTTTGAGAATTTTACAGTCATAAACATTGCGAGAATTTTAAATTAAAAAAACAGAGGTAAGTCCTAGATTTATTATTTTTTTTAGTTAGCTGGAAGTGGAGACCTTTTATGTATGACATATTTAAAAGATAGAGGCGCGACAAACTTTTTGAAGTCAAATTTATTTAAGTCAAAATCAAAGAATCATCTATAGTCTAGCATTGTTGAAACGCCTTCCGTCCTTAATTCATAAACGTTGGAAAATAAAAATAAACAAATGTTTAAAAAACATATACCACGGATGGCAAACAAATTTACAGTTCATTTCATAATTTTTGAGACAACTTTTTTTTCGCTGGCCCATGTTATTCTTATGATAACCAGCTGATAACTGTCAAAAAATTATCTCAAAAATAATGAAATGGACTGTATATATTGCATGATGATTAATGTCACTCACCGCTGATAAGTTAAGGTTTCAATGGGTCTGTCGCGTCTCTATTTCTTGAAAATATGTCATACATACAGGGTCCCTAGCTGGGAGAAAAGATCAGTGACTTTTGGTTGGCATGCGGCGCGCCCTTTTCGCAAACCCGGATGGATTTGTCTGGACACCATATACCAATAAGGTCACTATATCACGAAGTTCCTTGAACTTCGTGATATGGTGACCTTATATAACAAACTGATGCACGTGCCCCTTTGGATGCAAGTTTTCTTTTTCTAACAAGACTTAATTTTGCCTGACTCCTCTTTGTCGAGGGCACGGATCTTTATACTGCGTAGCAAGTATACACAGTGGACCCACGCTTTTACACCCCTTCCGAAAGGTGGTCCAGCTACATGTTAGACTTGCATCTACCTAACATCGCTATCGTCCCAGCAGAACTTGGTTAGAGACGAAGACTTCTTTTCTTTTCAGCGCAACAGTTGCGGTCGTCGTAAGTTGACTTTTAAGAGATTTTTGCTGGCGCCGTCTTGGTTCCAACTGTGGCAGGCTCCTGGGTTATTAATCCTGGCTCTTCGGTTGTTGGCTCCTGAACTAGACCTGCTTATATTCTCGATGTACAAGATCAACTTTTGTTTTTGTGTGCATGTGAATGCACACCATTACAATAAAGGCAGATAGTAATATTGACAGGTAGTACTTTGACAGAACAATCATTTCTGAACTGACATTGGCAGGAAAGTGAAATTTCAAAATAAGTGGCTTATTAGTCTTGAATAAAGGAAGGCAGTGTGCACAGACCTAATATCTGTCATGTTACAACGTAAAACTGTCAAAATACTTTCCCTCTTATTATCAACAACAGTGATGCCTTAGTTACCTGCCCGATCTATGCAATTAAATATCCTAATATAGGGGCTGAGGCAGGAACGGCCATAAATATTTAGGCAAGGGCACATTTTTTAAATTATCTCTTTGGATTTCCAGGGGCGCAACTAGCCACGCATAAAAATATTACACCAAAAAAAGACGACAGCGCTGCAGGCTAACATTTTTAAAAAATTTTAGTTGTTGTAACAAATGTAACATATAATATTAGATCAATGAACACCGACGAAAAAATTAATGAACTAGAGGAAGAGCTAGCAAAAATTAAATGGGATATTGAAGGCTTGTCAAAAACTCGTCGAAAATCAGAACACCGAATAAAACTAAACTCCAATAATCTACTATACCATAAAGGTAATGAAGATAACAGCATCTTCAGAGTAGGATTCTTAATAAATAAAGCCATAAGTAAACACTTCTATACTATTAAAGGAATCTCAGATCGCGTTGCCTATCTTATACTCAAAATCAAAAGAACATCACTTAAAGTTATTCGTGTCGAAGACGACCACATCGAAGCATTCTATGAAGACAACTCAAAAGCTATGGAAGAACACAAAACCCATCTTACACTAGTACTGGGAAATTTTAATGCCAAATTAGGTAAGAAAATAAACATAGAGGAAACTAAAATAGGGGATTTTGGATATGGCGAAAGAAATAAACCGAACATTGTTAGAGATGTAAGAGTCCTAAGCTTTACCACAGGCAAAATCTGCATTGATAGCAATTTCGAATTTAAATGAAAAATTATTAATAACAATGAACAACTTGATACGAATAAACTTACAGAAAATAAAGCAATATATAAAGAGAAGCTAAAAGAATAGCTAACTTCAGGATGCAATAATTATTATGAAATGAACAAATAAAGATGAACTAAATGATACGCTGACAAGAGCTATAACCAAAGTAGAAAAAAATATCGCACAAAAAGATAAAAAGAGACAAAATTGTATATCAATGTAATTTATAAACAAAAGAACCAACAGGCTTCCGAAATTTTTTTAGTACAGTACAGTTGACCACTTATTAACCATAAAAATTCTAATAGAACGAGCTAACGAATACAACTACTTCTCTCAACTTCTCTGTACCATTATTTCTGGAACACCCTATAGAGCTACGAAAACCCTAGTGGTGGATTACGATGACAACTTTTGGATAAATTCGCATACAAATCTCCAAAAACTTGACTGAATCAAGAATTAACCCCATCACGTTCAAAACAACCAAGAATTTCCACTCCTTTTTTAAGTGCTTTAAAAACTTTTTGAATTTGACTCGGGAAAATAAAAAATAAAAGAGTTTTGAGCAGTTTCAAAGAAGCTTTTTCTTGTTTTTAACTCGCAATTCATTTAATGAAAAACTTGAGACGTTTGTAATGGATGAAATGGGGCAAGGGCAAGTAACAATAGTTTTAAAATTTTTAGAAATAGACATCATAATTTGATATTACTGCCTCTAAAGAAAACTAAAAATTGTTTACAACTTAATATACAGGGTGGCACTGAAATGGAGTGAAATATTTCGGGAGAAAATAGTAGATACTCTCCAATTTGTTTAAAAAAATTAGGTTGGAACTTGATTTTTTTATGTATTTAAAGAGTACTAGAAAGTAATAAATGGAGGGTTTCTTTAGAGGATATGAATTCAGTTGCCCTTTACTGCCTCTAAAGAAAACTAAAACTTGTCTACAACTTAATATACAGGGTGGTACTGAATTGAGGTGAAATATTTCGGAAGAAGATAGTAGATACTCCCCAATTTGATTTTTTTATGTACTTGAGGAGTACTAGTCTGTTGCTAGATATTAATAAATGGAGGGTTTCTTTAGAGGCTATGAATTCAGTTACCCTTGCCCAAGGCAGGATTCTGTAACAATAATTTCCAACACCTACTTGGACAAGTCAGTGGCGTTTAAGGACATTTTGATAGGTGCAAATAAAGTAGTTTAATAATTATTACTATAAATGAAATACGCATCCTTTTAGCTTGACAACTGTTTGCCCCTTCAGTCCGCCGTGTCAACACAAATTGCGTTTCCGATCCGAGATCATTCTCAAAAAGATCTGCCTGTTCGACGAAGCGTCACTTCCATTGAGATTTCTTTGTTGGATTAGGCAAAACTCTTGCTCCCAAACTTCGCGCAGATCGATCTCTAGCACTCTGTCCTGAGACGGATCATCGGGTTTGGATCAATACAATAAACAAGCCCCCATTTTTCGTCGCATTTCGACTTCTCGGCGTATTTTTTATTTCTGTTTTGTGCAAAAAAATAATTAGAAAACCCACATGCAGGCCGAGTTTCTATTGCTCACCTCAAGATTTGAATAAAAATATTATAGGGCTTCTGAGTGTTTTATCAAAAAATTAAGGAATTTGCTGGCCCTAAACATTATTGAATTAATAGAATGCATTGTTTTGTTTACCTAAAAACGTTTTTTAAAATGCAAAATAAAAAATTTGGGGGTTTGTGGTGAAATCGTCCTTGATTAAAGATCTTGCTGGAAATGCCTTGATGATCGATGAAGATTCATATGTGAGTGGGCCTTGCAGCCCTTCCACTGCGATCACCAGCGGGTCTATTGTAGTTCACTTTTGAGTGGTTTCTCACGACTGTATGCGTAATACTGCAAACAGACCGGCTATCAGTTTGGGTAAGATACTGTTCAGATCTTCTAAGTCAATCTGAGGTTTACCGAAACTGTTCTGACTTAAACGTGCAATAGCCGGACATTCGCACAGTACACGTCTGACTGTTTCGTTATCCTCCATACAGAGTCTACATTCCGTCTCTTCAGTGCATAGGTACTCTCAGTAGACAGTGATCCGTGGCTCTGCTTCTACGAGGTCCTTTAATGAACTCTTTAGAGTGAGCCAGTTCTGGTATATTTATCCAATCCAATCCAATAATGTTGGAAGCTATTCTCCATCCATGTTAATAATATTGATTTAGCAGCACATCCCCATGGCTGACTCAGGGCAAAAAAATTCGTCAGATGCCGCTTCCCTCGCTGCTAGGTCTGCTGCCTCATTTCCCTTGTGCCCAGAATGCCCTGGTATCCATACTAGTGACACATTATTAGCGCTACCAAGCGCATTCAGCGGATCCCTACAGCTCCTTACGGTTCTCGATTAGACCATATAGGAATCAAGTGCTCTTAAAGCTGCTTGACTGTCGGAGAAGATTTTTATTTTCCTGTTGGTCCATTCGTGGTCAGTAATCCACCGGGCACACAGTTCAATGGCTACGAGTTCGGCCTGAAATATAATAGCCAATTGGCCGAAACTAAGTTTAATCTTAACCTTTTCTTAAATACTAACAACTCCGGATCCAACGCCCGATGGCATTTTGGATCCAAGATATACCAAAAGCTATCGTTATTTGAAAAATTGGTCCTGTTCTTTAACCAGTCCTCCCTCTCCAGGAGGATAATGTTATATAGCGATTCCAAGATGGCAAGAATATCATCGACCAGTAGAGACCAGAGGAGGGGAGGCAAAACTCCTCCTTGTCATCGTTAAGAGTTGTTTTAATCACTCGATTCTCGAGTGTGCACCTGAGGCGCACGTTGATTCAAAGAGGGAATTGGGTAGTGCATTGTTAAGTGCTCCTTCTATATTAAGAAAAATGCCCACTGCGATGCATTTTGCACCGAGAGTTTCCTTGATTTTTCCAACAAGGTTATTTAAAGCTAGTTCTGTTGACTTTCCTTCTTGGTATGCATATTAGTTTGCATTGAGCGCGTGGGCCATTAAGGCGCCACCTCTGATATGTGCGTCTATTATCTTTTCCAAGCCTTCAAACAGAAAAGAGGTGAGACTAATGAGCCGAAGCGATTTTGGAGTATTATCTGTCCGGCCCACCTTAGGTATGTAAACTACCTTAACTTTAGTCCAGCTGGTTGGAATATAATTTCATGCTAGGCTGGCGATTCACACCCTCTTAATTGATAGTACAGCCTAGGACTCATCAATCAGAGCATACGAATATCAACGACCCTCACCACCTGGAAAGGCTTTAGGATTTTAATCCATCAGGGTAGCTATTCTCGCTCTTGAACTTGTGATAGTTCCCATCACATGCTTTGACCAATGGCAAGCTTTAAATTAGCTCCGAACCGTCACGTGCTATGCGAAAAGACCTCCATTGCGAAAGTATCTCCTATGATCCTACGGAGAAACGTTCAGTCGGTGCGGGGCAAGAGAATAGTTTCACGCGTAAAATTCACTAACTCTGGGCGACTATGCCATTGGTCGAGACAAGTCATTTTGCACAACACGTGACCGCTCAGAGTTTGCTATTAGTCAAAGCGTGTGATGTGAATGGTCACATCGTGCAAGACCCAGAATAGCTAACCAGGGATCAATATTCAGTTTCTCCTACAGAGATCTGCTTCAGCAAGAAGCGATTTTTGAGCGGTCGGGAGCAGCGTTGATCAAAAAAAACAGTATTAAATTTTTGATGAAGCGACCAAACCAACATTTACTGGTTATACTGGTCAATAGAGGGTTAGCCCTGACCCGTGGATTATCTTTGATAGCTGTCTTTTTTTGGCTGTGGTAAATATGTCAGTCATATCTTTTTTTATCCCACGGGTCAGGCCCTCTATTGAGCAACCGGCAATTAGACGTTCAGAACCCTGACAAAAACTTTCGTACCTATGGCGCGTTTGGCAGACATCAACCAAAATACTAAAACCGTTAAATTAAATGTGTAGGTATAACGTGGATTAAATAACCACAAAATTTGGACGAATAGAAATTACTCAAAATAATAGATCCATTAATTATAATGAAATTGTTGAAAGCAGGCATAAATTTATTATAATTTCCAATATGAATAGTCATTATTTATAATGACCAAACATTATCAATACTGCCCTAATTAAGTTGAATAATTTTTTTAGAATATTGGAAATTGAGTTTTATTTAAAAAAAAATAAATACCTTTTAGGTACCTACCTATAGAAAAACAACGCTCTGACTGTTTCCTTTTTTTTTGTGAAAATTTAATGAACGCAACTGTTCACTAAACACATTTATTTATTGCTAAAACTCCCGAACCCTTATAATCCCATTTTCCCTATTCTATGCCCTACAAAAAGTACTCAACTCACCTATTATCCAACAAATCTCGGCACATGAGACGAGTTCGATGGCGTTAGAGCTCCGGGCCGCGTGGTCTCTTTGCTGGTCAAAGATGGAAGGGGCGAAAATCTCGCCTTTTTTAGTGTTTTTGACGTATGTCACGTCAACACATGACACTGGGCATAGAATCAAAAATAGGTAAAGTTTTTGACAGCAATTTCAATTTGGACCCCTATTCCTGAGAAACCTATGACCCATACTTTGTTTGAACACACATTCTTAAAATTAAGATCCAACATTTTCCGCCCACATAAAAATATATAATATTTTTACTCACAAAAAAAAACCAACCTCAAATAGGGATAGGTTAAGAGTACGACCACTAGAGGTCGATGCAGTGAAGAACCATATTATAAGACATCATTCCTAGAGGTCGTGGTAAACAAGCAGCCGAATTCTTTTAGCGCAATGGCCAACATTTCAACTGTCAATTTATACAATGTTGTCAATTTATAAAATGTACCATGAGCGTAGTTCAATACTGCCGCCTTTCAAAACGTGTTTACCAAAGTTGGCCTTACTCAACTTGCGGCCAAAAATTGTGGATTTTAATATCTTTCCATTTCTTCCAGCCCGCCTACGCAGGATTAATACGTTGACTGCGGGGTTGTTTTTGATAGTTTCGATTTTGGTGCGACACATGCCTTAGGGGGCATGTGGGGTAATATTATTTACATGCGGCACATGCTACTAACGGCATGTGTGCCGATAGTAGCTGTAGTGACATCTTTCCAATAGAAGTAAATGTTAAGAGAGAAATATGAACGAAAATTGTTTTACAGGGATCTGGTCTATCTCTGGTTTTTACCGCACATGCTTCCTATGTCCAATGCCGCACCACATTGATAAAAAATATTACGATTTGTTGGTAACCTTTTATTGATCTCTTAGACATCGTTTGCAGAGCATGTTGCGCGCGGCAGTATAGATCTACACGAAAGCGCGTGGAGTTGCATTCACAGCTTGTCCAACACATATCTAAAATGGCGTGTCTCGCACAAAATAAATAATAATTTGCTACTTTGCGGCACATGCCATTGGGGGCATGTGCCAGACATGCCTCAACGGTCATGTGCCGCACAGCATTTATAAAAAGTTTACTTATATGCGACACATGCCCATGAAGGCATGTCCCATGTAACCCCCATATTATATTATTTGCGCGTAAAAAATATTTTCTATAGCTACTTGTTTCACTAAAATCGGGCAAAAAATAACGTTAGTGTGCTTTCCGTCCCAGAGGAATCACGTTCAAATTTTGCCTCCGCTTTATGGTAATAAACGCCACATGCCCAAAGGCATGTATGTATGGTTATCCTGAAAATATTTAGATACCTACTCGAACAAGAAAAGTTTTTTTAAAGTTCTCTACACGTATTCACACCAAAACCAAAACATGTATCCAAAACTTTTAACGAGCACTTTTTGGAAAATTGTTGGATTTCCTTTTCAATCCTTTATTGTGTCGTCGGTTAATCGTTGACCAGGGAGCTTCTCTTTAACAGTTACAAAGAGAACGAAGTTACACTAAACTACGTCTAAATTAGATCCATGACGGATATCATACCTTCCTAGCTAGCCTATTAGCACACTTCAAGTGAAGCCATGATTGAAAACAGTTTTTTGTAAATATCTCAGAAACTAAAGCGCTACGAAGTTTTTGTTTATTGCGCAAATTATTGAGCAAAATATATTCTACTATATTCCGAAAACAGCATATTAATGCGATGCAACGTTAAAGTCAACATTTTTAAAAATTTTCAATTTTCATATAACTATCATTAGGATTAATGAATCAGCTCGTTAGAATGTCGAACACTATTTTAGTATTTTAATCGAAAATTTTATGTAAAATCATATTACGGACAGATATACACATACCCACACAGACACGCACACCTATACACACACAGACAGACATCACGACGATATTAAGATAGGTCAAAATACACTTAAATAACAAACTTTCGAAAAAAAAAGTTTTTATCGAAAATTATACCTTCACTTACCATTGCTGCGCGGACTAGGATGTTAAAAATAAGGAGGATAAGATAGGCAATTTTACACTCACTTGCTGCTTTTTGCGCATCAGTACCATAAAATTAGCATTAATACAAAATTAAAATTTTTTATTGTTTGGGTACAGGAAATTGAGGCTAATACCTAACAGCTAAAAGTATATAGCAGTATAGTTTTTGCAAAGTCACCTGAAATGCTCCTAATACGGGGTTCTATCGATTTCATGAAATTTTGCCTCAATCTACAAAATTTATCCAAATTCATATAAAATCTTCCTGCTATAATTTCAACTCTACCGATAGAGAAAAGGCGCGGGTCTTTGCGGTCCGAGCACAAAGTATTTGTTTTCTGACCGACCCAGCACAGGTGAATAGACGGCACCTGATTGGCAGATTTTTTTGCGATGCGCTTTTAATTGCTTTCAGGTGTTCGTTTCGGGACCCCTTTAGTCGGCAGTATGCAGAGTTAGAAAATAAATCAGTGTCGTTTGTGTAGGTGTAGGAATAGAAAGTTTTATTATCTGTTTTTATTTCTTTAGTTTACGCCATAATTAATTGAAATAATTTTCATGAGTATATCTGCCGCCGCTCATGTCACTTTCTTTAAAGGATATGCCGATGGTCGGATTTAACCTTTGTTCAACTGACTTTGCAAAAAGTATACATTTTATTCTAAAAAAAGTATTTTAACATTTTTCCCTAAAATGCTTAGATTTTTTGAAAACTGAATAAAATCAAAAAAATCATAATTTTTTTCGTGATATTAAAAAAGATCCCCAATTTGTGGATACCAATTAAGTGCTAACCGTGGACTTGGCCTACTTTGGTGATACATCATCGTTTAAAAGATAATTTAATTTTCTATAAGAAAGTAAACACTTTCTGTAAAATGCTTACTTTTTGGGAAAATGACATAAAACAACATAATTTCGGTTTATTTTGCATATACTATCGAAATACATAGGAAACGGGGGTGCTGCTAATACTTTGGGGATTGTATTTCAGCAAGGATACTGCCCAGAGAACTCAATGATGTCTCATTTCGTAGGCTATTAGTTTGTCTTTATTTTATGTTGGTACAGATTTTCTCAAAAATAAACAATTTGGAAGTTAAAGGCCACTAAATAAAAAAAATTGGTCAAAATCCAAAATGACGGCGAAATGTTTAGCGTCTTAGCTCGAAAACCATTTATCTGACAAAAAAACGTGCAATAGCGCTTTTGTAGGAAATTTTATTTTATTCAACTCTTGTCTAGTTTTTTTTTTAAGGTACAGGGCACAAAGTAATAAAAAAAACCTTTTTGTGGACACTAAATCCAAGATAGCGGGGGAAGTCCCCCAAGGTCGAAAACTCAAATGTGAATAACATATGTCAAAATCGTGACTACACCACTTTTGGATCTTAATTTTAAGAATGTGTGTTCAAACAAAGTGTGGGTCATAAATTTCTTAGGAATAGGGTTCGAAATTGAAATTGTTGTCAAGAAACTTTACTTATTTTTGATTCTATGCCCAGTGTCATGTGTTGACGTGACATACGTCAAAAACACTAAAAAGGCGAGATTTCGTCCCTTCCATCTTTGACCAGCAGAGAGACCACACGTGACCCCGGAGCTCCGACGCCCTCAAACGCGTCTCATGTGCCGAGATTTGTTGGATAATGGGTGAGTTGAGCACTTTTTGTAGGGCATAGAATAGGAAAAATGGGATTATAAGGATTCGGGATTTTTTGTGAATTTTAGCAACAAATAAATGTGTTTAGTAAACAGTTGTGTTCACCACCTTTTGCAAGCTGAGAGTCTTGTTTTCGCCCTAATGACTGGCCTAATACAAATATTGTGTAAAGAGCCGCCACTGGTTTGAACTAAAGTGTATCCAGTTACACACGCTGAATAATTCATATGTGTCTAATAATTCCTGTTAATTTATTGTAAGATCGCTGTAACTAAAAAAATTACACGAAATAGGTGTAAGTTACGAGCCTATAAAATATCCTTAATGTTCTGATCTACTTGCTAAAAATAAATGGAAATTTCCATAGCAATTTGAGAAAATATAAAACAAAAATATAAATAAGTAAAAAAAAGCGCGTCAAAACGAAGCGTTTCCAAGGCGTCACGTCCATTTGGGCGCGCGGGCGCTCGCAATTTTTGTTCAACAAGAAAAAGTCTAAAAGCTCACGTAGAAAGCGTATATTTTGTGTTGGAGCAATGCTATATACAGATCTTTAAATGTGTATAAGAGCACTTTGAACTTGGCGCCAAGATTCCAATATTACAAAACTTTATAAATTTATACCTATACATAGGCGGCAAGGTAGTCCCTTGGTATGGTACTTTACATGCAGAAGGTACTAGATTCGCGTCTCGAACAACAATGTAAAAACAAAAAAAAGTCGCATCGCCCTGTTGCTTCCTTCCTTTTCAACAACAGTCGTCATAGAAATGGCGTGCAATGCATACAAAAACCAAAGTTGACTTTGTACATCGAGAAAATATAAAAAAAAGTCAAAAAGGAAAGAAGTCTATCAACTATAACCAAATTCCGCTGGGACGATAGCATATACATAATATTCCAATACCGTAACTGCCCATTCATGATGCAAACATGAGGGCCTTGGGGTCTTTAGGCAAAAAAGACCTGATTGGTTGCTTTCAAAGACATATGCATATTATTTCCATATAGTACGTATTATTGCAATACCTACGGTACCTTACGATGCAGAATGCAAACATATTTGAAATAGCAATATCAATGGGTATAAGTCTATTTTTGCGGTCCTTAAGATAAAATGGCCTGATTAGTTATACTTTTACGCATGAATATTATTTTATTCTTGTATTCGTTACGTCAAATCATCGGCGTACCGTTGACAAAAACTCTATCTATGTAAATATGATATCTGTGCATTTTTCGTACCTTTATTTCTGAATGTTTGCATCAACTGGACGCATGAATATTACGTATATGGACGATAGCGGTGTAAGATAGATGCATTAACATGTAGCAGGACCACCTTTTGGAAAGAATGTAAAAGCGTGGGTCCAGTGTGTATATTAGCTACGTAATATAAAGATCCCTGCTCTCGATAAAGAGGTCCCAGGCAAAATTAGTTTGGTATATGGTTTACGGACAAATCGGGATTTAAGAAAAGCCTAGTTGCTAGAGAATAGTCTCCTCACTACTACTACTACGACATGGTGACGGATCCAGGATTTCCGGGGGAGAGGGGCCAGAGTGGCAGCAAACATTAAAATATTTTTATTAGCAGTTTTTGATAGATCTCAGTTGTGAAATTTAGTATCTAAAGGAGATTTATGGCGCCGCATGCGAAATTTTAAAAAAAATTAAGTAGAGTTTGTGACCAATTTTAAATAAGTGACGCTGCTAAACTAAAAAATACGTTATATGGCTGGGAGGGGTGGGGGAGCCAGGCTCCTCTGCCCACCCCCTGGATCCGCCACTGCTACTACACCTACAATAATACATTATTTTTAACGTTGATTTCCCCTTTTTCGATCCACCAAACCACAAAAACATTTTCTTATTTATCTTCATCTGTACGGCATAACTAAACTGGAAAGGCGATGAAATGAAGATGATAAAAACTTAGCGATACCCACTTAAGAAAACTGTGAATTTGCAGTAGGTGCTATGGTAGTCAGGGGTTTGTTTTTGTTGTGTATCCTAAGTATCCGTAGTGTTTATTATTTTTTCCCAGACCCGAGGCTACCCTAGCTGATACTGCAAATTAGCAGTTGGTTTTCTAAAGTGGGTATCTTCATTTCATTTTTCCTTTTTAGTTTTCATCATATTTATTTCGTTGCTTTTCCATTTTGGTTGTGTTATACTGACTAAGTTTAATAAGACAATAATACTGACGTCTGCACCTACCATCACCCAATGGCGGTTTCTCCATAAGTGCACATGTGCACGTGCACTCCCAAATTTTACTTAAAAAAAAAATATTAAACTTTGATCATTCCTTAATTTAACTCATAATTACCCCAAAAGAAATTCTCTAAAGACTGGAATATTATCAGAAATTAATACCTGGTATGTATGTGTTTGAATTCGTGTTCAAACCATCCTGTGGGGAATGGCGGATGCGCTATATAGTTAGTTCGAATCTAATTCTTTACTTTTATCATTGTACTCTCCATCAAACAACGCTGTTATTTACTGGAACCAAATTCTATGCACCGTAAATGTTATGTCGCATGCTAATTACGAAATATAGAAAGAGAGGATGACATGTCCCAAAAGAATTTTACAGTACATAGAATCTGAACCTTCCGGCACCGCGCTTATACAAAAACTAGCCGCGATGCCGCCCGCACCCCCGTGATGACTCCTTCGTCCACGGTTCGCGTTGCATGTTAGAGCAGCTCACGCGCACTTTTAATTCGTGCGCTTAGTAGTTATGTGCAACCGTTACTTTGCCAAGGATCGAGTTCCTATTCGAGTATCAGATATTTTGTTATCGATACTAAGTAATCATTATATTATCGGTAAATCCAATAAATACTGAGTAGAGTTGAAATTTTGGGTACTAAGTATGCAAAAAAAATATTAATGTTTCACATGTTTGTAGTTTTTTTAATACGAAAATGTAGATATCATAATCTGGGGAATATTGTTCAAAATCTGGCAACTTTTCAAAAACAATTTTTTTTTTGGTGTGCACCCCCAAAGCTTTTTACCACGCGCCACCACTGCCATCACCCTAACCCGAAAATCAATTTATTTAGTACTTGACTACACCTAAAAAAAGCCCTTTAATATTTAGTATTAACTGGGCTTAGGATTATTATTAGATATTATTATAGTATTTATTGTTTGAAATTTACAATGTTCTTTACAAAAACAATAAGAGTTACAATAAATACGTTTGCGCCTACAAGAGTATTCTCGTGCGTGATTGACTTTAGCTGTCTCCGTATTGACTTTCAAAACTTCCCTCAGACCCGAGGCTATCCTAACGGATTCTGCAAATTTGCTTTATAAAGTGAGTATCCACATTTTATTTTACATTTTCAAGTTTTATAATATTCAATTCATGGACTTTTCATTTAGATTTTGACGTATTTATGAAGTCTAGTTAAACGGTATCATCATTGAGTTGTGTAAGGCCCTGGGTATCATCGATTTTTGTGGCTACCATCACCCCGTTCTAATAGCGTATTTAGACTTTGACTGTACATCAAAAAAATTCCTTTCATATTAAACATTAAACATGGGTTTAGGATACCTACTACTAGGTTGACTTTTAGTATTCGTAGTGATGTTAAACTTTTACCTCAGGCTCGAGGCTACCATAGCTGATGCTGCCAATTGCTAGTTGGTTTTCTACAGTGGGTATTTTTCAGTTCCATTGCTTTTCCATTTTCGTTTTGACGTACGGATGATATCTAATAAGACGATATCATCGATATCTTCGACTACCATCGTACACTGGTCGAATTTCCAGAAAAGGTGGCCATAATAATGTTATAGGTTATTACACTTAAAATCTCATGTTTTAGATAAGTATGCCTCATTATTGAATTTTTGAATCATTAGCAACTATCCCCAACAATAAATCCGACATTTAAAAAATGATTTGTAGGTTCTTAAATCGTTTTAAAACACCATACCTAAATCTTCCAATATTTGTATTAAACAGTATAGTAAAAATAACAAAAACCTAAAAATAATAAAATTTATTTTTTTTCTAAATATAAATCAACATTTATTTGAAGTTAGTAGTATATAAATATAGTTGTTATATTTTAATAAAAAAAACTAATAATATACAGGGTGTCCCCTTAAAGATGACAGCCGAATTTATATCAGAAACTAATACCGTTATGAATATGACGGGATTTTTTAAAATTAATTCCGGCTTTGCGAATTTACCTAAAATATATTTTTCTTTAGGTCCCCGCAGTAATCGCATGTCCTGACAGGAAAAAATAATTTTTGTGGGAAAGCGGTGTTATTTACATACCAAAATTATATACTATTCATATTTCTTATAAAAATCTGTATAATTTGGACCCCTGAATAATAATAATAATATAGTAAAATATATGGGTTGATATCTAGATTTTTAAAGAAATTTCAGCTGTTTTGAAAAAATATAAATGTTGACGAAATGTCAAAAATATTAGTATTTTTGACGATTTTTTAATAAGTTAAATAAATACCTTTGATCAAAAATATAGAAACAAAATAATAATAACTTTTTTTATAACTAGAAAACGTTTTGTTCATAAACGAAAAGTAAATTATTAATAAATGTAAAATTTAGTACCCGTAAATTAAAAATCAAACAAGTTTTCGTAGCTAATCGGGTAAAAATAAGGATTTTTTGTTTCTCTTGTAATTTTCCGTGGGTAGCTCGAAAGCTTAATCTCACGGGGGTCCAAGATCTCATGGACACTTAATAAGTGTTGACAGTTAACTGTTTTGTCCTTGTGGGACTTCTCAGAACACTGCTTGGTCAATGTGACACCCTTGCTAAATTAAGTAAACGGTTTTGTCTCTTACCTTATATTTCTAGTGAGAAAACAAAACCATACACTCCTACAGGAAGCGCCATCTACCGAAGTACGAGAGAAGCTAAAACAGCAGCAGGCGAGTAAAACTGCTAAAATAAGAATTTTAGTAAATATACAGTAATAATATTGCGCAATACCCTTAATTATTTTTAAAAATCACCCAAAACGCCAAAATTTCAAAAATTAAATCTTAAAATGGTACAAATTCGGGCATGTTTTTTTCTTTATTTTTTTTCAGAATCGTACTGAATATTTTAGAGTATATTTGTAGTCAGGAATATTGTGAAATCATTAACAAACATGGTATTGTATTACGAATTTGTAATTATGGTTTGACTAATATATTATTACACGAAAATTGAAAACTCTAAGTCGTCCTCCACTAAATTTATTTCGATCATACCAGTTTCGGCTTATGCGGCCATCATCAGTGATCTATTGTTAATCGTAGTTATATCACAGGACAAAACATAAAACAATGGTGAACGTGCAACAAATTGTATGTTTTGTCCTGTGATATAACTACGATTAACAATAGATCACTGATGATGGCCGCATAAGCCGAAACTGGTATGATCGAAATAAATTTAGTGGAGGACGACTTAGAGTTTTCAATTTTCGTGACTTAAACCTCCATTTAAAGATATGGATTACTTCTTTAATATATTATTGTCAACCGTATATGTTTTAACCCACCAGCACTATGCAATGACATTGAGTAAATAACCCATATAGAAGAGCCACCGGCGAGCTTTACCATATTGAGGGGCAGATGGCGCTGAAATAAATTCGTCTGGTACGCAATATTCAGAGACAACTACTATGATCTAATGGCATGTGTATGATAGGCATGAGTCTCGGAACTCGCACATGTAACTAAATCGTACTATAGTCCAACTTATAACCCATTTGTAATGACGTCATTTTTGTTTATCTTTGTTTAGTATATTATAAACAGCGGTCACAATAAACTTTTTAAAAAAAGTAGTCTATGATTCAAGTAGGTAGGTAATTGGTTCTGTGAAGTATCCGTCACTGTCAATCAAAAAACATTGATTGGCAAAAATATCTACGCCATACGTTTTTTTCTCAACTGGTGACGTCATTACAAATGCGTATAAAACTGGCCCGCCGGTGGCTCCTCTGTGGGTTATTTACTCACGGGTTAGGACACGGGGACTTGAATCAGAGCAGCTACGAAAATAGCCAATATTCGTTAAGTCACATAATAATAAACTGTCAATCCCACACTTCAAAATATCGCCCGTAAAATGAGAATTTCCACCCACGTTAAAGTGAACAAAGCCCTTTAGAACTTCGGCAAAAGAAAATTCATCTATCGTGCAATCACGTACTTAAAAACCGAAAATGGGCCAGAGTACTAGAGCAAACTATAAAATTCAATTCTTTTAAGTAAACTTTTTTATTCTATTCTGCTTTGTTTCGTATTTTTGAAAAATAAAAAATATTATTGGAATAAAGATGATGAAATGGTTTTCGATATTGGAGGATTCCCACCAGTAGTGCCTACATAGCTCAGTACAGTTACAGCCTTGGACAATCACAACTCATTCACTCTCACATTCATACTACATGAAGATCTAACAGGCCGATCCGTCATTTTTTTATCGAGGAGTATTTAATTTTGTCTAATACTCGCGGCCAGGCACAGGGGTCTTACCATACTAGTGCAATCAAAGCTCATAACAAACGTTTTTCGCGGCAAAGTGGGAATAGAAAGGTTTTGTTTCTCTTCTATTTTTCCGTGGGCAGATCGAAAGCTGTACACCCTTGGGGGTCCAAGATCTAATGGACACCTATAAAGTGTTGACAGTTAACTGTTTCGACCTTAAGAGACTATTCAAAACACTGCATGGTCAATGTGACACCCTTGTAAAGCTGGAGAGACGGTATTTTCTCATCTTACGATATTGGTAAGAGAAATCCAAAATATTGCCCGCGATACCATATGCTTTTCTCACAAGGGGTGACATCTACTAAATACGAAAGAACCTACCAGAAATGAAACAAAAGATACGCAGATCTGCCTGCCTCTTGTTTCATTTCATTATTCAAATTATGAAATGAACCAGTAACGGATTCAGGATTTCGAGGGGGGAGGGGCCAAGAACGAAGCAAAAACCAGAATATATCTTTTCCTTGTTATTTTTATTAAGTCTTAGGCCTGAAAGAAAAATTGAAAGGCCCAGTTAATGCGCCGTAGGCGAAAATTTTTGGTATACTAGATCATATTTATCAAAAAAAGTTATGGGGTAAATTTGGTTAAAAATTGCGATTCATGAATTGGAATTGCTTCCATCGAACTAAAAAAAAGTTTAATGTGAGGTAGGGGGGGTGCCCGGGCCCCTTTGGCCCCCCTCTGGATCCGCCACTGAAATGAACTGTAGAGCGTCAGCCTAGGTAAATATGTTATTTATATTATTTTTCGTTTTATTCCTTGGCGTATATGTCTAGAACACTCCCTCGTTTTTCACGCCTCACACCGACAGACTATAGAACACTGACCGATTGGATTTAACCAAAGTAAAAGCGGTAAATTCAAAATGGCCGCCGACCAGTCCTTTTTAACCATTGACTTTTCGTTCTCTGGTTTAGAAATGTCAAGTTCTTGTTAACCGCTGGTTGGTTTATTAGTGTTTTTGCCAGTATTTTTAATTAAATTATGGATAAAGTATAACTGTCAAAAATTGGTTCAGAGGTCCTAGAAAAATACTTTTCCATTAGAGTAGGAAAAGTCAGAGAATTTTTTTTTCTACCAACAAAAATAACCAAAACTGATAGTCTCCGCCATTTTGACAAGGCCGCGATAAAATCAAAGTATAGCGAGTGTGGTTAGGCTAGTGCCAAACTATTTTTACCACATTTTCAATGGTAATGTCAAGCGCATGGTGTACCCACTCTTTGTATTTTGGTTGGTTGTGAAATCCTATAATCTCTGCTCACACTTTTAGTAACGTACCCAAAGGAACAAAGAGTCATATACGATTAATTGTTGTATTTGTTTTCAGTTTTGTGAGCTTTTCACAAAGTCACGCATTTTGAAAGATATTAATCAAACGTAGGTTTAATTTAATGTAGATTTAGACAGAAAATTCTTGAAACAAAATTGTTAAAATATTTAAGAAAAGTTTGCTTATGCTCATCAGTGCATTGGTAGCTTAGTTGGTAGACCATTAGCCTTACAAGACGGAGGTCGCAGGTTCGAATCCATTTCTTATTTTTCTTTGTTTTCCATCTAGACTTTAATTTTTTACCTAATAATTTAGAACTGTTTTTTATTGCAATTCTATGTATATTACAAACAAAATAAGGTATAAAAATCACATAAATAAATAAATATAAAATATTTTAAAATTAAATAAATAATAAAGTAAAGAGCAGACATAGGCATCCTAAAAAATTTAATACTGACTAGGAGGGAGATATTGATTACTCCTGGTCGCTGCTGGGGCTAAATATTGTCTGCTTGGAGTGCCAGAATGGCTTTTAGAGCCTGAGGAATAACCTCCCGAACCTGAGGAATATGCTCCTGATCCTGAGGGGTAACCTCCCGATCCGGAGGAATAGCTTGTGGAGGAGCCACCGTCGTTTTCGCAACCTCCATGAGCACAGGATGCAGCGCTGATTTCTATGGATCTTCTAATTTCTTCTGGGATTGGAGGTGGAGTGGGGAGATGGGCACCTTAAATGTTTAAAGATTTTTTTATTGTCTAGGAAAAATTAATGTGTTAGTTTTGAGTGCAATAAAAAGAAAGAATGGGAATCGAGGGAAGCATAACGGATGACATCACTAAAAGAAAACTGATATGGTACGGCCATGTACATTGGATGAACGACGAAAGATTACCAAAGCAGGTCCTAGAATGGCAACTAATAGGGTGCATAAAAAGAGGGCGTCCTAGACTGGAATGATAACAGTCAATCCAAAGATCAATGAGTCAAAAAAACCTGTCAGAAGATGATTGTCAGGATCGAAAGAGGTCGAGAATAGGCGTCGGACAACGTAGAAAAACGTTCTAACCCGACAAATTAGTAGCACTTTTCATTCCATTAAAATTCCTGAAAATAAGAAGAAGCCGTACTGTATGGAGATTGTTTCCGGAAGAGCGTTTTCCTTAAAACTATTTTTTTCATGTTTCCACTTTAAAATTCCTTTTACGCATTTTTTTATATGCTTCCAACTGTTTTTCTTATATTTTGGCACAGTAAATGCATGCACAGGAGAAACTAAAGTAACAATATTTCTATTTTTTTAAGTGGTACAAAAACGTGCCTAAGAGAAGAAATATTAATGGTAGTTCTGCAATTAAGCAGACAATAATCAAGGGAAACCCTGGTACATAGCCGCCATATAGCGATAAACAATTGGATTTTCTAACACAAACTTATAGTACAGCGTGTCCCATTTTCGATGGGATTAAATGGGAAACTCGGTTGTTATTAAAGATATCGATTTTCTGATTGCACCTTACCGTGCTCTTTTTTTGAGCCTTTAAAAATGGTGTAATCAGATTTTTGCGATACCCCGTGGTTTCGCTAATACAGGGAGTTTTTGAAAAAATTGCATTTTTAATAATTCCTTGTATCTTGCTTATTTTGCACGAAATTTTTATTCTGTAAAAACCTTTTTATGACAACCTTTTTAGAGCAAAATAATGACGTTGTAAATTATTTTATATATTGTTTAGTTTTTGAGATATGGGATTTATCATAAAAAAATTAAATACGGACCTGGATTTTTTTACTACTATTGTGATTGGTGTCATGCTGTCATTATCTTGAAATGATAAAACTTCAATATATTTTTGATTAAAGTTAAAATTAATATTTTTAAATAATAATTAGTCCGAACCTGAAAATTTCCAACGTAAATATAAATTAAAAATTGCAAGACACATTAGTTGAACGATTTTTAGTTTATCGGTTTTGAAACGTTAATTAATAGATTTATAAATAAAGTAAAAAACGTAAAAAAGTTACAAAAATAATACCGTATTTATTATTTGATGGTATCACAGCAACTCATGAAATTTACTTCAACATGGAAAAACAAAAGCGTGGAATTACCATTCTTATTTTACTTGTTATTTTTGTGAATGGCTCACTCAAAATTATTCTGCTTTATTTAAACGGCAGAAATATTTTTATGCAAAATGCGTTAAGAAAAATTACTCAAAAATACCAACAATGTCTTACACATAACGGCAATCAGTTTGAACATGTATATCATTAATGAAAAATTAGTTATTATTTTTTGAAATTCATTATTTTTTTGTATTTATCGTAGACTATGTTTCAAAGAAATCTTTAAAATAACGTAAAACCATTTTAATTTCAAAACAGTTAAACTAAAAATCGTTCAACTAGCAATTTTTAAATTATATTTATGTTGAAAATTTCCAGGTTTGGACTAACATTTCTTTTTAAATATTAAATATTTTTGTTTTAACCTTAAAACAAAAAATATTACATTTTTATTATTTTGTGATAATAATAGCATGAAACCAATCAAAATAGTAATAAAAAGAATCCGGGTCCGTATTTAATTTTTTTATGATAAATATCTATATCTCAAAAACTACACAATGTTTTGAAAAACTGACAACGTCATTATTTATTTCTAAAAAAGTTACAATAAAAAGGTTTCTACAGAATAAAAATATGTTGCAAAATAAGCGAGATATAAAAGATTATTAAAAATGCAATTTTTTCAAAAACTCCCTGTATTAGCGCAACCACGGGGTATAGCAAAAATCTGATTACACTATTTGTAAGGGCTCAAAAGAAGAGCACGGTAAGGTACCATCAGAAAATCGATATCTTTTATAATAACCGAGTTTCCCATTTAATCCCATCGAAAATGGGACACGCTGTACATTTTTCAGCTCTGCTTAATAGCTTAATCTCCTGCAAATAATTCCTTTCATCCAGTCTACTTATCCTTCTTAACTATTGATGTGTAAGGCTAGACTTGGAAGAACCCCATATTTTATTCATTACTCTAGATGTGTTTTAAAACTATCCAAAATAAAATTAATGAATTGGAAAGAGACAAGCAAACACGTTTTGTTTTGGTTTTATTTTGTTTGGCAACGTTGCGTTGCGCTTTTCTACATACACTTTATTATCCAGAACATCAGATTTTCTACACACAGTACACCCTGTTGATAAAATATTTTTTACAGTCTTTAACAATAAAAAAAAATTGTCTTTGTTTGTCTTGTTATTTAAAATATCATGAAAAATCACACAGTAAAACCATTAAAAATGTCAAACAATCTACCGTCAGGTTAGTTCAGCGGTTCGTCTGATCCGCCGTATCATTTTTGTGCCAAGCTGAGAGAGACGCAAGCTGTTCGCGGTATTCTGATATAAGTTCAAAACGAATTTTTACTACGTGGCATTTAGTCTATGGGAAGGATTTCATCGTTGTCTCTTTCGCGATAAGCTTTAACAGAGATGCAAGCTGTGACGTTTAAGATAAGTTATAAATAAAAATAAATGGATCCATGACGGATCTGATATCTTCCTAGCTAGCCTATTAGCACACTTCAAGTGAAGCTATGATAATCAGCCTTCAAAACAGTTTTTGTAAATATCTCGGAAACTAAAGTTCTACGAAGTTTTTGGTTATTCCTAAAAATGTGGTCTACTATATTCCGAAAACCGCATATTGATGCAATGCTCCTTTACAAAGTTAAAAAAAAACTGTCAATAGCATTAATGGATTTTGACCAAAATCTAATCACCTCGTAAGAGTGTCGAACACTATTCTACGTGAAAATTTTATGAAAATCAGTTCAACGGTTTAGGAGCTATCGTGTTATGAACAGAAAAAAATACACACACACAGACAGACATCATGACAATATTGCTAGGATAGGTCAAAATACGCCTAAATAACATAATTTCGGCGTTATCTCAAAAAAAAATTTTCGTCGAAAACAATACCTTCTCTAGCCATTGCTGCGCGGGGTAGAAAGGTAAAAATATACTTTAGTCTATGTTATATAATTCCCCATCATGCCAGCGCGGTGTCATGTTTTCACTCACCTTCACCACACGTCAATGTTCTTGACCTACATAAACAGAGATGTACTGTGTTTGAATGCTTGAATGGGTGAGAAGGAGTATTTCCTCAAAATCGGGTGAAACTCATCATCTCACAAGATTTCCGTATCTTTATTGGTTTTACAGTGACTACATGTCTGCATCTACGAGTATAAGTTCTGAAGCAGACATGTACTGTAAAACTATAGAGGCGAGATTCTATTTTACCATGGGCAAGTATGCCAGTGTGTTCCAAGTGGAAGTATCAATACCATGCGCATCAGCGAATTACAAACATGGGGCGGATACATGTTTATGTTTGGAGAGAACAGAGCTGCACTATCCTACATTAAATTAACCAAAGTAAACACTGCATCTTTGGCCAAGTGCAGAAACTAAAAACCCTAACTAAATGCAACAATCTTAAACTTTCAGTTCCACGGAGTGATTCTTTGGAAACAAGAAGGCTGACCAACTGGCTAAAACTGAAATATTATCTGGTCCAATGGGGCCGGAACTCCTTGCAGTTACCTTCAGGTCTGAATCCATTCTCATCAGCAACGTAATTGACAGTGATGTGTTGACCATCAGGGGCTACATAGGAGTACGATCCGTGAACAGCTACCGCAGGTTCAGAACCACCAACGTTTCGTACCTCACCAGCTTCTTGCGCGCTGATTTGATTTTCTGTTTCATACCTGTTAAATAAAAGGGCCCATGAGAATATCGTCGCGACTAACGTATATATCTACCATGAATTATTAAAGGCAGACAAGAAAATAGAACAGTAGAAAAGTAGTTATAAGTTTTCGTGGCTAGGCGATTAAAAATAAGGGTTTTTGCTTCCCTCGTATTTTTCCGTGGGTAGTTTAAAAGCTAACCACCAGGAGGTCCAAGATCTAATGGACATCTAATAAGTGTTTCCAGTTAACTGTTTCTCCCTTTATGGGACTCTTCAGAACACTGCTTGGTCAATGTGACACCCTTGCTAAGTTAAGTATACGATTTTGTCTCTCACCTTACATTTTTAGTGAGAAAACAAACCCACGTACTCTGCATAAGCGCCATCTACCCAAATACGAGAGAAAATAAGGCGAGTAAAACTGCTATATCATCTATCTAGGGAAATATCGATTGAAAAAGAGAATCCATCACGTGACCTACGACACATATCGCTGCCTTGCTTTGATAGTGGCATAACTGGAAATTATAATTTTCAGGAAACGCTTTTTAAAAATAACGACAAAGGCAAATATTTATATATTTTTTTTGCTTTAATTAAATTAATCAATAACTTGCATATGCTTGAAATAGACAATAAGGAAAATTTTGGAAAATAAAGGACAATACGATGAGAAAGAAGTTAGTTTTTACAGAAAACGCAAAAAATAATTTTTTTTAGTCAAAGCAAGCAGCGATATTGTCTTTTAGGTCAGATCAACGCTGATTGCGTTTATTCCGCCATTAAGACGTCGTCCAGATTGCGTTCAGCGGCGGCAGTTTGACTTCAGACCTTGGATTCGCGGGATCAACGTGCAGGAGGAAAAGATTTGTGAAAGTCCGTATACTACTTACTGATAGTTGTAGTGCCCGTCTCCTTCATTCTCGCTATCCAACCTTAGAATCCTCACTTGGGGCTGTCCTGATTGGTAGCTGGAAGCTCCACCACTATAAGCTGTAGCTCCACCGGCACCGTATCCGCTATTTGATCCAGCTGTGTAAGTGCTGTGTACAGGGCCGGATGCTGGGGGATTGTAGGAATTTGAAGGACCAGAACCTACAGTAGTATACTTTATATATTTATATCACATACCTTCCCTTCCGGCAGTCTCTTAAAAATGACGATATATTATCGTCATATTTGCGGGCGAAAAATACTTTTATGCACTTTAGGAACTAAAGAGGTTACTTTATTCCCTAGTTTTAGGGACTTAAATTACCCTTTTAATCCCTATGGATTAAAAATTATATTGTCAAGACATACCCAGATTTGCTGTGAAATACCAACCCCAACTATTTAAGACTGTCAGTCACTAGGATGATATTTTATATCCAGAGTATCATTAAATGCAATTAATACGGGTTGTTGTTAAATGGCAATCAATCATTTTTTTTTTAAATATTTTTCCTATACTAAAATGCATAAAATAGTATACAACCACGTGACTAAAGTCCCTATCGTCGATCTTATTGCCTCGGGATTCGGGATTGAAAGTATCACTTTAGTCCCTAGGTTTAGAATATAGTATTCAATTCAATTCTTTATTGTATATCGACTTATAAAAATGATTACAATGTCAAATTTTACAGCAAAAAATACAACATAGCATTATACCTAAGTAGCATTTAACTCTAGTTAATGATCAAAAAGCTCATTAATGCTATAGAAACATTTCTCAATAAGATAGCTCTGTAGTCTTTTTTTGAATTGTTTTTCTGATGTGACACTATTTATTTCATTAGGAATTTTATTATAAACATAACTAGCAAAACATTTTAAAATTTTCCTAAAAGCTGATAGATGAAAATTTGGAATCAAGATTTTTCTTCTTTGCCTAGTATTGTTAGTTAGTATTATGACTTGATAAAACTGTTGGAAATTAAAAACATAGCCACAAGTATCAAAATACCATAAACAGTGAGCTTTTGACTCAAGGAAAAAATCTTCCTTAAGATTCGTTTCTGAAGCATAAAAACCCTACCAACCTCGCATGATTGACCGCAATAAAGAATCATGTATTTCAGATGACTGTACATATACCAAAGCATAATATGCATTTATGACTTGTTTGGTTGTTAATATGTTTTTCAAATTTCATATTGCGATGTATGCAGCGTTGAGTTTTCCAACCACATGATCAATATGACAGGTCCCGGTAAGGTAGCTATCGATATGCAATGCTTAGAACTTATAGTTATCAACCCAATCAAAATTTACACCATTCATGCAGAGGATACAGTTTGGTACTAACCTTGTCTTGTGAAACACCATGTTTTTAGTTTTGTTTTCATTAGCTAGCAGCTTGTTACTAGTACACCATTAATTATGATTTTTTTTGTAAGGAAGTTACTTTCTATCGAGTTGTGTACGCTACATTTCCTAAGAGCACTAATGAACTATACCAATTTTTGTAAAAATTGGTCTTTAGTTTTGCACAAATCAAATGAAACTGCTTTTTCGCACATGTGTAAAAAAGTATAGCGACAGTTAAAGTCATTGTACACTTTTCCATACAAGTGCGGACAAGTAATTTTCGCATTAAATTTGAGATAGTTAAAAAGTGGACAAACAAAATCGATGTGTTTAAGGGTTTTCCAATTTATATCAAGAAATACACGTGAAAGTATCTGCTAAATTATTGTTGGAACACTTTGTGTATGTACAGTAAGTGTCTATCATTGCTAACTTTGCTAGTCTTAACCATACAAAATAGATCAAGGTAGCAACCATAGAGGCATTTTCAACAAAAAACATGCATTTAGGAAAAATATCTTTTAGGAAATTGAATCTACTATATTGACTTATATATTATAAACTTACCAAAATGTGAATCTCTAGAAAAACCTCCAAAAGACGATCCTGTATTGTACGACGATCCTGACTGGAACGAGGAATGTACAGGAGTGGACAAAAAACCGCCACTTCCACCTGCGGTTCTGGCGCTTTGAGGGGGGAGGTAGGTGTTATCCAAACGCGCTCCCAATGCAAGCGTTGCAAGAAAGGATGAAACAATCTGATAAACAAGAAAGTTTTAACTAGGTGCCTAAATTTAGCTTTGGAATACTTAGTAATAGCAATGGGCATACGCAGCGAGGGGCAGGGAGGGGCATTTGCCCCCTCTAAATGTTGAAAATAAGTTTTTTTTAAGTTAGAATATGTTATCCAATAATCAATCGGTAAATTTTTGTTTACATAGGTACCTAAACTTAACAAAAATTGAACATTTGCTTTTAAGTCCCTGTTGTTATAGATCTATGTGGCGGTTTAAATCCTTATCTATTTTGAATTAAAAGGAAAGTATAAATTAGAAATAATCAGCTAAAGTTGGTTTTTTTCGAAGATTGTTGATTGTCGATTTTTATAGAACGTACAACGATTAGCACAAAATTGCAATTTTTGTGCAGTCAACCAACTTGAGCTTGTTTTTTGCAGGAACACAAAATAACTAGCGGCGATATCCTGTAATGCAAACCATTTTTTTAAACTGCACATGCGCACCTCTCTTTTTCTGATCACATAAAATTATCTTCCTCTTACTAACTTCACACATGCTCGACCACAGCTGAGAGGGAGATATTTTATGTGAGAAGAAAAAGTACGGTAGCGAATGCGCAGTTTAAAATATTGATTTGGTTTTCGGTTTTCTGAAAAAAACGGGACTCCATTTAAGTGTGAAAAACGTTCAACTGAAAGTAAGTTTAATTAAATTTCTTTGGTGTGAAGTTAGAGTTCATAAATAGTTTATTAGTTTTGTCTTCCTAGGTGGTATTTAAAAAGTTATTTAAACCAGATGACTAAACTGCACTTTTAAATATTAATTATTGTTCTCACTACAAATGTTTTCGGTATAAAAATAACTCTTGCTTTTAGTCCAAATAAATTTAAGTTAAATGTTTTGATCACGAAAGTAAAAAAAACCTTTTCTTTATATATATATATATATATATATATATATATATATATATATATATATAAAAATTAGTCTACAACCCTCTCCTGGGCAACTCTGGAAAACTCAAAAAGTGTTTTGATTTGATTTTACGCGAAAATGGAACGTCGCGGAGAAAACCTTTGTTGACAAAAAAAATTGTGTGTGCTTAAGACCGCATGGCAGAAGTGTAAACTTTAACAAGGCGAAATTAATAATACTGGCCTTCATCTGCATCATCATATTGCTCGCTGAATGTTCCTCTCACAGTTAGTCGACTCGAGCCGACTTCACCCGAATGCCCAACTAACATTTATAGTAGCGGCTACATGTTCTAAAGGCTTTGCTACTTTCTTATAGTAGAAATGTGGTGATCCCAACCAAAATTTGTTACTTTTTAGTTCTAACTACTATTTAGTATCAGGAAATAGTAGATGTTTCGTAAAAACGACCCTCTAAACTACTTCATAGGATTGTTTCTTGATAGTCGATTCTGATAGTCTTCTCTACCACAATAGGACGTTGCTAAAGTTTTACTTTCTTTTTAGTCGTTATTTCGTAGTCGCCCTGACTTTTATATCCTACTTAATTACCACTAGAAAGTTAAGCTTCATTGGAGTCCCAAACAAGTGTATCCGACAACTACATTATAACTTTAATTTTTACCACAAAAGTTTGTGTCATCATAGTAACATCTGATGTAACAATGTAGACAAAATAACTTTTTGGATCAACTTTAAAGCCGCAACTACTTTCAAGTAACCTTTTCGACTATCAGGGAATATATTTTGGGACGCCATGTTTTTATGTAAGAAAGAAAATTTAATATTTTTGTTGTCGTTTTATGAGCTCATATTAAAGAGCCATACTATTTTATAAACAAATTAGTTGAAGCTTACCAAAAATGCTCTTCTTAAGCACCATTTGTTGGAGTTAACTGTCGATTATGAAAACATAACCTCCAAAATCACAACACAAAAATTCCATCAGCTACCAGAAAACGGCTCAATTTTACGGGCGCACCGGTTTTTTGCAATATATATAATGCATGTTATACAAAAAACTTTGCGTCGCACTCGAATTTTGATCCTCTGCTCGTAAATTCTCACACTTTTGGATAACATAGTTCATATTATAACCATAACCAAACAAAAAAACTAAGCGAGTCTGTTTACTGTTGTGTCCACCATATTGTGTAACAATTCTACCAAAAAGAAACGATTATATTATTTGCAACTACATCGCAACTTTTATGCCATTACGGAAAAAAACAGCCTCTACGACGTAGTAGATACCTGGCTACGACGTAGTAGTGTAGTTGTTACTACAGTGACTTTAAACACTTGGCCAGGTAGTTATAACCAGAAATTGGTTCCCCACTTAGGGAATTATAACGTCGCTGTATGGTATACTGAGACGTAGCGGGAGTACGTTGCGGTTACTTTTAAGAAATTCTTTCTAGTTGGGGTTTCGTCGTTACAACTTTAATTGTTTGTTGGGTGAGCGTTACATAGCCGAGTCTGACGGCTCAGTTCAAAGAAGTTTACACTTCAAAAATTCCTTTACAATTTTTCTTAAAGGTTATAGCTCTAGACTTAGATGTATAGAAGATAGAGGGCACCAAAATTGACAAAAATCAGTTTTTTGCATTTTACACAAAAACGGTAAGTCGTAGAGAAAAATTTTATTTAAGAGAAATATTACCCATACGAGTCTTCACAATCAATCTCCGTAGTCTATAGGTCTACAACGACATGTTTAGAAGGTAGATGGCAGCTAAGTTGTCAAAAATTGTGTTTTTTTTTAGTCGTAGAAAGAAACCTTATAAACATAAAATGTTAAAGGACACAATTTTCTACATTCTTTCCTTTTGGGCCACAGGTTTACAACTACGTGTAGAACATATAGGGCGCCAAATTTGCAAAAATTATTATTTTATTTTATGTAAAAACGGTAGGTCCTAGAAAAACACATTATAGACAAGAAATCTCCAGGACGCCATTCTCTACAATTCACCTATGTGAGTCACAGCTCTATGACTTATGGTTTTTGCGTAAAACGAAAAAAAGTATATAATGGGCATTTTCGGCACCCTCTGTCTTCAACACATATGGTTGTAGAGCTGTAAATTGTCATTGTCGCATTGTAGAGAATTGTGTCTTGATCATTTTATGTCAATAAAGTTTTTTTTTATGACTTACCGTTTTTGCATAAATTGCAAAAAACATAATTTTTTCAAATTTTCTTCTAAACGTGTGGTTGTAGACCTATAGACTATGGAGACCGATTGTAGGGAATTCTATGGGTAATATTTCTCATACATTAAATTTTGCCCTACGACGCGTAAAATGCAAAAAACTGATTTTTGTTCGCTATTTTTCAGAAAAAAAATTAATAGCGGCAACCATGTAGACCAAACGTCACCCTTGCATCATTTATTGTTGCCTTTGAGAGGTTATCCGAATAAACGTGCGTTTTCGTTGTTTTTTTTGCAATATTGATCACAAAATTAAGATTTTTTTTATTAAATAACTTTAAAAATGCCTAAGAAGTGTGACAAAAGTGAAGAGAAGTGGCTGGATTTATCATTTCACCGGTAAGTTTGAATCTCTTCCAGAAACCGTCATATTGTTTACGATTTGGTAAGACAGTGGTGTGGTTTATAACTTTTTTTACAAAATATTAGTGATTTATTTTACAAAGAAGTTTTAAGAAACATTATTTATTGTTGCAAATTCCCTTATTTTCCCACCTCTAGTGTTTGGGTTTTTTTGGAAAAGTTTTTGAATTTATTCTGGCAATAATATATAAAAAAATATATTTCTTATGTAAACAACCATTTTCACTCTGTAATGTTATGTTATGTCATGCTACTGTACAGTTATTAAACATTTTAAAAATATTCAAATTTATGAGTTTACTAGATTCCCCACTGATCCAAACAAGAGAGAGCTTTGGAGGGAGATTATTGGCCTTAATAAGGAGAAAATTATGTCAAAATGGGCATTCTTTGTTCTGACCACGTTGATCCTCAGTATGTTCGTTTAGCACCTAGTAGGCACTATCTTGTACGAAATGCCTTGTCCAAGGTCAGGTGTTAAAGACTAGTTCAAATTAAGAAGACTACTTAATACTAGTGGTTGGTAGTTAAATATTCAACTATCTCTTTTTATTATAAAGTATACATAATATATTATCACTGGTTGTTTTTGATGTTCGATCATCATATAATGATGTAAAAAAGTAGTTAGAATTAACAAATATCACTATAAGAAGAAAAAAGGTAGTACCTACTTTTACACAGAAAAAAAAGAGTTTTAACTTCCTTTTCACTTACTTACTGCATAGTCCCTGGTGATTAATTAAAAGAGAGCCTTGAGTCAAATGGATTAAAATATTGTTCTTAATTCTTATATTTGCCAAATTTAATAATGTTTGTATATATAGGGTGTCCCATAACTTAGAGGCCATAGGCCAACAAGTGATAGAGGAGGTCATGTCTGATCAAAAACTTGTTGTTGGCAATTTTTTTAACTTTTGTGATAATAACTTTAAGAAAACGCAGTAAAAATATGAATATGGGTAGTCTTGTATTAGAACAAAAGCAGTAAATTGAAATTAATTTAAAAAAATTAATTTGAAAAAAGTTAGTCAGTCAATTTTTTTAGAAAATACTATTTTTTTGGTATGAACTTTTATGAATGCCATATTAAATGCAATGTTTTTTAAATATTTTTTGTTAATAAAAACAAGTCTCTAGCGAGACATAATAATAAAATATTATTGATATTTTTTAAAAGAGAAAGCAAAAATTAATTTAAAAAAAAATATTATTTTTTATACATTTTCGAGATTATTTTGACAGCCCGTGCCTCCTCCACTTGTAATATTATCAAAAAAGGAGTACCACATTTTTTAATCACAATTAGCTGAGTATTCAGCTGGCTGTCACAGATTTTTTTTTGTATAACCGGTTTTCACCCACTCCTCTTTAAAAATCCTATATCTTTAAAACAGATGAATGTTGACCCCATGTTATATAAACTTTTTTCTTGGAAATAACCTCCTCTATCACCTGCTGCACTACGGCGCCTAAGTTATGGGACACCCTGTATAATAATCACTTAATTATAAATAATATTTTTTCATTTTTATTTTATTTGGTAAATAAAAATTAAATAGATTTTTTTATGGAAATTAAAAGTATTTTGTTGATAAAACTGAATAAGTCATATTTTTTAACATTTGCAAATGTAAAAAAACACAGACTCATACCAAATATTTTCTAAAAAAACTAATTGCTAGAGTTTAATAAACTAATGAATGGATTTTGGTAAAATAAACCAATGAGTGCTTTTTATTTCGAGGCAAGAGTTTTGCTGATAAAATATAACAAAAAATCTATATTATAAATATAGGCTGTCCCATTTTTATCATTTGGGTGGTTTCGGGAACTTCTAGAGAAGATTGAAGAAAAAACGACTACACCTTAGTGTGCTTTAATTTAAAGAGAATAATGATGGTAAACATCGCATATCAATATTATAAACATAGAAACCGAAAACACCTAAAAGTGTCGAAAATGCACCCTGTACACTAGGGGATCAAATAGACTCTTTAAATCCTGATGCAAAAATTTTGATAAATATCTCAAGGTCTGAGTATATAATTCGGAGTTTTTGACTTTTTTTAACAGAACAAATCTACTTACTGTAAAAAATTTACTAAGAGCAATGTATTACCAAGGTGAAAGAGTAAAAAGCTAAAAAAACACCTTTGACAATTTGAAATAAAAAGAAACACTTTTACCTGTGTTTTAAATTTTAGGGATTAAAGTAACACTTTTCTATATCCAGAAAAAAATAATATAAAGTAGATTTCTTATCTTTAGGGAAAAATAATAAAAATCAAAACTACGGATATTACCAGCTGTAAATAAGTTATTGATTTCTAATATTATAAATCGATAAAAAAATTAATTCTGTAAAAATAGAATGGCTGTCAAAGCTGTACCGGTAATATTTTACACTTATTTAAATTTTATAATTTTGGGTGCAAAAATTTTATAGGAAAATGTCTATAATTAATATATTTATTTTATTTTCAACAAAATCTGCACGCCCATGGTTTTTCATCGATTTCTCTTTTATACCTCTTACAGTGTTGCCTGCGAGGATTCGGCGAAATTTTCTGAGATTTCATGCATGATGAATGAATTTGCGTATTAAATAATGGGGATGCGTCTTCTAGGGTTCCTTGAATTTCTTTGGGTAAAAGCATCCCACCATTTTGATTTACAATTAAATATTTCAATTACTTTGCTACCTCGTCGTCATTCACCTTTAAAAAACACATTAACACATGGTGTCTCAAAAACTTTTTATAGCTGATATAAATCACAAGACACGAGAGACGAGACGAGACGAGACGGCAATACTAGTATAAATTCTGGTGAGACATAAAAGTTACCAAAGAGGAGTTTGGAAGCAGCAGAAGTGGCAAAGCAAGCTGAATTATTTTCCATCAACAAAAGCTGCTCTACATATTTTGCCAGCACTGCCATGTAGTACCGTAGAACTATTTTTTTCACATAATAGATTAAGCGATTACACCGGAAATTAGTTTTTTAAAAAATAAACAAGTAGAAAAAGAATTTTCAAGCAGATTTGTTGAAAATTCCAGAAGTTTCGTTTTACTGTACTTTCGTTTTAATTTTTTTTGTTTATATCAATAAATACCTATTTTATTTTTAAGTTTTTGCTTTTGCCCCTCCCTAAGTTTCCTGCTCCGTACGCCCATGGTAAGAGCAAGAACAGCATTTGAGGATTAGATCCAAAAGTTTCTATTTGGGACGCTTAAAACTTGGAATAATATTGCTAAGGTGTAATATTATATTTTCTCAACCCTACTCCAACTTAATGACTTACAAGGTTGGAAATTAAATTCACTACAATATGTCAACGAATAAAGGTCCTAAGAGGACAACATTTGTCCATTTAATGGACTAAAATTTTAATTACTATGTTTTGCTATAAATAGGTAAAAGATACCTACAATAATTAGAGTCCCTGTATGTGACAGATTCTGTCAATTTCTGCCACATACAGGCTTTACCTAAAATAACGTATAAAACTATAAATAAAATAAAATTTTAAAACTTTACAGAAAAATAAAATTTGGAATACTAACTAAAATTTTAGAATTGGTCTTTCGATAGGATTTAAAAAAATAAAATATAGTTTACTCTTAAGGGAACGTCCTAAAATTACGCAAAAATGCAGGAATCTTGGCCCCCCCTCGCCCCTCGTAACGCATTTTCAAGAAAAAACACATTAAAAAAACATTGAGTGTAACGCAAGGTTAAACCTCCTCTCCCCCCCCCCCCTAGAGCGTTACGTAATTTAAGGACAGGCCCTAATAGTATTTAACGTTTTCTTTTTTTGAATAAGATATTCAAAGGAGCATGCACACCTTAAATGGGATTTTAAAAAATCCACGATTTTACTGAAATTTTGGTATGTTGCAGATCTCGATCTCCTGATCAAAAGTTCTCATAGGCTCAAAACCATCCTATGACTGGTGTCCGAGATACAGTGTCGGGTATGGGGCTCCCCAAAATACAAATAAATTGTATGTGAGGATGTGATGAATAAGCCGATTTTTATGAAAGTTTTAGGTAAAATAGTGTACAATATTTTAAAGAGCTGATTAGCCTTTGGTCAAAATCCATGCTAATGACAATTTTTTGACAGTTGAATGAAAATTGAAAATATCCCAGCAAAAATCGACCTGCTGGTACTTTAGTAATATTGTACTTTAACTGCTGGCAACTGCTGGCATCGGCAACGATGTGCATTATTTTTATTATTTTTGTATTGTCTAATTGGCATATTATTTAAAAGTGCAAAAAATGCATCATTTTAGTACTTTATTTTTAATACAACGAAAAGTTATACTTTATTTTTGAAGAATGCCAAGTGCAGCCAGCGTTAATGGCAAAAAAACATTTTAAAAGTATATTTTAAGTTTAAAAGTTTTACTGCAAAATTAATATAACAGTAAAAAAACATTTTAAAAGTATTTTTTAACAGTTGCTTTTAAAGCACTTTATTTTAGTACAAAAATATTAAATATTTTACTGTGAAAATAAAATATTTACAAAAACACTGACAAGTTGATGTTTGCCACCCTTGCCACTAGATGGCAAACACTAGTCAACATTTTACAGGTACACTACGGAATATCAAGCTTAAGAATGTGAATGAT